>VXBT01010249.1:394052-485179 GCA_013400235.1 Oriolus oriolus | reverse complement strand
CGGCAGGGCCGGGCCGGGCGGTGTGCCGGAGCGCGGGGCCGTGGGTGCGGGCCGGGGTCGGGACGGCCCGCGCTGCCGACAGCGCTCTCCTCCCGCCCGGGGACGGGNATCCCGGGCGCGGGTGAAGTGCTGAAGCCATTCACCACTGTAGGGACTGGAGGAAACAGAAGGAAGGTGGTCTTCAGCTTACCTGTTTCCGTAGTAAGTGGGATGGTATTAAAATGGAAAGTCGTTCATGGTCACCTTAATCACATGTTTAGATGTGATGGAGAAGTTTTGTTTTTGTAAAATAGTTTGAGGGTGCTCTAATGAGGAATGCAGCAAGTGTGAAGAGCAAGGTCTCTGTCTGGTCTGTCAGTCCTCCCTTGTTCACAGAAACCTTCAGCTGATGTGAATGCTGGCAAAGTATGCTCATACATTAGGCGCTAACAAAAGTCGCTTAGAAATGAATGGTTTTAGAGCTATGAACTACTGTTTCTGGTTCTTTTTGTCTGTAATAGTAAGGAGTCTCAGGTAACAGGACACCCAGGGAAGACAGTCAAATTCTCTAGTTCAAAGTTGTTTCATTGGCTCTTGGATTTGTTTTTATTCTAGCGTTTTTAAAAATGCCATTATAATACCATTATGTAGTTTCATGTAACTTATTATCATGAGGACCCCTTTCTGCTGGGGTGTACTTGTATTAGTTTTGTGACTTTCTTCTACTGCTCTGCCTTTCTCAGATGTGGATTTTCTATAGGTGTGTTGGCTTGCTATCTTATAAGAGCATTTTAAGGCTTAGGTTGTAGACAGCCTCCTGTTTGCTCTTGGGCTGTGGACGGGGACTAGTTTGTTAGTGCATGGGTGCAGTCCAGAGGGAGACTGGGCAAGCAGTGGATAGAAGAGGTGTTCCTCCTTTGAGGAGAATTCATTCAGCCCGTGCTTTGCTCTCAACCTTTTCAAAAAGAGAGCAAGGAACAGCCTCAATTCTCCTTACAGGCAATTTGTGGCCTACGGTCACAAGCTGAACTTGCGTGCTTTGGGAGGACTGGGACGTCATGCGCGTGTAGTCAAATGTGAACAGCTTTGAAAGCTTTTAGTTCTCATTGAGGGGAATTTGATGCTTGTGCAGGAGATGTGTCAAACAGTGCTGCTCACTGGGACAAATGGGTTGTTCTGAAGTTGTTGCCTTCCATATTGAGTTTTTCCTTGGTTTGAATCTAGGAAGAAATAACTGTTTCTGAAAAAATACCAGCTTAGCTAGCTTTAAGGGATTTATTTTAAATGGATAGTTGTGTAATTTCTACAGCCAGTTATTGCATCCATGAAGAGCAGGAGAAACAAACTTTAGTGCAGATGCATGTGACCTGAAAGATAGCTTCTTTCTCCGTGGAAGCACAGGCTTAGGGAACTTAACACCTGTACTTCTACAACTTATTGATGTTGCTCTCCAATATTAGGATTTGCTATAGGATCATAATGGATTACTATTTTTACTCTAAATAACTTGATCTAGACTCAGAATAAAAATTTGCTGTGGGGCTGTAAGGGAGCTGCTGGAAAGCTTATTCTGCACCAGAGGTACAACTTTCTTGCTGTACTTAGAGCCCAGCCTTTTTGTACGTGTAGAAACAAGAAAAGCTTAAAGGCAGCTTTATCTCTGTCTCAGGGTTCTGTCTGAACATCTGAGATGTGTTTGAAACATGCTTAAGATGTTTCATGTGAAAATTCTGATATATCAGTAGGGCTAGGATATGAGGATCTTGGTCAAACTTGTGTTTGACCATAATACCCAGGTTTTGGGGTGATGGAGGAGAAAGATAGTTTTGTTGCTTACACTGATTTGGAGGGGGCAAGTGAGTCTTGTTCTAGTGACTCCCATCTAATCTGGAGCTGATTCTTATTTATGAGAGTGAGAAGGTTGATGGGAAAATCTAGTAAAAATAACTGACCTGGAGACAGTGCATGCCTTTTATTGGTGATATTAGGACAATCCAAACCTGGATGCTATTTTCTTGTAGTCTGTTGAATGCTGATTCAGCTCTTCTGCCTCTTGAGCTTTTATTTTAATTTTTCCTAGAAAAGCTGTAGCCAAAACTACCTTAAGGAAATTTTTTGTTGTTTACACCTGTTGCATCTTTCCTGTGGTGTCTGAAATAGTGGCAAAGCTATAGACACTGCTTTAGCAGATTTAGGTGCACTCTCCTCATGTTGTATTTCTTCTGCAAAGTAGATGGCTTTCTTTGATTAAAAAAACCCCTTTGTAGTACTTTAGGCCTGTGGTCACAGAAATTTTTTTCTGGCTGCTTTTCTAACAGTCAGTAGACAGTGGCCTCTAGAAACATGGCTTTCTTGTTGATAGTTCAAAGTTAAAGATCTTATCCAGACATTTCTCGCTAGCGAGGGGAAGATGGAGAATATGTGGTATTGACTGAAAGTCAGTGGGTCTCATCCAACTCCTCTTGTTTCCAAATAAAAATGCCTCTGGAGACTAAGCAATGTATTTACACATTGATGTGTTTAAGGACCGTAATACACTTTCTGCTTTTTCAAATTATAGTCATTGAGATGGGAAAATTCCTCAAAAGACAAGGAACTATCTATTTGTCTGAGTATCCTCTTGAGGGAAATCTTAGGTACTGTAAGAGCAGAGAGATGTTATTTCTTAGTGGCATTCCTGGCTTGAATGTAATATTTTAATTGAGTGTTGCAGTGAAAGATGGGAATCATAGTTACACAATGTGCGCTGAAGCCTTAATATGATGATAGGCATGCTGAAAAAGTTGATAAAACAATTGAGCTGGAAAACAACTCTTCCTTGAAATTATGTCTCCTGTCTTCTTATGTTATGCTGTTGACTTTTGTTGACGGGTAAGCTCACTTTGCTGGTGAGACTTGAGTTAAAAACTTACTTAATCTTCAGAATAACTGTGTGTACATGAAGTGTTCAACTTGTACTGCTTTGGAAGCAGTCAGGTGGTACAACTTTCTAGAAAAGAGTTGTCCCGGAGTGACTGCTAGGTGTGCTAGAAAGTAAGAGCGCCTCAGAGGTGGAGCATTCACTGATGTTGATCTCATCAGAATAGCTTGTATATTATAACTTAGTCAAATCAAACTTAAAACAATTTGGTCTTTGTTAAAAGGGATGATTGATTTAGTTTAGCTAGATGTTGACCCAGTAGCTTGTAGGCTTAAAATTTATTCTGTCCTGGAGCAAAAGAAAGCAGGACAGGATCTCCTGGTTATCCTATCTCTCTGTGGAGAAGCTGCTTTTCTAGGGGGTGAAGAGAGGCTTGTGAATATCTTTTTAAATTATTATGGGCATACTGTTACATGGGGTGAACTAAGGGATGAGTGTGTAGCCAGCTGACTGTGTGTCGAGTTCACAGGCAGGTTGTTCAGGGTAACGTGGTAATGTTGCCATACCTTCTTCATATACACACTTGCAATTCTTGCTGTAGTTGCTGCTGACGATTATGACTTCATTATGCAGTGACATGAATTAACTCCTAAAGAATTGGTACTACTTGAATATAAGTGTCTTCAGAGAGGCTTTGTATATTACCCCCAATAATCAGAGTGATCTTTATAATAAAGACTTCATCCTTTAGAGAACAGTGTTTAAGCAACGCTTGGTGCTAAATTGTATCCTGGTGTAACTGACTTCTGAGTTTAAGGTGATGAAAACTTAGGGTGAAGATGGAAAGGGCTGGTGCCACTTCACCAGTCTTAAGAAATCAGAAGAGTAAGAACCTGTTGCATTGAGGAAGGTGTGGCAGTTCACAGGAGGTTCTGTGATTGCATCAAAGCAATTAAATGTTAGTCAAAGTTAATACTTGAAGTAGAGGAACAGATAAAGAAGATTCTCTCATGGAAACATTAACATGAAAAAAGCTGTCATAATCTGATGGTAAAAGTGACTTTATATGCGACAGCAATTCCTGTCTAACGTGTAGGTCCAAGTAGTTGTATGTCAGGAAGATTAAATGTAGGAAATCTATATGAATTTAAGTAATACAATATTTATTGTTAGATCATTTGATACCAAGGAAGCCAAAATGGATGCACTCATTAGCTAAATTTTATTAGAGAAAGAACTTAGATAAGAGTATTAAGTATTTAATATGTGACGCTCAATAAAGATTATTATATGAGAACAAGTAGCAGTTTGCGGCAAAAACTGCAAGACTTTTGTAGATCAGCTGCTTGATACCTACTGAGAGCTGAACTGTTGTGTACAAGAAAATGAATGCGTATATAGCTGTTTATTTAAACTTGATGTGTTTATTTAAACTGAGTAGAATTAGAATAATCTGATAATGCAATAGACTAAAGTAATTACTTGGACTGGAAGCCGCTTGGAGCTGAAGTAAAGTAAGGAGATCAGTAGTGCAGCAGATTGCAGTCAACTAGACTTTCCTGAAGTGTTACTGTACCTTTTCGTAGAAAATAAATAATGTGGAGTATTAAAAATCAGCTGCAGGTTGAATGTAATGGACAAGCATAATGCCTCTGTAGTGATGTTATATCCAGACTGGGCTGTTTTGTGCGAGTCTTTAGGGTTGATGGTGGTGGCCAGAAAGTTTCCTTTAGCAATTATTGCATGTATTTGCTACAGATCATGCTAAAGGATTCTCTGTGGGATGAGTAGAAAGTGTTGTCCAGGATCTGAACTTACTTGTGCAGATAAATGGCAGACTCTTGATTCCTTCATTAAATTATTTCTTTTAAGACAGCAAAGCAGGTTTCCTGGTTTTGCAAGCTTTCAGAAAATACTTCTCAAAAGACGGATCTCTTTGTGCTGTTTCATTTACTGCCTGGAAGTAGCCGTGTGTGTGCACTTTGTAGAGCAATCTCTTCAAAGATAAAAGTGAAACTGGTGTCAGCTGAAGTAGTAGGTGGCATAGAGAGAGCTTCTAGTAAAGTATTCTGTTGCATAAGAATCATCATTTGGCCAAGTGTATACTGAGAAGAATAATTATAATGTCTTGGCTTTCCTTGATCTTTAATTCTCCCTAATTGACTTTATTTACTATGGAAGAACACTAGAGAAACACTTATTTCCTTATTCCTTGGGGCTTTGTTTATTACAGTGTGGTGAAACGAAGAGTGATGAAATAGTCAAGGCTAAGAACGTGTGCAAGAAAAGTGAACACTTGTTTTATCAGAATATTTTAAAGCAAAGCACTCTGCTTTTGGGTATCTAAACTCTTGACATCTTATGCCTAAAATCTGTTTGTCTGCGTTTGCTGCTTACTGTAGATTTAAACTGTAAATATGAGCCCATGTTTGTGTTGTCATATCAGGTATTCAGCAAACAGAATAGCAACTGAATCGGTGTGTATGCAGCTGCAGGGGCTTAGCTGAAAGTGTGGGCTACAGAACCTGAATGTGTCTGAGGTTATAAAACACGTTATTTGTTTATTTACTTGAGAACAATTGAGAACAATTATATTAGGTTTGCTGCAGGGAAGATCTTCCAGGAGGGAAAAAGTGTAAGAATGACAAACACGGGAGATACTCTCTGCCTGCAGCATGGCATTCCTCTCCAGATATATGATGCTTTCACAAAGCAGTTCTTGAAGCAATTCCTTGGGCTACATGTTCTTTCTTTATTTCAGGCACCTGATACTAATTTACTACTGGCTTCAGAATCACTCTGTAGTGTTGCTTACTTGGTTGAGAAGTGTGACTGTATAATCTGAACAGGGAGACTGCCCCAGGGGAGAGGGAAAGTGATCTGGTACCACCTGTGGAAAGGGTTCTGCATTTCCAGCTGGTGGGCTGAGTTGGTAACCCAAAGTCCAACTGAGGCAGGCTCTGAGGAGTTGTTCTTTGGGTAATGTCTTGTTGTAGCACCTTTACCACCACAAGACTGCCTCAGTATTACTGCACCCATGCACTGAGTTTTGCAAGAACTCAACAACTTGCCGGACTCTGTTACATTAGGCAAATACTGGTGCTTAAGCCTGTGTGGTAGCCCTTAAAACTGCCACTTTAAACAGATTTCCAAGCATCTGCTGGTTCTTCCATTGTGCAACAGAAGTGCCTGTGAGTGTTTTATGTGTATGTGATTTTAATGTTGAGCATCCACTGGTGATTGAATTGAAAATGTCGGTGGTTATTGTGAGGAAACTGATGGGAGCATCTGGGCTTTGCTCCACCTGAGTCACGTTTCTCCAGCTGGGTTGAACTGCACATTCATCTCGCTTCTCCAAAGAAGCCTTGGCTGTCTGTGGGAGACACTGTGCTTATCCTTTGGCTTCCTGAGGGAGAGATGAGAACTTTTTCATCTGGTCACTGTGCCAGTCACTAAAACCCGAGATTTGAACAATGCTGGCAGGTACAGTTTTGTTGAAATAGTGTAGTCCAAAGGCCTCTGCCTGCCCAGCTGAGTGACTGGATGATTTGGGAGCACTAGTTCAGCTGATGGGCCAGGAGCCACCCTCCTGCCCCCCAACTGTAAAAATCCTTATTCAGTGAGTCAAACTAGTATTTCAGTGTCAGGCATTGTAATGAAAGTGGAATATTTAAATTCACTTAAACTAGTCACACTGTGTTAATCTATTGTCACTGCTTCCATGGTAACTTGTTTCCTTTCAAGCAGTATAATTCTGTGTGTGTATATATAAACATTATGCACATTAAAAACCTTAAGCAAGGTTTGATTTATACTACTTCATGTATTTCAGTAGCGAATGTCTATCTTTTAAGTTAGAAGGCAAGAAAGAACTGGTCAGTTTCTACTCTTTCTGGCTAAAATATTCCATGTTTCTTTCAAAAATGAGATAGTTAATGAGCTTGATATTTTGTTGAAGCTAATGTACTGAATAGGAAAGGTGTTGTCTTTAAAGAAGACAGTTTGGGTACAATACTGAATAACATTTAGTTTAAAGTGAGAATAATATCAAATGTTGGTGAGATTCTTGGCTATATATTTTCTTGGAAAGGAGTCTGGGAAGAAAAACAGAAGGGTGTGTAAGTTATATCTTGCTACACGTACAACATGGGTAGCATGAACATGTTGCTTGACTAAGTCAAACTAAGCAGCTTTTTTTTTTCAAGCTGGGACATGAAACTTCCTAACATTTTTTGATGTATTCAGATGTTATACAGGGTATTCAGGTTTTGGTGGGTTTTGTTTGGTTTTTTTGGTAGTTATTTTAACATTTAGCAACTAAATTCTTGACTTTTTGAAGAATGAGGATATAAGCTATTACTGCAGGGGTAGTTTTGTTTCAGATGGTACAAAATAGTGATATGTTAGCAGATACATAATTTATAAAAGTTTAGGTATAATGAAGGTACGTATTAGTTGTAGATCAACAGGTAGCTGAAGTCCTCAGAGACAGCACTGGATACATTGGGTACTTTTACATGGAAGAAGCTTTTAATGTGTGCTTAAGTCTGCAGATGGTCAGCAGTTCTTTCTGCCCTTTATATTCATCTGGCATATGAGCTTAACACTGAGATACTGGGAATGAAAGATTTGGGAAATGTAGAAGGCTGCATCGATTGCTCAGTCACAGCTCGCATCATTCTTGAGAGCCAAGGTAAACGTGGTGCATGATGCTAATCTGGCAGGCAGCTCTAATTGCTGCACCAGGGCATTAGAGAGCAGTGGGAGTGCTGTGCTGGAGCTGGGGTGTGAAAAGTGTTTTCTAAGGAACGGTGACTGTATAAATAATGCTGTCCAAGGGCAGTATGAAAATGCCAAGGGAGGAATGCTGTTACAACACTTAAAAGACTTTTTTTTCCTTGCTTGCCTTCTATTTCTTATTATGCTGTCAAATTACAGTTTTAATTTCCAAATGAGAGCTGGAAAGACAAGGAAATGCAGAGCCAGTGTGTGTTACAGTGTATTTGCCTTACTTGAGGGAGCTGGGGTAGTGAGCCAGACCTAGGGAAGAGCAGCGCACTGCCCTGGCTTCATCTGGCAGAGCTGCTTGCATCTGGGCTGAATAGGATGTCAACTAATATGTAACACTCTTCCAAAAAGTTCAGTCTTGAATTATATGAGCATGACATTGCTCTGTAGTCATGGAGGCTTGGAGATCTCCTCTGTATGTCTTCTGCTTTCCTCTTTGCTGAGGGTAATTCTCTTGAGTCTTGAGGTTCACCTGCTCTTGCTTACGAAGAACATACCTTTCAAATGGCAATGCAAGATCTGAACAGCTTGGTCTTCCCGCAGGCTGTGTGATTTACAAATCAGAACTGACTGATCAGCCTTTCTTTTAAAATCTGGCCTTTTTAGTCTTCACTTTTTTAGGGAGTCATGTGCAGTATTTCCTCTGACTTGTTCTTAGCATGTAGGCATGAAGTGCTAGAAACTGCAGTATCTAAATCAAACCACAGTTCTTAAACTTGCAGTATTCTGGTGTGGTGGAACAAAAGAAGGAATAACTGTAAGATGACTCATTCTAAGAACAGCTCTTCCTGTCTCCAGATAGAAACCTCAGACTTGCTCAGTATAGTTTTGAATATAAAAATTAAGTACTTAAGTTTCTTGTCCTGGTTTTTGTTCTTTTTTTGTTTCTTGTTCTTTTTTTTTTTTTGGTTCTGTTTACCTGCCACAAGATATAATACTGCCCATTGTGTGTGGTGTTGTGAAATCTGCCTTTGTGTTATGAGGTAGTCAAGATGTTTGTCAGCTATTCTTCTACAAACATGTAAACTGTTATTTTAGATTTTAATTTAATTATTATCATCATGTCAGTGACAGGAGATATGTTGTCTGACAGAGTAAATCTTTGTGTATTTAATTTTATTCAGGAATAGTTCAACCAGAAAACAAACTCCTAGGAGTTAAAATGCTTAAACTCTGTTCTGTATTTCAGAGCCTGATCAAAGTGCCAGGTAGCTTAACACCAGCCTAGGAAATTAGGCCTTTAGAACAGACAAGCAAATGGGAATGTGATCAGTGTAGCAGAAAAACCTCGTATCTTGGTCTGTCTTTGGTCCCTTAATTAAAAGTAGCTCCCCATGATTTTGTGGGAAACATCTGTCTGTACGGCCATCAGGACTAATGATAGTTTCAAGCCTGGCCATTATCAGTTTATCTCATGTCACCAGTTTCTTTAGGGCCTGGCCTTCTGTGTCTTGCTCTGATTGTCTCCAGCTTTGCAGCTAGTTTCTCTTGCCTGTTTCATGCATCATACATGGCATATTTATTTTGGCACTGCCTTGCAAGAGGACTTCCCTCTCTAACTTAGAGGGGAAGCTGTTTGAGCCTTCCTCAATTTTGCTTATTAGTATCAAGTCTGTTCTGATGTTACAGGAATCATCAAACTACATAGGTCAAGTATATAGAAGTACTGCATTTAGTCAGCAGAGGGAGAAATCTTGCCTTGAGGAGGAATGCAGTGATTGGGGTTTGAGTGGAACATGTAGTTTAAAAAAAATCACTTGAGTTGGCCAATTCTGTGTCACCTTGTTCTCAGCTGGGAGCAGCTCCACTGTGTATGACTTAGTTTCTTTGTGGAATTTCATGTAAATATATGCAGCATTTATAAATATACATATATAGAAATAAGGGTAAAAATGGGCAAGTCTGCATAACATGCCTTAAGAACCCTTTTTGATAATCTGTCACAGCAGCACAATCGCACAAGACATTCCCATGCTATGGAACACGAGTGGATCCTTGTCCTTTCCCGTGTGATCTCTACATGTATAAAGATCAGAGAGAGGAGGCAGCCCAAGGGGCTTCTCTATCTGGACAGCTCTGCTTAGTTTAATTTCGGCTGAAGTTTTAGAATCAATTCTTCAGTATGGAAGAACAGCATAGACTGGCTGTTTCACAAAACTGTAGAGTCATTTCAGTACTCAGTAACTGATAAAGTTTACTTTAAGTGCCAGATTTGTCAAAGACTGATTAGAATGTCTAAATCAAACAACTGTAATGAAATATGTGACCATGGCTTTTTTCCATTTGATTAATTAAAACCTTGCATACAGGCAGTTTGAAGAAAATAGATTTTGTCTAAGCCAAGTCTGTTGAATTACAACACTGATAGTGTGTCAGAAGCCTGTGTTGATATTGTCTTCATAGTGATAACCTTTGGTAATCAATCATCATATGGTTATCTTGTATGTAATGTTGGAGTTGAAAGTGATTGAGGTAGTGCTTTCTCTGAATCACAAGGTCTTTTCGAAATGGTCACCCTGATCATCTGACTCTTAGGCAGTCAAAGAGTAAGAGCTACATTCACTGTATATGGGGCAGGGAGGTAAATTATCTTTTGACAGACTTCATTGAGATGCATTTCTTTTAGCTAAAATTCAGTTTCTAGGTTAGTAATTTCATTTGTAATATAAATAAATAGCAAACTTTTAAAGCAAAGCTAGATTAATGTGTAATTATTATTAGCGTATTTCTTAAGCCTTAGATATACTTGCACTGATACAGTTCTGATGACTTTATAATAGTTAAAAGATTCTCTGATATGGTTGTGCTTAAGATTTTTCAATTTTCTGCTTGTATTTTGGCAGTTGTGAGGTTGGGTTTTATATATTTATAGTTTTATGCTGTCACATTCTGGTTGTATTTGGTATGTTATTCCTGCACTTCTTGGGGTTTTGTTGTTTATGACTTTCAGTCCAAATACGTCTCAAAGTGCCTCATCAACTGAATGTTAAGAATGCTGTGGGATTGCAGTAGTGATGACAAGCAAATAAAATCATTATTCTCTGTCAAGAAAATAAATTTAAATACTAAATGTCTTTTTTATTCTGAAAATATTTACATGTTACTTACATGTTTCTTGAATTGCTGTCTGGTAAGACTTTTTTCCAAAACCGTATAACAGAAAATCATTTTGGATCTGCAATATGCTAATATTGTCACTTACATATTTTTCTCCCTTTAAGGCAAGAACTTTTGAAGTGGAATGGGTGGGGATATAATGACTCCAAATTCATCTTCAATAAGAAGGGCCAAGCAGAATTCACAGGAAAAAGGTAAGTTGAAAATTTATGTAACTGGAGTACCTTATTTAGTAGTTTCTTTGAAAAGAGTTTACAAGCTGTACAGTCCAGTTAATTCAAAGAAGGCAAAGAAGTTGCTGCGTCTCATAGACTGGGTTATTAGTTCTGCATTTAACAGGTTTATTGAAGTCTATACACAGTAGTCTGACATAGGAAAATAGATTGTATGGCTTATTGAAATATTTATTACAAATGTTATGAAGACAAATTTACGTGGGTCTTCTCTGTAACTTGATACTCTGTGCATTAATGAAATCACACTGAGAATCTGCACCATGTTCTAAAGCTTTACATAAGATGCAACACATCAGTGCAGTTTTGAGAATCTCTTGAGCATCAACTAGTTTCTTTATTAAACTTCCACTTAGTTTTGGGTTTCTTAACCACTGTGCATTGAGCTATTTCATCCTCTGTACTTAAAAATAAAAACTGCTCTTCAATCCTATGTTCTGTAGTGGCACCACTTCTGATTTATTACCCTCTAACCCTTTATACAGCAAGGTTGTTTTTCTGAGAAGTACATTTTTTGAGAAATGACATTAAAATGAAGCCTACTTGGGGTTCTCTTAATTTTGTTCCAGTAGAATTTAAATCTGTCACTTGCCATTTTACTGGTTTGGGTTTTTTTTTACTTCCTGAGTGGAAAGTAATCTTGCAGTCTCTTCCCTGGTTTAAAAAATACACTTTCCATAAGAGTTAAAAACAAAAGAATGGAGAAGAGAAATAAAATTCTGTCCTTCATAAAAATTCCTTCCTAGTCTTTAAGTCACTGAACTAGTATGAATTAGCTTGAGTCAAAGCTGCAAAAACCCACCTGGGATGTTGAGCACTTCAGTTGTTAATTTCTTTATTTTCAGGCCCAAATTAAAATGCAAAGCCTTCTATAAGCCACTTCATAGTATAATATTTAGGGAGGTGCTGCACAGAAAATCACACTATAGAAGAAAAAAGATAAGGGGCCGGACTTCTTTTTTTTTTTTGCAGGAGGAAGCATCAAAGCTACTTGACTGCTGGGTGACTGATATGTACCAGTCACTGTTCTAGAATAGGAGAATGGTGTTTTTTTCTGCCATCCACATTGTCTCTGAGAGATGACATTAGAAATGCCTTGTTGGACCACACTCGTATAGTTTCTTGTGAATAGTTTGCCACAGTGGCAAAGGGGGAGGGTGTTTGAAGTGAAAATGGGATAATAAGCATCTGCAAAGGTCATGTAAGTGCCTCACCCTTTCAGTACCCACTTACAGGTTTGTTGTCCATAAATTTGTCTAATAACCTCAAGTCCACTCACACTGTCTGCCTATGCAGCATCCAGTGGCAGCAAGTTCGAGGTTGTGATTGTGTAAAGTACTTGTGTTTTGAAACAAGTATCCCTTGCTGTTTTGCAGGACTAGGTGAGTGATAGTTCTTCAGCCTAACAACTGTGTTACTGATTTATAAGACTCAGTCATATCCTCTCTTGCATTTTTTCTCCATGCTTGTGGAGTCCTGGGCCCTCGGACTTCTGCTTGTAAGGCCCTTTACAGTTTGTAAGGTCTTTACAGTTGTTCTGTGCACTCTCTAGCTCCACTAGATCTTTCTGGAGAGAGGGACAAAAACTGTGTGCAGCACTCAAGGTGTGGATACAGCAGTGTTCTACAGAGCAGCAGAAAGACATGAGCTGTCTTCTTTCTTACACCTGCCCAGTTGATGCATGGCACTGTGGGCTGCTGTTGTTTGTGGTCAGTGAAAATGCCATGATACTGACTACCAATGTGATTCTGCAAAATAATCAAGTAATGCTTTTTTTTCAGCTTTTGCAATTATCTTAATTTCCATCTTTTTTTGTCTGCTTAAATTTTTTTTAAGGTCCTGAGTTCCTATCAGTGTCATCAAAGTTTGTAACCCTTTGCTCCTTAACTTAACCTTATCTTATCCTTCAGCCTGTAGAAGAACCTTTTCTTCAGTACTGTAGCAGTGTATTTTCTTAAATAATTTTTGGGGTGAACACCTGTGGAAATATAAAGGAGTGTGGGACTTCATGTTCATTGTATCCACTTTATACGCTTCCTGTGTTTACACCCTGATAGAACTCCAAGGATTAGTGAAACAGGATTCCCCTTTATGAAAGTCATGTTGACTTTCCCTACAGACCATGTGTCAAATGATCTTTTTGTTATAGACTCTGCCATCTCTGCAGGGGTAGATGATACTTGCTAGTCTGAGCAGCAGAAGCTGGTTTTTGGAGTGTGTCTGCAGGCAGGCAGTTTTTGGGGGGCTTCTTGCACCATCAGTGTAGACATACAGCGCTGGCTTCCTGAGCAATCATGCACTGCACTCTGTGCAGTAAACTAACCTCTTCTGTGCTGTGACTTCTGTCTGTGTATTGACTTAAAAGTTTTGGGGTTCCCGATAGCTTTAGTTTTCCCTTTGAGTAAGTGATTAAGGTTACCCTCGCAAACCAGCTGTAGTGATAGTTTGGCAATACTAAGAAGTAGGTCTGGAGAAGAAAACACACTGAGGTGAGCTGTGTCTCTGCCTTCCTTGCAAACTCTTGATGCAAATGCATTAAACTTTCATTGCTTATTGCACTTTCCTTTTCAAAGAATTCACATAATTTTTGTATGGGTATGATGAAACAGTGACAGCTGTCCCAGGAGGAATGACTGAACACTGTCTTCCATGCTGAAGAGTCTAGCTTCAGTTGAGGTAAGGTTGTAGCCTTTTAGTTCTAGGAGTAGAGTAGGAGGTTTGTCAGTAGGAGAGCTGGGGGGCAGTTGAGATGAGGAAAAAAAAAAATTCATCTTTCTGTGTAACAAGTGACTCAGTTGTAGAGTTGGTTGCACCAGCTGTGAAGGACAGGGTCATAATTTGATTTAAAGTGCCTGAATGATCTTAGAGGGATGACCCAATTGGGTCTAATGCAGTGACCCAGGTGAAAACTATGGTAGGGATTCTCAGCTGCTGAAAGCTCTTAATATCAAAGGAAGATCTTATTTCTCCTCTCTTTCTGGGAATAGTTTTGCACATATAAACATGCTGAAGGTGTGTACATGTATACAGTTAACAGCAGTAGTTTCTAGCTGTTTTGAGTGTGTCCCCAGCCTTTCGTGTTTTCATGTGTGGTACACGTGGTCAAAACCAGCTCCTCTGTCCATTGTCTGTAAGTCTGCGTTTGTCGCATGGCTAAGCTCTTGCCAAACAGTTTGTGCTGGAAATAATTTTACAGTGCTTGATGGATTCTGATGCATTTTGATGAAGGGGGAGACTAATACTGTTTCTGTTTCCTTTAAAGCATAAGGTGTACTGAGATGGGTTTGTCTGAGTCTGAGACTACATTGCAGTGTGTCCTCTATCTGTAACTGTCGTGTAAATTCTGGTGGTGCTTTCTACACTACTGCAAGGGAGAGGCCTTTCTTAAGAGTGGTGGGGTGGGATAACTGAAAAGCCTTACGCCCAAAGAAAAGTGATACCATGCTGACAAATTATTTGATTCTGTGTGAAGTAAAGAACAGTTAATTACAATGAAATATGCAATTGCCTGAAAAGTAAATGTGCAGAAGCTTTGCAGGCTTGTAGGTGAAGAGTTTGATTTAAAACTTCTGTTTGTGTGTACTTAGAATTGAAAGAAATGTATTTGACATACATTCTTTTAATTTAAAATGACCCTATGTAATATTGACTTTTCAGGTACAGATTAGGTGGTATGGTATTACCAACTTTTAAGGAATGGATAGAAAAAACCTTTGGAGCAAGTCTGGAGCACAAAACTACCTCTAGAGTAAGTAAATAGCTGAACCAGTTCCTTTGAACATTTGTCTTGGTGATAATCAAGACCACAGTGTTAAAGATGATTCAGCTGTTGCACATAATTGATTTAAATATAGTGTATTGCTACCTCCAAGTTTTTGGGAAAAAAAAAGATTGGTATAGGACTACTATGTGAAACCTTATGTGTCTTAGCATGACTTGTGGTTTCAGGATAACTGGTAGTACATTTATTGAAATGAAAGTTTCCAACACAAGGAGTTTTTTGTCCTTTCTGTAGCTTGCATTTCAAGACTGTAGAAACTGTTAGCCTAGAGGGAACTGTTTATACAACATGAATGTTATTTGTGACAACAAAGAAAATACAGGGAAGTTAAACTGTGATGTGTTTTCGGTGTATTGAAAGATGTCAAAGTTCTTATTTGACAGTAATTTTTTTTACATGTCTGGGTGCTGAAAACTGACTACCAGAATACTCAAGATTGAACTGAATGTTTTCAGAAAAATAACACTTTGGGAATGTTCTGGGGTTTGTAAGTCATACATACTTTGCTTTTTAGAAAGAGTAACTTATGTTAGAGCCAGGAGACCTGGCTCCCTTATTAGAATCCCTTTGAAGCTTCAGGTTCCTGACTAGATAGCTGCTAAAGCAGTATTGGAAACAGGCTGTGCTTGTACTGTGACTGTAGCAACCCTGCTTTGGGTAATGGGTTGTACCCATCTCTTGAGTGAGTTCAAGATCGCATTTTCTTTGAAGCAGGTAATCCCATAGGGCCTGAAAATTTAAATGTTTTTTCAGTCTTCTATCCATCAAGACATTCTTTCCTATGCCATGACTTACAGGATCTCCATCTGCCAATACATTTTGAAAAATTCATCTGGATGTGTTTTTGTTGACCAGGGCTGGTCTTAACTGGCAGCTGCTTTAACTTGCTGTGAACAGAGGTCTTGAGAACTGTTCCCTTTTTACATGTAGAGAAAGGATAGAGCAAAGTAGAATTGAAGGACAAGGACAGATTTTTTAACAATACCCTGATTCCACAGTATGTCTTGCAGACCAGCTCCTCAGGATATCTGCCAGCAATGTTGAGTGCTTTTCTGTTACATTGTGCCCCTCTGGTTTTGATGAGATCTTGTGATCTGAAGCAGGCTGACTACCTTGATATGGGATAGGGCTCTTTGGAGTCTCTAATATATACCTGGACTTCTCATAGTTAGTCTCAAGTACTACTGCAGGTCCCTCATTTTCATGGCTGTCATAACTCCTAGGGTATATTTCAGTTTGTCATGCTATGCTGGCTTTTCAACTTCTGCTATCACCTAAGCAGGAAGAAAGTTGCATATAGGAACAGCAGTAGGGAAGTGATCTTTTGGTTCATCTGTCTTTCTATCCCATCTCTTCCTGCCTCTGTCATATATGATTGGAGGGCTCCCTGCTGCATGTGACTTTTGTATTTTAATTGACAACAGTAAATGTACCTGCTGCTGTGATGTTCAAGACCTGTTGATGCTGTTTCTTTTTTCAGACCAGACTTAACATAGACAGCAGTTTAGACCTAGTTCACTTAGGCTTCCTGTCTAGCTTTTCAGGGTGCAAATCTTAAAATATTTCAGTCCTATGAGAATAAATAAAGATATATTTTTGTTTATCGTTGTGTATAAGATTTTTATAGATAAATACTAACTTTTTAATCTTGAAGATTAAAACAGAAAGATTAAAAAACTTGTGGAAGAGTTATAAAAATCAAGATACTTAAAACCATCTGCAAAGTATTGTTATAGCTTTAAGTATTTCTTGCTATAGAGAACAAAGATCTTCAGGCACTTAGTGTTCAACCTGATATGAAATAGTTCTGTCTATGGAAATCCGTGAAGAAACAAAAGATTAAAATATTAAATGTAAACACAGCTAGCAAGAGTTCTTTTTAAAACAAGTGATTTAAAGATCTTTATTTGGTACCTATTTGTTTGTTTCTCATGTTTACTATCAGAGTTCTTTGGACTAGCAAGCAGCACTGTGTCAATGTGCATTAATAGCAGAATAGTAAGAGCAGCAGTCCAAGACCAGATTTACATCATGCTTACTGTGGCTGGCTCCTAAAATCAAGGTGTCTCAGTAGTGGAGTGCCTCTCACCTAACAATACTTAATTTCAGCTTCTGTATTTGTAGGTGACAAGGTGAATATATTGGAGGGAAAAGGCTTTTTTTTTTTACATCTGACACCTTATGTCAGTAAGTACAGCATTATCCTTAAAGCAAGTCAGGATGGCACATATCCTCTTCCATAAGTCAAATCACTGTTAAACTGCATTTTTATTATGTCACATGTTCCATATAAAAATTCTAACCCAAACTTTTGGCTATCCAATTGAACCTCTGAATGATGTCAGCTATCAGTAATGAACGTCTCATGCAGCTATTTCTTTCTGAATTATTCCTGTCAGTACTCTTAGTTTCTCCATAACCTTACATAGTTTTTTGTAGAGTGGATGCTCCATTGCAATGATACAACTTTCCCGATAAGTTTAAATCTTACCTTCTTCAGCTCTCACAACTTTGAGGCTCAACCCATTCAGAACAGACTGCTGCTGTTGTGGCAGATGGGAGACTATTAATCTCCAATTTCCTTACTGTTAGCTTGTTAACTGGTACTATCTACTAAGATTTTATCTTAAGACACATATTGGCAAAAAGTATCAGCTGCTCTGGAGGTTATGTAGAGCAAAGATAGGCAAAGTTCTCTTCTAGGAAAGAAAACTTACATATGTGAGTATACTTTTTGTAGAAGACAAAATTCAGAAGATGAAAGCAAAGGGAATTCCGTTTTGTTATTCTATTTTTGTATTTGTCAAGAGACATAGATAAGGCTTGTCAAAGAGATGTCTTAAGTTTCTTTGACTAGGTGGAACATTACTTCAAAATACTTTTTGACGTTGGGGCTGTAAATGAGCTCTTTCTGGCATCACTAGGCAGCCTGAAACTTTTCCCGAGAGCTTTATAGCAAAAGTGCAAGCGCATTCTTCTCTTTGGGTTGGTGTCAGTTAATTTTCTAGCAATGCTTTCGTGGCAGAAGGGTGAAAGCACTGCACTTTTTAAACTGATTTTTGTTCAATCCCTGATTTTTAAAAGTGTATTTAAAATAAAAGATATGGTGGTAAAAAACGTTTCAGTTCTGCTCTCACACTTGACGACTTTTTAAACAGGAAATAAGATTCTTGACCAACATTTTCTTTTGAAATAAAACTTGAAGTCAAGAAGTTACATTTTAGTCATCAGACAAGCTTTTTATCTAATTAAAGAACTCTTTAATTAGAGGCCATTTGTGATAGAAGACATATTCCTTTAGGGAGATTACCCACATTTGCTCCATTTTTAAGGAGGAAAAAAGCATGGTCTTCTTGGAATCTTCAAAGCACATAAAAGTCTTACACTTAATATCTGCAAAATATTTTTTTGACTGGATCTTGTAAAGAATTCTTGTTCTCTGAGTGGGTTTAAAAGGTTGACATATGAACTACGTTTTTATGTGACCAATAATCTAGAGTAGAGTTCAGAAAAGAGAGTTAAATGGTTATGTCTGTGCTTTGAGAAGCTCTTAGAGTACCTAGACAGGACATCTGTTGGAAGAACCTGGAAGAATTGGCTGTTAGAAAACCTTAAGCTGAGGTTTTCCCTCTGGATTTACAGAATCTTGATTCAAGATCTGTTGGTAAGTCACAATGTCCTGTGCAGCTTCTTCAAAAGGAGAACACCTTTCCGAGGTGTTGATTGGGAATTAGATGGAGGCTTTCTGGAAACACCTGCATGTTTGTGACTCAACATGGATTTTATGGAGTCTTTCTTATAGGTGAGGTCTCCTTAAAGTGTGCCAGTTATGTTACATCAGTCAAAGTTAGTTTTGCCTAGCGCTGGACTTCTGATTAGGCTTTGGTCCAGTTTGGACTTAACTCTCAGTATGTGGCAGGAGGGGGGAAGTGGGTTAGTGAAAACAGAACTGCAAGTAGAAGAATTTGCAGTGTGTAGTGGCTTTAGCATGTATTTTAGTACCTTGGGAAGTCTTAAAAAGAGGTATTTCGTTCAGTATGCATTCATAAGCTCATGTATTTATCAGGAGAAAGGAAGGTAAGAATGTGCTACTGAAATAAAACTTCTTGTATGCAGAGTAGGATAAGCTGGGTTGGTGGTTGAAAATGTGAAGGAGAACTGATGTCTTTCTGATCTGGAATAGTTGTGTTTGGGTATCAGTCAGTGTTAGCCTGTTTTCTTATTTCTGTTGTACAGAAATGCTATAAGAGTGAGCCTGTCTTTAATGAATTTATTTTCTTGTATCGTAGGCATCCTTAAATGTTAATGATGTACCTCCATCCATTGTAAATGAAGAATTTCTTCAGGATCTTAGAGCCACTAAAATCTCATATTCCCAGGATGCAGAAGATAGGGTATTCAGAGCTCATGGTAAGAGAACTTCCTTTGTGTAACCGTGCTGCTTTCAATGCTTCCTTGTTTGAACTTGTTAACTTATTGTTTGTGTTCCAGGTCACTGCCTACACGAGATATTTGTACTCAGGGAAGGAATGTTTAAGCGAATTCCTGATATAGTTGTATGGCCTGGTAAGCTTTGTCATCTTCTCCCTTCTGAGGTGGGAGGCCATTGTGCTTTCTAGTGCTTTCTAGTCAGGGGAAAGCTGTCTCTTGGTTCACTGACTTCACTCACCTTTACAGAAACTGAAGGAATTTTCTCATGAATGGTGATCATGATTGTTTAGCATCTGGACTGCAGGCTGTGTCTGTGAAATCCCATCATTTTGTGGAGAAGTCAGTTTATTATTAAATATAGCTGAAGTTTGTGTTGACAGAAGAATTAATCACTTAAGTAACCACAGTGTGATGTGAACATGTATGTTCAGCAAGAGCAGTTGTCAAAAATGGCAGTCTCAATTTTGGGTTCTAAAGGTGTATATGATACTTGAAGGGTAGTGAAATGTTTGTATTGAAGAACTTTTTCTTACATGCTGTACTTCAGTAAAAAAAAAGTATAACACCTGTAACCCCTATCAGAACACTTTACAAAAGATCAATGACTTGAAGACAGAGCAGTGCAATCTGAGTATAGGCTAGGCCTGCTTGGTTCTGTCTAGTAAAAGGATACAAATGCTTATTTTTTAATTGAGTCATGTGTCTCTGGTCACTAGGAACTACTTCATGTGCCATTCTTCAGTAGTAAACCAAAAGGTCATCATTTGATATAAGTAAATGTCAATTTCTGTTCAGTTGTACGATTCCCACTCTTTCGTCACCTTTTATAGCTTTGATAGCTGCATTGCATTAAAACCCCCAAAATTTCTTATAGGAACTTAGTCCTACTCAGTTTTGCCTCCTTTATTTAGAGGAAAAAATCACACATGGGAAGCATGAAAAGAGGCACTATAAGATGAAATTCATTGCTTGAGGCCATGAACTTGACAGCGCTGGTGACTGTGAACAGTACTTGCCACAACCTCTATTTTGTGTAGATCCAAAAGCAGCTGAAACAAAGTGACCGACTACCTTCATTTAAAAGAAGCTCTGTATGACAGAAGCAAAGTAGCCAGAGTTTGGAAACTATTTATTTAGTCCTGCTCCTTCTTTGCTGTTTGTACACACTCATGTATGCAATGTATTTGATCTCTTTTTTGATCCTCTTACTTGGCTGTGCCACAAGCATTTCCACCTCCCTCTTCGACCAGATACAGAATGCAGCCTGAAAAGCTACATTTCAGCAGCAGCTCCACTTCTGAAACTGAGTGTCAGCCAGGAAGAAAAAGATGTGCTGTTCATCTCTAAGAAGAAACTTATTTCTCACTTAGAATAAATTGGACAGTCTATTTTCAATAAAAGCTTTACATGTGGTTTGTTCTCCAAGATACCTAGATGAATTCTTAACTGTTTGGTGGCCCATCTTGCCCTGAGAATTTGCAGGAGGTTTCAATCCATGAGTCGAGCAAGAGACTAAGACTGTAGTTAGTTCTTCAAATGTAGAATTGTTTGAGGTCTAAACTTTACTCTCTAACTGATACTTCTGAGCCCAGCTCTTATTTAGTGCCTAACTTTGAAATGTCTTCCTTGCTGGTGTCAGAAAAGGAGCTGCTGCTTATTCAGACTGCACTATTTAGTAATAAGCACAAATAAGAGTACCAAGCACAAATCCTGTTTTTTAACTGTTTGTACTTTTGTAGTTTGCCATGAAGACGTAGTTAAAATTGTGGAATTAGCCTGCAAACACAATCTCTGCATAATACCATTTGGTGGTAAGTGAAATTATGAAATCTCATACCTGTTTAAGGTTATTAGTGAAAATGTCTTCTACTTCAATTTAGATATGCGTTCTTCATTACTTGTGCTCTGTTCCCACAACATGTCTAAATTAGTTTTTTTCATTGCACTTTTGAAGCTCAAAGTTTGAGAGGATTGTGGTCAAGCTCTACTGCAAAATTATTATAATTTCCTTGTAGACATTGTTCAGTAGAGACTGCTGTGGCAAGGGGTTTTCAGGAAGTGTTCCAGATACAGAGTGCAGCTAAAGGCCTGTACAATCTGTGTTCTTCTCAGCCTAAAGAATTCATAAAGGACTTCAGGTTTTCATTTTGGATGTCTTTTCCTCTAAGCCTGCTGAGGTAGAGTTGTGAGCTACCTTGTTTTGACACAGAGCTCAGGAAACATTGGGTGTTGGCTTTCATGAGCTCATTCTGTGAGAAGGTTTTTGTCAAGAACTCTTAATTCTGTGGTATACATCTGTGTGTTTTATTTGGTACTTGCTTATGCTGTAGTACAGCCCTTGCAGAAGGGCATTAACTATTTGAGAAGATGAGCATTTCACTTGAAGGCAATACCAAACTTGTGGAGCTGGTTCCTCCCTCAGCACTCTCACCCTTGCCAGATGCATCTGGAGGGCTTCAAGACTGCTAAAAGTTACCTTTTAACTAGTACTAGTAAACTGGTCGAGCTGAAAGCAGCAATATTGACTATTTCTTGTTCACTGACCAGGATACAGAAAGATCTTCAGGTTGTTTTCCAAGTTTGTTTCTAGTACCCTACAAGTCAACGTGTGAAGTTGCTACAGTAGGGGTTGGTATTTAAGGAAAATACCACCTTTTCCATCACTGGAAACAAAGGTGATGGGCTTCACTGCTCTTGCAGGGTGTTTCATTAGCTGGTGCTTTCTCTGTCCTTGCCACTGGCTGTTCTTCTCAGAGCCTGCTGTGGATCTCGAGCATCCTACTCTCTCTTCTCATATGGCTGTAGCAGTCTTTGGGAAACAAAAGGCTTCTTGGAGGCTGTTCTGGGACACCCTGTAAAGATGCGTTAGAAACCTCTTAGAAGTCTGATGCTTGATTTGATACTTTTTTTAATACTTAAACCCTTTCAATTTATTTTTTGCTTTCAGAGAAGTATTACATTCCTGTCCTAGATGGACTTCTTATTCCAAGTTTCTAGGCTGATGTGTGGTGACTTCCATAGTGATATCTAAAGAATATATAGCAACTATAGCTCTCTGTTTCTTGAATGGCTTTGTAAGTTCTTATCCTTCCTTGTTTTAAAGCTCTGTACTGGGCTTAGCACAAGCAGCTGAGATGGTTACAGAATGCCATGTTTGTTGTGGAGTGCTGCTAAAGCATTGTCCAGCTCCACTGCTGCCTTGATTTTGTGAAACCCAAACTGGGAGAAGGCGACAGCCTTAAGAGGCTAATCACTAGCCTCAAACACTTAACTTTAGTGATCTTTCTTTATTCAGTTGTGTATCAGAAAGGAGGGAGAGAGGCATGATATTGGAAGAAAAGCTACCTGAGAATTTTATGATCACAGTATCATTCCCATATTTGCAGGAGGGACGAGTGTCTCTAGTGCCCTTGAATGTCCTGAAGAAGAAAAAAGAACAATTGTCTCACTGGATACATCACAAATGGTATGTCTCTCTTTATGTTTTATTTTGATTTTTTAAAATTATCCTACAGTTACTTGGGTGATCACTATGGAATGACATTTCTTTCTTTTCCAGAATAAAGTAGGGATGGAAATACTAATCTGTACCATGATGATTAAATTTCCTTCAGTTTGTTTTTCTGATATTAGTCTGTACTACTTCATATGTTCTGTGTATATTTAATTTAGAAAATCACTGTTAAGCCTTATAGGAGCTTTAAGTGATCAAACTCAGAGAAAGCTACTCTTCTTCTATATTGGAATTTGTTTCTGAGGGTAAATGAAAGGCTAAGAGGAAGTTGCTATTGCAAATTTCACTAGTTTTTGCCCTAGACTTCAAATTACTTACAGCAAACGTTGATAAGATGACCTAATATATATAAATCAACTTGAAGGATAAACTTTCAAGAAATAACTGGGTTTTTTGTGTAGATAACATCTTGAGAATGTGAAGTTCATAGCTTTATGGCAGTCTAGAAATGAAGTGCTGTAAAATTTATTGCAAGTTTTCATCTTTCCATTATGAAGGAGCTTTGTACTTTTAAAGTGATAGATTTATGGCTACTTGGTAATGAGGTGCTTCAGAAACAGCTCTGTCTCTTTGATGTGAGGCTCTACTGCCTCCAAGTACCTGCTGAGCTTATTAACTTCTTTAGCCTTGAAGGTAAGACCTGGGTTTTGGCTCCATTTTCTCCACTCCGTGGTTCTTCAGTTAAACAAAGTGATTCTTTCTGCAGAGGTGGTAGTTATGTATTGAAGGAAGCTCTTCAGGTGCCTATGCAGAGTGAAATCCAGTGAGTACAGTAGTGACTCGGGCCTTCATTTGAACTCGATTTATAGCCCACAGCTTTGACTTCTGTCACGTTTGGGTGTGGCAAGGAAATGTGATTAATTCTTACTATCTTGCTTTTTTGTCAGCTAGATGTGTAAATAAGCATTGAGTCAGAAAATAAACCACTTCCGTGTGTCTTGAATGACTGCCAGCCATTCTTGTAAGCATTAATAAAGAGGGAAAATAAAAAAATTAAGGTGAAAAGAAGCACTGTCAAAGTTAAAACGTGTGTGTCTTGGAGCAGTTGAGATGATTGCTGAAATATTTACTATTTTAATAGACACTTAATGGTTATCTTCATCTTATATATAGGGTCTGTATTGCATAAAAACTGATTTATATAGGCATCTGAGATCAGTTAAGCAGTTTATGTTATAACTGAAGGAGCTGAAGTAGTTGGCTTTGAATAATCAGTTAGTCCGTATTTTGTGAAGGGGAGACACCTATAAGAGTTTTGACTTAATTCTTTCTGGCTTTTTTGCTTTTTATTCTGTAAACATTCCTGGTATAAATTGATGAATAAATTTGTTACTCTCTTGTAGTGGTGACTTCATAAATTGAAATCTGTTGTGTGGCAGTTTGAGGGAGTGAGGAGCCTCAGCTTCCACTGCTGTGGTAACTGGAGTGGTATTAGTAGTAAATTGTATGACTAAGCATGTTGATCCTGTAGCATTAGGGAAGGAAATAAACAGAAATTTTAAACACTGATTGTTAGTTTTGATTGGCTTTTCAACAGAATCGGATCCTCTGGATAGATGAAAAAAACTTAACAGCTTGTGTAGAAGCTGGCATTGTTGGACAAGATCTGGAAAAGCAGGTATTTTTATCTGGTTAAGTTTCTAGTATTATTTCGTATTTTTCTTAGGTATTCTTCATATCTTGTCCAAATCATTGAATTCTAGCTTAATTCTTGTATGTTTTCATGCAGCTGGTAAGAATTATATGCAGTGGTTGTGAACCCACCCTTCCTAATACATGACCAGTAAACATACAAAGCCACAAGTTCCTGTGGTATAGAGAGAACCATGAGCTAAACGAATCACTGTAGACAGGATGTAGAAGTGACTTTCAGTCTTTAAGTTGGAACCACTCTGTACAACAGAACATAGTTAATGGTCCATGTTATATGGTATACTTAAATACAGCTGTCCAACATGATTGTTATCAGTTGGTCAGTGCAAATTGATTATCTCAAATGCACTAATGCAGTTATCACTTAATGTGAGACTGCTTGGCCTGTAATTCTTGCTCTTTGACAGCTTTGGTGTTGTAATTCTGAGGGCATCCAGTCAACCTCAGGTGCTGTGCAGATGGCAAAGCCAAGTTAATACAGAAAAATGAGAAACAAGTGACTACTTAATGTACAGGAATGCATGATCTGCATCCCAAATAGTTGACAATGTTGCATACAGGAAGCCCAACCAGATGGCTGTATATTAAAACACATCTCTCCTTGAGAGAATTAAGTACAGGCAATTTGCTCAGATTTTCTGCAGACCTGCTGCATATCACATTAGGATGGAAGGAACAAGAGATTAAGTGCCTTATTTATTGGCAGCATTTGTACAAAGTTGGCAGTTACTTAAGTTATAACTTTTTGCAGATGTATATGAATTCGCAGCTTGTTTTGAACAATAGAGTTCTCAATTTTAAAATATGGGGGAGGAGTATTATAGGGTGATATGTAGCACAGGTATGCACAGTAGAAGGAGAACCAATTTGCATGTCATGTACACATCCAAGATAAAACTGGAATAAATGGGTGTGTGATCAGGATACTTATTTAAAACCAAACCAAACAAATATAGAATATTGCATTTGGAGTACTACATCAGTGCAGCACCTGTAGGATGTATTTTTTCCTTTCTTTAGCTTGCTGAAAGTGGCTTCTGTACAGGCCATGAACCAGACTCCATGGAGTTCAGTTCACTAGGAGGATGGGTAGCAACACGAGCATCAGGCATGAAAAAAAACATCTATGGAAACATTGAAGATCTGGTAAGTAGTTTTAATACTTGCTCTAATTTCTCTGTTCAGATATTTAACTTCTATAATGACTCACAAGGGGAGAGTAAATTGTGGTTCTTTGTGTGATACAGTTTTGGCGTCAAATCTTGACTGAAATGCTTGTTTCCTTGCTTTTGGTATTAGTAGTAATAATCCTTATCACTGATCTAAAAGTAATTTTCGTTTGAGTACTCACTTTGAGTACTAGCTTGAGGAATTGTTACCCTGTCCTGACTCTGGTGCTGTCTTCTACCGTTTCGGACTCTCTATTAATCCGGTGTACTAATCCCATCAAACTTCCAGAAGTCCCATGGTCTCTCCTACCTGTTGTGTGTACCTGAAGATGTCTAGTTGAACTGTCTAACTCTGACAGCATACAAGCTCCCCACCTTCCTACATCTCCTAGGCTAGGAGTATTTTTTAAATCACTAGGCTGATCTAATTGACCACGTGGGTGCACAGTGGTGAGATCTAGTGCCACCACACGGTCTGTAGGAGCCCGGTAGAAGGAAGCAGTGGACTGGGAATGGCAGTATTCTACTCTTGAATCTGTTTTAGTCACTAAAATGCTTCATCTTTATATTAACTCAGATAATTTTTTTACTTTTAAGCACACTTTTTGATTTTAAAGTCTACGCTTTCTGTTATAACAAATACATTGAATATATTGAAGATAAATCATCACTGTTCAGACTTTGCCTGCCTTTTTGCTTCAAACTTGCAGCTTTCTCTCATAATTTGTATAATAACCCTTCCATTATTATGAATTTTTTCCTTCTTTCCTGCAGCACACTCTAGGTAATGTATCCATGTTACCTCAGGCTTTTTCATCAGCTCATGGTTCAGACATATTTCTGTGCACAGATGTGATACTTCACTGTCAGTGACTGAGCTTGGCAGGAACTACACAGTTTTTATTCAGTAGACCTGGGTGAACTAAAACTAGTAGTAGTAGTGAACTAAAACACTTACAAAGTGTCATCGTTCCCCTGGTGCCTGAAGTGTTACTGAATGGTGTAGTTTTGCTTGTACTGGGAGTTGTGAAGCAGAAGGCTTTTCTATTATGGAAGCATAACTTCAGGCTAAAACAGCTTCTGAAATGTTCATTAGGAGGAAATAGGATTGAAAATTGATTCAGAACAGTTCATGAGTTTGAAAATAGCACAGTGAGAATGTTTCAGGGAAGTGTTTACCTTCTGAGGAACTTTATATCTTGAAACAGTGTGTTATATAAGCTGCCTAAATTCCACTTACTGCAGAATCAACGGTTCATAAATTGCATCTAGTGAAAATTACTGAGCTACCTGTGCTTGAAAGTTTTAAAGCCATTAGCTGGAATTCAGTAATTTTTGCTTCATTTAAAGGCCTCGCTAAAGAAAAGCTGAAACTCTGACCTTCCTTGGTATAAAATAGAGAATTGAATTGAATAGAGAATTAAAAAAATCCCACGTGTGGGCTCTATTGCATGTGCCTGAATAGAGCTGGAAGCAATAACATTGAAAAATATTTTCTAAAAAACAACTGTCTAGCCCTTATAGCAGCTTTTATATTGATAATCTATTTCACAAAGCTGCTGTATTTCCTCCTAATTGAAATATTTCTGTAGCGATCAATGACTGAATTATAGTAGCTTTATCAAGAAGCAGTTCTAAAGCAAAACTTTTTAAACCCTCACTTTTTTCCACTGTAGTATGATGTATATTCTGGATTAAAATCCTGGTATATATAGAGTTCTATCTGTGTAGTTCTATACTGAGAAGCAAAACAGTTTTAACTGGTGTTGCCTGCATGTAGCCAACAGCTGATATGATTCGTCATAGAATGGAAGCAATCTGTTGTGTGGGGAAACCATGCTGTGTTAAAATAATTGTTGGTAACAGTCCTCAGATTCTTGGGGTTGCCTACAGAATGTCTAAAATCTATAAAGCCAAACTGTATCAAACTTCATATGTTTTGTAGAAAATAAATATAATGAAAATCTGTGCTTAATGCTAGTATTTATAGGCATTGCACTTTGTTTAAACAGGTGATTCATATAAAAATGGTAACTCCTAGAGGAATAGTAGAAAAAAACTGCCAAGTACCTCGCATGTCAACAGGACCTGATATCCATCACTTCATTATGGGATCTGAAGGTATAAACAGAGCAATTTCTAATACTGCATCTTAATTCAGCTTCCGTAATGGCTTGATTATTTGAGCATCTTTAATGCTGTGGCTTCCACTGTTGATGGGTGGCATTGTGCAGGCATGAATTTCTTGCATTAGGATAATACATTGAGACCTTAATTAGGACTGTGAAGTTGCAGCTTTTAACAGTGCTTTAGATGGACCAGTGGAGTCAGCCTACAAGTCTGGTAACAAAGATCATGATTTAGAGCATATTTTGTAAGAATTCACCATGTGAAAAGTGAGGAATAAATCACCTGCTACTGCAAACTGAATTTTTGGGATTTCTGATTTATGTTAACTTACAGCATTCTGGTAAACGTTAAGTTGGGTAGCTTGCAAGCAGTTAATCTTGCAGCATTTTGCTCAGTTTTTCTTTTCTCCTGAAGGAACCCTTGGAGTGGTTACTGAAGTTACAATAAAGATTCGCCCAGTCCCTGAATACCAGAAGTACGGCTCTGTGGTCTTCCCCAACTTTGAGCGAGGAGTGGCCTGCTTGAGGGAGGTGGCAAAGCAGGTAAAGAAAAGCTGGATGTTGGTTCACTCAAGGACACAGATTCTAGCAGTAGAGGGGTGTATTGATGCTTCAGTATTTCTGGCAGTTGATAACCAGGAATTTGAGGTAGGAATCTCATAAGCATATATGGTCCATGAAATGCAGGATATGGGCCATGGGGATTTGGGAAATTACGCAGTTGAGGACTGAGCACGTTATGACTTTTCTTGGTATTCTGAGCCAAAATGTGGACAAGCCTTTTAATGGCTTGTTTCAGTGGGAGTTGTTTTCATATTGCAGCCTGAAAAATTCAGCTTTGTATCTCCTTCAACTGAGAACTTTACCCTCAGATTAATTAGGACTGTTTAAAAGGAACCAGTGTTTAAAGGAATTGAGTTGAAGCATACATGTAAAAGGCAGTTGAATTTATGGCTTTGAAGTGGTAAAGGAACAAAAGGAATGCAATGGAAGGATATGGCCTGTATTTAGAAATCACTGCCTGGAGCACAGTGACGTGGACAGGTGAGATGGATATTTCCAGGTGGAATTGTGCTTACAGTGTAGTATTTAAATAGACAATAGTGCAGTCAGATGGTTTCAAGCAGTGAAGTACATAGGTATCCAAATTCTGTAATACTTTTCCTCAAGGCTGTACTTCCAAACAAATCTTACTCTGGCTAGCCTTTCTCCACTGACTAACTTGGCCTGCTCTGTGCAGAATGTACCAAATTGTATATATGACCAGTAGAACGTACCCTGAATTGGGAAAATAATTTCAGAAATGTTTTAACTAATGCCAAACTAAACACAGCTTTACATTTTTTCCGGTGATTGGTCTAAATTAATGGCTTAATGTTCCAAGCCAGATGTTCAAACTGGTATGTGGATGACATGTATATGCTAGTCAGCAGCACTTGCCAGTTCTTCTGTCGTGCTTCTACTGCTAGTGCTTGTCCTTCCTTTTAAAGGTACCTAAGCAGACTTTTTGGAAATGCTTAATCATTTGGCTGATCAGTGTTTAAAATCAGTTAAGGAACTCATGTCTTTTTCCTGTCTATGGGCTTAGTTAGAGGGGAGAAAAGAAGCACTGTTTGCCACTTAATGTTGCTCTATTTCTAAGCTTCTGTTGCTGCTGCTGCTGTTTCACTGCTTACTTGAGCCTGAAGTACTTATTCTTCTTTTCTGTTGCCCCTTGCATCATTCTCAGTAGTAATTACAATGATTGCTGTTGGAAAAGCTCCTTCTTTTATGTATCAGTCCGCTTTAATGTAAGAATAATCAACCTGCAGGTTGTGGGTGGGTTGGTCTCATTTCAAACCACTCCCACAGCCTCTTCTGTCGACCTTACCTGTCGAGTTCTCTTAGCTCTTCATGTTCTTTCTTCCTCTTGTGTGACCAAATACATATTAATGATATTGTGAAGGGTGAACACATCAAATGAAGTGAAAGAGAACTTCCATATCCATGTGATTAGATGATGACTAGCCTAAAATTCAGACTTTGCCATATTCCTTTGGCCGTACATTTCAGTGTGACTGGACACGGCCATTAGAGATCATACAGTGTAGGTATATGCATGACCAGAAACTTACCTAACCGAAGGCAGCTGTTCTTACAGTTTTTCAGATTTGTGTACAGTGCAGAATCTAGACCCAAGTACAGATTTTAGTTGCAGTCTGAGGGCAGAGCATGAGTGTACTGGGTCTAGCCAGGATGGAATCAACAGCAGCATGTGTGGTGTTAGCTTCTGTACTTATAACCAAAACAGTGTTAACATACCAGAGTTTTAGTTATTGCTGATCAGTGTGTATGCAGTGTCAAGGCTTTTTCTGTTTCTCCCTCTCTTCCCACCAGCAAGTACGTTGGGAGCAGATAAGAGGCTGGGAGGGTACACAGTTGGGACAACTAACCCAAACTGACCAAAGGCAGATAGCATAATAATGTCATGATCATAAATAAAACTAGAGGGGGGAGTTTCCTAGGGGTTTCCATTGCTTGAAGGCTGGCTGGATATTGGTCAGCTGATGGTGATTGATTGCTTTCTGCATCGTGCTTTTGTGGGGCTTTTTTCCCATTTTGCTTACCAACCTGTCTTCATCTCAACCCATGCGTTTTTCCACTTTTGCCCTTCTGATTTTTCTTCCCCATCCCACTGGGGAGGGGACTGAGTGAGCAGCTGTGTAGTGCTCAGCTGCATGCCAGGGTGACCCTCAACAATTAAACTTTTTCAATGGACTTTTGTTATGTGTGTATCTCTGATTATATGGAAACATAAGCTTGATATATTAAACAAGTGTACTATCTTTAGTCCATATGCCATTTTAGAAAAAGACTCAAAATTTGAAGATCAAAGTTTTTGGACTATTACTGTGTTGGCTTGAGGTTAAACTCTCAATGCATTGTATCTAGACATACCTAGTAGATGTTGCTATTCAAGTGAAAACAAGCTTATAGTCACCCCCTTTCAATGATGATGGTGGCCAGAGGTCTCTGGTATCGAAGTGTGCTTTCTTGTATGCTGTTTTAAAATGAAAATTTGATTGTAATGAATCTTAAAACCAGCTATGTACATAATCTTTTTATTCTTCCCCCCTCTTATTCTCCTAACTTTGCCTCCAAGAGATGTGCTCCTGCTTCGATTCGCCTTGTTGACAATGCACAGTTTCAGTTTGGTAAGTATGTAGATCGTTGTGGAGTATCATTTGTTTCCAAGGGGTTTTTAGTAGCCTTACTCTGTTCTGGGTAGTACTTCTTCTGCTCAGATCTAGACAGAGGGCAGTGAACCCAGAGTTCAAACTCCAGATGGTGCCATAATGTGTAGTTTCAGAAACAGAAGCCTGTGTTTGTCTCTGAGGAAACAGTACCAACTACTTGAGTGAGGAAACAGCCATGCTCTGCGTATAAATACGTGAGATGAGTTTTCTGCTATGTTTCTTTTCTTGACTATTGGTGTGAGTCTATTGGTGTGATTGAAATTCTGGAGCCACTTCCTCTATTTTGCTGTAAAGGAGCAGAGATCTAGTTTTAAAATACAGTACTTGAAACATTTTCTTCCTAAGAGTATTAATGAGAAATTGGATATGAAAAAACAATCAGAATGCCAGCACCTTATTTTCAAGGTAAGTGGGTTGATTCCTTTAAATTTCATGAAAGCATCTCAACAGATTCCTTAGCAGTAGTAGGTTTTTTGAAAATATTCTGATGTGATAATGTTTGATTAGGTGGGAGAAAGGCAATGACATATTTGTGCAAAGTGATCTGTCTGTCTTGAAAAAAAGATCAGATGTTGTAAATGCTGTTACAGCATGCAAATACATCTGAGCTTTGAGGCATTAGGTACTGAAAGTCAGTGAAGCTACCAGAAGATTCCTGAAGACAAAAGATTTTGTAAAATTTCAGCTAGTTCAAACACCTAAATAGGACAATGTCAAACCTGCAGAACAATAATTTCTCTGCAATTCTTAGGGAAAACTGTCATTTGAAACTCTAGGAAATTTGGCAGAAGATATGTTCTGGCTCAAGACACTCTCATGGAGACCCTAAAATTCCACGACCCAAGAGCTAATAGCTTGCAGAACTTGCTGAGACCATGCTATTTTGATTGTACTCAGAAGATGAAAATAGGAAGTGTGACTGACCTTGAAAACCTCTATTTTAATAGCACTTTAACAAGTCAGAATTTCTGAAACTTCTTTTGCACAGAAGCCTCAGTGACAAATCTGAACTTCAAATAGCATTAATATAATGGTGTTGAGAAAGCTGAAATTCATTTTTCAAACCAAGGGAATTGTCATTTGTAAGACCTGAGAGGCCCAGCAAGCTTTGCTGCTTGCTTTGCTCACTCTTTTGTGTTATGCTATTCTGCTCAGACACGTCCACCAGAAGGCAGATGCATTTCTTTTTCTTTCTTTTTTTATTTGGGAAGCACAATTTGACCAATTACAGGCTGTAAATGTAGTTTCAGGTGTGTCAATATCAATTTTTCTTGTAGTCATTATTAAGTAAACTTTTAGATTGTGGTTTCGTAAATTCATGTCCTTTCATGATTTCTGTGTGCTTGCTGAAGGGTGCTTGTAGGTGTACTCCTTGGGGTTTGTACCTGCAGAGTCTCCCTTTGCTGAAGAGGAAAGAAGAGTAGTCAGTTGTTGAAGTTTATGTGTTATTCAGGAGGAAGTGCTTTGTGAAGTATTTCAGAAGGAAGTATCATGTAAATGGTGCATAACTTTTTATGAATTGGGCTCACAGCATGTAGGCCAGATGCCAGGCTGCTAAAGTGAAGCAGTAATGAGAGTTCAGAAGTTGTTTGTGACTGAAAACAATGGAACAAACAGTAAAAGACTTTCATCTCAATTAAACCCAGTCCTGAGGCAGAGATGTTAATTTAACAGGCTCCAAGACACCATTTATATATCCTGGTAATTTTAGTTCCCCGTTTGTCATTAAGGAAGCAATTACTAGCTTTATGTAGAAAACTTCACACAAGTGATATAACTGTTAAGGAAAAAATTTCTTAACTCCTAGCCTGCACCATTTTTGGCTGTTTGTTTCAGTGGTTTTGGTATAACTTTAAAAAAAAGTCACTGATTTTTGCTTAGTTTTGTGGTGTAAAAACTAATTAAGTGCTCCCTTAGAAATTTTCCAAGTGCCATAGGCTTGTGAAATCTAAACTAAGGCAGCCTTAATTAAAGTGTCGAATGTTTGTTGTACATGTCTTCAAAAAATTAATGAAACCTTTTCCTAAATCACGTTCTAAATGAGTAGAGAGAATTCTCTTTAATTTTGATAATCAAAGTGCTCCAAGCAATTCTAGTAATTTTGACTACCAAGCCATTTTTTATTTGCCCCTTGAAGTAAGAATCTTAAGAGCATTGTTTGCCTTAATATTCCTTTTTCTGCTTTTTGCCAAAGGTCATGCTCTTAAACCACAAGTTGCTTCCATTTTTACATCATTTTTGGATGGACTGAAAAAATTCTACATCACAAAGGTAATTTGTGGGTTTTTAATATTGGTTTGAATTTTGCATGCTATTCGTAAAATTCAAGATTTTTTGGTAAGCTGCTTCTAATGCAGCTGAGTTTAACTGATACTGCAGTGTAAGAACTGGAGGTTCTAAAGGTGGTTTAATTCAAATGAGCTTGTGTTTGAGGAGTTACTCCAGGAGAGCTGTTGTCACTGGTCATACGTGTACAAGAGATTTTTGTGCCGTGTCTAACAGTAACTCAGTGTCAGGGGAAGACTGGAACCTGTTTACCCAGCTTGCAGACCAGTGATCCTCAGTTAATAGTGATGGAGCAAGGCCAACACTGTACTATATTTTTATCTTCCTAGATTTTGTCAAGGCATGATCTACCTTGTTATTACAGTGAGCTAGAATTTTGCAAGATCCTCAAGCTATTTGGCTGATTTGCCCATATAAATTGGTTTTTTGTCTTTCTGGAACTTGTTCCTTTTTAACCAACAATTATTTGGTGCTAAAATGATGTCACCTAGGCTTTTGTATTAAATATTTTGTCTTACTGATTTTTCCTCCAAGTTAGCTAACTAGAGGGTTCCTGCAAGTACGGGTATTCAAATATAGAAAATTTCATTATCTTACACGAGTGGGCTTACTTTTGGAAGACAGTGAGTAGTATTGATTCTGCTGCTTTTTCTTGGATTGAAGTGGGAAATAACATGTGTCTTGTGACTTCTTTTGTTAGGGAATACATTTTGGTTTAGAGATGGCCCAGAAGTTTTTCCTTTCCTCCACATTCATGGTGGTCATAGTCTTCTTCCTGCTTTTGTAGATGATAGAAGGGAAATGCCGCTATTGCTCAAAGCATTTAAGACCTGTTTTTTTCTACAGCATAGGTAGACAGCTGACATGTCTATCCTGCTTGTTAACAGGAGGAAAGAGGTGACAGATAATTTCTGTCATTTCAGTTGACCTGTCCTGTCAAGGAAAAACTTAAGTGTTTGGGGAGTAAATTTTTGAAAGATGTTTTTTTGCCAGTCATTCCTCTTAATTGCAGCAACACTTACTGACCAGGGCACATGCCATGTATTTGAAAAGTAAAAACTTGTTCCTTGTATTCTACCACATAGACTGTGACTAATGGAAAGTTTGTCTCTCTGCAGTTTAAAGGATTTGATCCCAACATACTGTGTGTAGCTACCTTGCTCTTTGAGGGTGACAGAGAGAAGGTTCTTCAGCATGAGAAGCAAGTCTATGATATTGCCACCAAGTTTGGGTATGCTTTTCAAAGAACATTTTCAATGTGAAGCTGGGAATGAACTGTCTGGGAAAAAACTGGCCTACCATGTTTTTGTAATGGTTACTGTATGGATATGTTCTCAATTTGCTAGTTTGAAGTGGCAGCAATCAGTTAGTTACTGAATGTTCTCTTCGATACATATGGCTTGTACTAATTCTTAGGTAACTTTACTGAAAAACTTCAGCTGGCTCTGTATTGCAGAAAAATATTTTACTAAATATAGAATGGATGATATTAAAGTGGAAACTAGCCCTTTCAATTGCTTACAGGCATGGAGGCAGCTTGTTTTGCAATACTAGACTATATTTTTGACTACAGAAAGGGAGACAAAATCGTAGGCGTGATACTAAATTTTTGCAGAATTCATGTGAGTATATGAATACAAGAAACTCATTTAGTTAAAAGAGTGCAGTGATTTTCTGTCCCACAAAGGGACAGAAAACACTTATTGAAGTGGCAGGCTGAGTAATGATCAGGCAGTTTCTTCTGCCTTGATTAAGCGTGATTGATGAATACCATCATTAAAACTGATTTGTCAAGAATGCACTGTTATTGCTAATATTACTCTCAGCTATTCAAATATACATATAAGTGTTGTTTTGTCCATTTCAAGGTTATAATTTCTGAAATTTGCGCTTTTATTGTGCTTTCATCCTATTACTTCAACCATGAATCCTTTAGTATTTTGGTATTTCAAGATGATGATGTATTGATAAGGGGCGAAACTTCACTATTAGATCCATTAGAAGGTGGTGCTGTCTGTGCTGCTTTATTAAGGCTATTAGTGAAGTGTTTAATAGTTTAACCTGGTTTAAAATGCTGAACCATTTAATGGTTTTATAGTATAAAATACTTTAATTCCATGCTTCTTCAGGGTGTCTTATTTCACACCCACACCCACACCCACAAACCTCTCTCTCAAATTTATGGGAGCTTGTAGGAAGACTGATTCCAGATGCATAGCACTTACTTGTTCTTAGAAACCAGCAGTTAAAAACAAATGCTTTCATAATGATCCTTGATAGAGTAGTGAAAGCAAGGCTTCCTTTTTCTTTAGTGCTGTGGCTTTTGTGTCTTTTTTTTAATTCATTGAGATCTCTTATGCTTTGGGGATCTTAAGTCTTGGGGTCTCATGGCCTGTGAGCGTACAAGTACACAAATTCCACATGCTCAGAAACAGAGTTACCCATGTTCCTGTAAATTAATATCCAGGATGTCCTGTGTCTACTTGTGTTTCTCCACTCTTCTGAGAGTTTTGAAGACTGTTATTTTAAGATCATATCAAATATTTTAAGTTCATCTCCAGGTTATGGAATGAAAAGAGAAATGAAGAAAGGTCTGGTCTGAAGTAACTTCTGATTTTTGTTGAAGAGACCTTACTATTAACAACTATTTTAACACAGCTTAGGCAGCTAAACTTGCCCATATGTTTAATAATCAAAGTTATTTTATAAATATTTTTGTAAACTGGTGACTAATTGGGTGGAAAATTAATTAAATTCTTGTAAATTGCAGTGGCTTGGCAGCAGGAGAAGATAATGGACAGAGAGGATACATGCTGACGTTTGTCATCGCTTACCTTCGGGTAGGTCAGCTTTTATCTATCTGCTGAAATTTCTGTTAATTAATGTAACAAAACATAGAGATGTTTCTTTGAAGGTGCTGTCTCTGGAATCTGAGTGCAGGCTGCCTTGGATGATATCTCAGACCTCTCCCAGAGGCTGTATCTCTTCCATTTCTGAGCAGTGGTTATTCATGGAATTTCATCTGCAAAACCCCATATAGACATTATTTATATTCTTGTTAAGAAAATAGCTTCTTATGAAGGGTAGGGAGAATTAGATTGAAGAATGCACAGGTTGAATGAAATCAGGGGCTTGGAGTGTACTTGAAATACTCGTGTTAAGCACTTGTCTTTTTATTCTTCTTTGGAGATCTGCTTATGACTGTGCTTTAAATCAGAATTCCAACACAATGGTCTTTCATCTAAACTGCTGCAGCTGTTTGTAGGAATTTTGGTCTTACTGTTTGAGATTTTTTTATTTTTCAGAACAATATGCACATCATGAGTGCTTGATTTGTTGGGGACAAATCACTGAGTCTCCCTTTATTTCATCAGGCTATGTGTAAGATGGCCAGATGTTTGTCTTTTTTCTATCTAGATAGCAACTACATTCCAAAAAACTCTTTCTACTAGGTATTACACTGATTAGCACAGTGAAGCTCTTGGCTTGATTCTATAGTGATAGTGTAGATGTACTGACAGTCTGACAAGTTGTCTCACTGTAGCCATGACATCAAAATGTTTGTCATCTTTGTCTTTCAAGAGCTTCCTTATTTCCATAATAATAAACTTATGTCACTGGGACCTATGGGTGGTTTTGCTGAATTAGAATTTCTGTTTTTCTCCTGCAAACTAAAAAGTTGTTCAACTGTCAGCTGTGTAGCATACACTGGAATCCTAGATGCTGATGCTGAATGTTACTAATAATTTCTTTATTCTTTTTATTAGGACCTGGGCCTGGATTACTATGTAATAGGAGAATCATTTGAGACATCTGTTCCTTGGGATAGGTAAACTGTGATTACTCTTTAGAATTTCTTAAAACTTGATTTCGTTCAAATTATTCCTAACTTGTGTTTGCTCATGAGGATGCTTAATTTAGGCCTTATGTGTACTGGATGCACCCTGACATACCTCAAGTCCTGCAGCTGTTGCTGATAAAGTTGCTGATAAATTACATACCAGGATTTTGTAAATGCAATGTATCAAGTATTCAGTAATATTTCTTCCTAGGTTAGCTTACTGTAACAAATTTAGGACTTGAAATTATCCTGTTTAGGAAGCAGGACATTGGTGACAATAACTGCAGTGGGTGATGAGCAGCCAGGTGTGTGGGACCAGCAGTGTATTTCAAACGGATGAGTCTGTAGTGAAGATGAAAAAAAATAAGTATATTTAAATAAGTTTTTTTCTTTTTCTAGTAATGTAGGGAAGTGAAAACTGGAAAGGTAACTTTTGCCCAAGATTGAGATCTTTTTTCTTAAAGTAGTTTTATCTGTTAGCTATGGTTGAGAAACATTTGACCACAATAGAGTTTAATACACAAAATCATTTTGGATGCTCCTGTCCATTTGGTAAACCAGAAATCTCTTAAGTGGGATCTAAAGTGATTTGAATCAAAGCTTTACAGCATTCAATGCAAAGTCTGATGACTTAAGCTGGCAAGCCTATACCCTTGCCACTGAATTTAATGGCAGTGGTAAATTCCAGCCCGTTTGAAACTGGCAAAGTATCCTTATTGTGTAGAAGAAATTTGAGGACAATTTTAAAGCAAAAGTGCTCCTCATTTTACTTTAGCTTTATAGATTTTGAAGCAGGCTAACTGCTTAGTCACCAAGTTGTTTTGCCTCTCCCTCATTTCAGAAGACACTGAATTTTTACTTAAGAACTTCAGAAAGTATTTAAAATTGTCACCACCAAAGCAAATGCTTTGAAAACCTTTTTCTGCTTTGACTTGTAAGAACCATGTAACTTTCCATAAACTCATTAACTTGTTCTTGACAGGTAGCAGATATTTGAATAAAATATTTAGCTGACTCTCTTATTCGCTAAATGGTTAAATTCTCTGGTGTTCTGTGAGTCTTTAATGTAGTTTTAAATCTGTGTAAAACATCTTAGTCTGAATTACAGCACTGCAGACTTTTGTGGGAGAATGTATAACTGAAGAAATGGTAATTTGAAAAACAGTGATTTCTTTTGGTTGCTTTAGCACTTTGTTTGCACCCAGGTCTGTCCTAGAAGATTTTTTAAAAATAGCAGAACAAGTATGGCTTATGAAAAGGTCTAATAGCTCTTTGCCATATTAGAATTAAAGCATTTCAAGCTGGCACAGTAGTGCACAGCTGAAGGATCTCCAGTTTTGGTCTTGCAGCAAAACAAAGGTATGAGGTTAGCAGAGTTTGCCAGACCTTTGAGTTCTCAAGCTTTCTCCTGTATTTGTTAACTACTTTGCCAAAACGTTGAGGCTGTTTTGCTTAGAAAGTAAAGACATACAGAGGTAGGTAATGTCCCTTTTTTTTTGTTGAGCACTTTTGACACATTTTCCTTATGAAAAAGAGCTTTTAGGTTCTCTATTTCTGAGTAAACTTGCTGTTCAGGAGAAGTGCAGAAAAAGCAGTGGAGTCTTGATGAGGACTATTCTTAGAACAAAGTGTAAGGTAGTTAACCCTGATTTTAGAAGGTCCTCTTATTTTGTATTACATTATGCTTTTTAAAAAAGTTGCTGAAGTTCTTTTTTTTTTAGAAATGGTATAAAATCACATACTAAAATTTTATATTTTAATGTGTTTCCTGTTACAGGGTTTTGGACCTTTGTAGAAATGTAAAGGAGAGGATAGTACGAGAATGCAAAGAAAAGGGTGTTCAGTTTGCTCCTCTTTCCACCTGTAGGTAAGCCATGCAATAATCTCAATAATTTTTCTTGAATCCATGTTTAGTAAGAGATCTAGTGATGATATTACAAATACTAGTAGCCTTGACCTTCCTCTTGAACCTGCAAGTGGATTACACGTAAGAGTGGGGAATTCAAGGCATTAGTAGTAATTGCTTAGGCTTTAAACTCCTGCTTGTGTGGACAAGAGTCAAGTGTAATGACTTAAGAGCTTCAACTTTCAAAGTCATAGCATTGAGTTGCTCACAGATTATAAGCAAAAAGGATAAAAAATATTTAAAAAAAAAGATCCTATCCCTTTGAATAAGATAAGTAATCTTATGAATTTTGTAATGTCACAGTGGTTGGCTTAGTGTCATAAAGCTTTGTTTGTAATGCAGTTCTCTTCAACAGGGTGACACAGACTTATGATGCAGGTGCATGTGTCTACTTCTACTTTGCCTTTAACTACAGAGGAATTAGTGATCCTATTCATGTCTATGAACAAATTGAGGTAATGTATACAAAATGTAACAATAGATAAATGGGGAAAAGCTGATGACTTATATTATATTCTGAACCTGTTGGCCAAGCTTACTGAATTTTGCAGGAAATATCTCAAAAGTCTGTTTGTAAAGCTTTGATCATTATTAGTAATAAGAGGTACATGTTAATAGTTCATCAAGTAGAGAAAAGACTACCAGGTGACTGTTTTAGATATCAGTAAATCAGCAGTTCTGACTGAAGTATAGAAGAGCTTGACCTGGAGTTTCTTGGATGGCAGAAACTTCTAACCTTAAGCCCCAAATCCATGGGAAACTAGTCTTCCTTAGTTCTGTTGTTTGCAAAGATACTTCTTCTGCTTAATACTCAGTCTGTAAAATGCATGGTAAAACTGTCAAGATCATACCTGATTAATAGTGCTGCATGTAGAGAATAAGGAATGGGAGTGTCTCATGCTATTTCTGTTAGGCCCAGATAAGCACTGGTCTAAGTCCAGTCTGTTAGGCCAGTTGCAAGCTGCTCCAACATTGGCCAAGAAGCTCTGCAATAATTCTGCTTTAACACTGGCTGATGAAACACTGTACTTACCTAGTTAGGGGAAACTGATGTCCTTGTTACCTTGAAGATATAATTCTTAGAAGGACTATGGCCAAACTGCTTTTTGTCCTACCTTATGGTTCCTATGCTCAAACTTCAGCACCAGTAAGTTGCTAATAGGACTGTGGAGAAATAGTATTTATAACTAGAATATCATTCTTCTCATGCTTATTCTTTAGAAATTTCTCTTGAATTTGGCAAGCAGATGCAAAGTTTTACCTACAAGTTCAGAGGCTTCCATGCTGTTGCATGTAGGGCACTGAAGAATGTAATACTTGAGTGTTTATTTAATGAAACTTTACTAATACCTAGATATTGCTTTTATTGGAATTAGTGTGATGGCCTGGATGCACATTTTCCGTTGTAGTGACTAAATTTAACCTAACAAAGTGAATTTGCTGACCAAGCAAATATACTTTAGCGTATATACTCCATGGCAGACTGAAAAAAATCTCTTAACTGCATAGGTACAGTTATATATGTTATTCCTAAAAAAGTACACTCTTTTGAAAAAAAACATGTAGTGCTTGGACTTAGAAAAGCTTTCAATGTTACAGCTTCTAAGCTCTCTAATTATTCAGAGGTGAATGGCAAAGAAGATTCTGCAACTTGAACATGAACATAAAAAAGTAAATTTTGTTTTCTGCCACAAACTGCACCCATGAAAGGGTTGTCAGTTGTAAAGTACCTCACTGCCTCAGCCAGGATCTTGGAGATCTGGGTTGAGCTCTGATCTGAATAAGGATCTTGAATCACTCTGACGAGCGTGTTTTCAGACTTCTTTATTGAGACTTAATCATCTTCCAAAAGAGCACCCCAGCCACTAGACTATTTAAGTTTTGGCAAGGGGAAAGTGATGCATATTATTCTGTTCTTGAGTAATACATTTGTTACAAGAGATGCCATTTGAAATGTCTTGGCTTTGATAATGTTTATTTAGAAGACTCCTACTTACCTTTATCTGCAGGCTTGAACTATAATGTTTACCTGTATGGTGTACCCTAATTACTTCAGAAACTTTTCATACACCTGTGTGTATGAGTGCAATAGCAAGCATTTAATGAAATCCAAAAATCTTGTGCATTTTCTGTTGAATAAATACCGTATCTTTCAAATTTAGAGGGCTGCTAGAGAAGAAATACTTGCCAATGGAGGAAGTCTTTCACATCACCATGGAGGTAATGTTCTCAGTCTAAAACTAGTCTCTTTCATACTGCTAAGTGTTCATGAGTACATAAAATAGTTTGTAGTAGAACTCTGAAAAATATTTTGCAGCATTAACGGAAATTACTGGGGGAGGGTCGAGGGGAAAAGAGAGCTCCTGGCATTTTATCTAGAAACTTCTCACTCTTTTTCCAGTTTGTTCAGTTTGTCTTAAACAACTTCTACTGATCCTTGTGCAGATATATATTCAGTTACAAAGACTTCAAATGGGAGTTTCACAGTTTTAAGACAGTTTTGTATCCCTTGTGGCTTTGTGAATGCTGTTAGCCCACATTCCAGAGCACTTAGGCAAAGTATCTGAATAAAAGAGCCAGGGACTTTAAACTGGACTGTGTTGCAATCTACCATTCATTGCATAGTTGATGTTATGTAAGTGTTGACATTACTGGCCTGCTGTCTGATAAGTTCTAGTTGTCTAGTTTCCTCTCTTGGAGTTTGGGGATTACTTGCCCTGTGTTACTAGCAAGGTATTTTGTGCTTTAATATTAAGAACCAATGTCATGTGTAAGTGATACTTCCTATACCTGATGCTTTACACATGCTTTTCCCACGTGCGTGGATAGCCTAATTTGATTGCATGCATCCTGTTTAATGCTGTAACCTTGGATGTCAGGAAGACTTGTGAAGTCAGTATGATTTGTGTAGCTACCTTCTTGAAACTGGTTATCTTAATGCATTTCTTTTGTCTGCTCTCTTGGGGCATTGCCTGGTCACAGGTATAAGAGCAAAGAAGAAGCGTAATGGTTTAAAACTAGAGAAAAACTTTGTAATTCTAAAAGCTCTACAAGGGGAAAAAATCTGAAGGGCAGAAGCTATGCCTTACAACAGTGAGTGACTTCCTAGACTTGAAAATTTTAGCTAGGGCTGTTTTCAGGCATCCTGCTTTGTGATGGAAACTGAAATGGACTTAGCTTCAGCAATATCCTGATATTGAAGGATGTGTAGGTAATAACATGAGTGAAAAAGTTCCAGTATTTTTTGTTTGATATGCTCTTATGGTCCTCTGATTAAATCTTTAATATGGTGGTGTAGTGGACCTGTCAATTCTCACACATTGGATGTAGAATTAACCCCATGATATACTCTGCTGCTTTCCCTGCTGTGGCAGCTCTATTTTACTGTGACCAGCATTTCATGCATTAACTCACATGCAGCTGGAGCTTGTCACGTTTTTGGATGTATTTGCCCTCAGCATATAAAACCTTGCTTACAGCATGTGTCAAACAAGGAAAAAAAAATATTCTATAGCATTTTCAAACCCTTGCACACTTGAACTTTGTGACTCTACAGCTATGGAAACTGGGTTTCTGTTTGACTTCCTATGTTCCTGTTGTTTGCATGACTGCCTCTGATACCAATACATATTTTCCACTTTGAGTGGTTTTGTCTGGCACTTCATTGTGTTTGATATTCAAGATGAATTTTTTCCAGTGCTTAGTAGATGTGCTGCTGAAAATTAGCCTAATATTGTCAATTTTATTTACTGACCTTCAGGCCGTGTCACTCTTAGCACTGCCTGGTTTATTGTGTGGGGTAAAAGAAAATACTGGTGCAATTTCCTTTGGTGTTTGTCTTGTAATTGTGATTAATAACAGTTGTTTTCACTATCTGGAAACAGACAGGCTGATTTGTCTGCCTACAATCACACTGTGATAAATGGAGCTATTTTAACTCTGGGGTTGTGTATCAAAGAAAACAGATGTAGTCTGGGACTTGAGGCTGTAGGAAATACGAAGCCTGCTTAAGTCAATCTTCATATACTCCTTGAGTTAAGAAATGGTCATATAGGGTGGTTTGAATTGTGTAAATCTCTAAATGACTTTACATCTGGGGAAGTACTAACTGCAGGTAGGTACACAGCTGCAGTCCACCGTGAGAAGTGAAATCATGGTACTTTTAACTTTAGGAAGAGTAGCTTCAGAAGGACTTTACTGTGGATACATCTACCTTTCCCCCCCCCCCCCACCCCCCANNNNCATTATAGCTGTCACCCTACCTTGACTGTGTCCTACGCTCAGAAAGGGATATTGCACAACTTAAAGCACAGCTTTGATCCTTCTGCTTCTCTGGGCACTGGGTATCTTCAGATTTGAGAATCATGTAAGTAAGGTTGCTAGAGAGCCATAGATAGTGTTTAGAAACTTAACATTTAAAAAGCAGCATTAGGAATGAGAATTTCTTGCAGATAAAAGTTTAAGTTTAGATACATAGTTATTCTAATCATTTATGGCAAGCCCTAAAAACACCTGTATGATGTGTCACACCTTTCATTCTTGAATTTCTTTTTCATAAAACATGCCTTTTTTTGTACACATGAAATAACATGCTGAGGAAGTATCAGTAGGTATGACTGGTATATAAATACCACTATAACCCCTTTAGGGTACAGCATCAGAAAGGGAGAAGGTTGGATTTGTGCCTAATCCCTTTCATATTACTGAACTAAGGACCCATGTAAAACTAAAGAACAGGGTAAAAAGTAATGATACATTGCTTCCCTTTGAGGGACTGTTTTAACTACAACTGGTTGCTTAAGGAAACAATAATCAGATTGTGGGGTTGAGGAAAATAGCCCCATTTAGCCACTTAATGTAATAGAACTAATTTTCTTCTACTTTCTAGACAACTGGCTAGAATAAAGGTTAGCCAGGTAGCCCAGGCTGCACAGGCTTAGCTATAGTATCAATGGAAGTTTATATAGGAAAACAAAAAATAAGAAAAAATCCCACAACACTAAAAACCCAAGCAAAACCCCCAAAACAAAACAAAGGAAAACACAAACCTTACACCTTTTCTGCATTCAGTTATATGTTTGACATTGCAATTCTTTGGCATTAAAGAGGCTGTGGCTTAAGCTATACACTGCAGTAATTACCCCAGACAAACTACAAAATCTGAAACTACAAAGTTCTTTTATGAGGTGGAATTGAACACATTCTTTTCTCTTCTACACAGGGGGAAAAAAATCTTCTACTCTTAGGTTAAGCATACTGGATCTTGCTCTACTCATTAAAATCAGTTGAAACTGTGACATTTGTTAGACATGGAGTAACCTCATGTGAAATAATACAATAACACCGTTGTGTTTTCCTCCTTGGTCTGCTGAAAGTGTTAATAGAATAGTCATGTTCAGTGCCTTTTCAAAAAAAAAAAAAAAAAGGGAACGGACCTCCTGATTCATCAACACAGAACTTGGATGTATTTAAGCTGTTAAGATACCAAGTGAAAATATGCAAAGTGTTACAGTGATGGTAAGTGTTAGTTATGTAGTAGACTTGGCATGAGCCGGTCCAATATACGCCAGTGCTGCCATGTTTTACATTACTGCACTGACCTTGCTCAGTATTGCAGAGTTCTCCCTGGAAGAGTAATAGCATGTTAAACAGTTTGTAAGGGCAGAGAGCTGCTTGGTGGAGGGACAGCTAGCTTCAGGAAGAGCATGCAACAGCTGGACAAGCCTCATCCTTCTTAGGACCTGTCACTGCTGCTCCTTTTGCAAAGCTATTGTTTTGCAGTAACTGACTCCTCAAGTTGGAAGGAGTGGAGCAGAGGAAGTCCAGAGCCATGTGCAGTGCCAGCAGAACCTATTTCCACTGGGACCACACAGTGCTATAAATCTGTTCTGTGTGGGTGTAGCGTAATTCCTGGAATCAATCAGCTACATGAAAACTTTCCTTACAAGACTGTTCATGTGTGCCCTGGTGCTTCATATTCCAAAAGTGAGAAAACCAATTGCTGCCTGCTGTTTGCTCACTCCATTTTTAGCAGCCAGACTTTTTGTAGCCATCCGGATGCATTTTCGAAGATGAGCAAGTGAAAAAGGGCAGTGGAAAGATGAACAACTTTTCCAATGAAACCAGCATGGAGCAGCATTTATCAGAGCTGGGGAAAAGTTAGACAGTTTATGTATTTCTTATTCATATGTGGACTAGAACAATAGATAAAAACCTAAAACTAAAGTTGGTGTTGGACTGTCTTTGGAGTTGCTACTGCACAAGCTCCTTGGCTTTCTGATCTGAAGTACCTTGTGTGAAGTAGGCTCCCTGCCATGCTGTGGGGTTTGTACTCAGTGTAATAGGCTGGGGTTCAGACTGGAGGTTTCTGGCTTCCTACCAGTGAATGTTTTCAGGCACTATTAGATTGCTCAGCACACCTCAGGAACAGGCTACTTGCCACCTGTAAAACTTGAAAACTAATTCTCTTGTACCTCATCTTGGATAAATAAGATCACTGAATTACAGAATGGGTAAGGTTGCAAGGGGCCACAATGGGTCATCTCATCCAATTTCCCTGCTCAGACAGGGCCATCCTAGAGCACCATTGCACGGGCTTGCGTCCAGAGAGTTCTTGAGTATCTCCAGGGAGAGACACTCCACACCCTCTGTGGGCAGTCTGTTACAGTGCTTGGGCACCTGCACAGTAAAGAAATTCTTCCTCATGCGTAGATGGAACTTCCTGTGCCCATTGCTTCTTGTCCTTTTGCTTGGCACCACCGAGCAGAGCCTGGCTCCATCCTCTTGACACTCTCCCTTCAGATTCAAGATTAAGTGTCTTCAGAGGAAGAAGATGCAAGAAGGAAGGGCTGTGTTTGTTTCCATTTGGGGCACCAGGATTGTGCATGTGATGGTGTGTATAGCTGAGTGGACAAGTAGTAACTTGCTATGCTAAGCTGCTACAAATTGATTGTTAATTATGTTATGATGTAGCATGTAAAATCACATGGTTCTGATCTCATTTTTTAATTGAGAAAAGTATACTGTGCTGAAAGCCTGTAAATGGTAGATGCTTGTATCAGTTCTGGTTCTGTGCAATCTCCCGTCAGTTCTAGGTAAATGCCATCAAGTTGGGCTAAAACTGAAAAGTCTACTTTCTCTAGGCTAGAAATGGGAAGTTGGTTTTCTGTAGTCTGTGATAAGATCAGGCTTAACTGAGACCTTAGTGTTAGGGCTTCCTTGAGTGCAAAGCTGTTTTTAAGCTAGTCTAAGAGTAGAGGTAAGCAACTTTGTCACTTGGGATTGCTTTTATGTTCACAGTAACATCTTTTACTATTACGGCGTTTTCTTCCTCCTTTTCCCTTCTTGTCCTTGAAGCCAACTGGGTTGTCCTGTGGAGGAGAAGGACCAGAAAATGTATAGCACAGCACAAACCTGAAGTGCAACAATATATAAATGACTTTTCTAAGTTCTGCTCTCATTTTCACAGAGCCTTTTCTTCACTTGGTCTATTTTCCATTTTATGTGATGGACCAGCTTTGAATTTGGAGAGATTACTTCAAAGCTTTTTAACTCTAATGTGAAAAATTGAGTAGTTGAAAACTCCATGCATATTTTATTGACATGAACAGTAGGAGCAGGGGATCAGCTTTGCTGTTATCAAGGGGTTAAAATCTTTTTGTTGAGCATGTTTGTGAAGGACTGCTGGTAACTGTAGTACAGCTTTTTTTTTTTTCCAGTTCACTAATCAGATGTATGTTAGATTTATTATTGCAAAAGTATAAACCATAGAAAATTTGACAAGATAGATGTGTAAATTATCACTTTGACAGAACTAATGATGCACTCCAAGCACCTTCTGTTTTCCAGCACTTGGTGAGCGACTTCATTAAATATGCAACGACTGTTTGGTGCTGCTCAGACAGTAGTTCAGTTCCTTGTGGAATTGCATTATTACTGGAGGTGTAAAAGAGGCAGGCATGCTAGCTGTTGGGCATCCTGCTGTGATTCTAATGTGCTCCATCTTGTTGGAGCAGTTGTTTGCAGTCTTTTCAGGACAATTACATCCATAACCACAGAACACATTCACTGAAACTATATTACAGATAACAGTTGAGAATAGTAATGACTGTTCTTCAGCTGCTTGTGTTAAGAGCCAGTGTGAGTGACTTGAGGGGATGGTCAAGCCACATCCACGATTCAGGTGTTTTGTAGTAGTATTAAAGTTTAACAGATAAAATTCAATCACATCAGCTTGCTCAGACGGTCACATTGTAGTGATAGTGTATTCACAGATGGGGATTCTTTCTTGAGCTGGGGCTGCAAAATACAGCCACAGTTTGTACCACATGACAAATTCTTTTGTCCTTCAGTTGTGATCTTTGATCTTGACACACATGCTGCTAATAGTTGTTTTCTAGCAAACTGCAAATTTCATTCTGTCTCACATTATTTGCTTTTTCTGTTGGCATTGTGACTGGCTCGTATTCCTTAAGGTATAAACAAATATACTCTGTTCTCCAGAGGTGTCCCTGTAATTTATTATTGTGATGACAGTTTGATGGTTACCCTGAAACAGGGCACAAAGCATGGCTTGAATTTAGCTTCAGATACTCTTAAAGCTTCTGTTTCTCAAACCTTTACTATGTCTTATCATACTGACAAATGGATTGTGTTTCAGGCTGACAAGTTAAATGCTACAGTGTGTTTAATGAAAAAAATGTTCTCAGTTTTGAATGATCTGTTAATCAGAGTTGATGATTTGGTTAATTAGCATGTGAACACTTGGCCATTTAACAGGACTATTGTGAGAATTGAGTGAAATGAGTTCTTAAAAGATTGTTTCAGCTTTGTTTATATTTGGTATATGTTGTGAATAGCCATTTTTATGTGGGAAACAAAGCTCTCGTGTAATGGTATTGAGCAATTACCAGCCAGTATAGAAGTTTTTAAATGAAATATTAAGCCTTCTTCATAGAAAACATTTTTTTGCTATTTAAACCAATACTGGTTTAAGCTTGATTATTGAGTTACGTTTTCACTTTAAAGTAATCAAGAAATGTGGGGTTCTGCTTTTTAGTAACCTCCTCTACAGTTTCCTACTTAAAATTAGTTTGTGGCTTTTTAAAACTTATTACTGATTCCTTGTCTTAATAGAACATGTGATTTCAGCCTAAGCTTAATCTAAATTTCATAGTTTCTAAAGAAAGTAGACAGTGTGGAACACAGTCTTCCTCTGGGAGTATGCTGAGCTTAATGAGCTTGATAGTCTGGTGGGCTCAATAAATCAAATAAAGCAAAACATTTCTCATTTTTGAATAAAAGCATTTATCACACAGTGTTTATTCATTCATGGTCACAAGATTGATTGGCTCCTAGAATCCTGCCATATATTGAAACATTTTGTTTTTGTTTTTCCAGTAGGCAAATTGCGGAAGCGCTGGATGAAGGAGAGCATCTCTGATGTTGGCTTGGGAATGCTGAGATCTGTTAAAGAATATGTGGACCCCAATAACATCTTTGGAAACAAAAATCTTTTATAAAGCCCTGCACAAATGATGTACTAAAAATTAAAAATTACTGTTGAAATTCCTCCACTTTCATTGTATTGATATCCCAGTAATCAAATATAACATAGACTAAACTTTAAAAAGTAGTAACTTACATTGATTTTTGCTACTCCCTTCCCCCTTCCCCCAATAAAGTGTAAACATCACTGGTAATGTTTATGGACTTTTACTTAACAATGTTCCAACCTACTGGGCACAAAGTACCAACCAGGAAATGCAAATTTGGGTTTCCAAGTTCAGCTAGGCAGCACAGCTGACAGTATTTTCAGTGCTGGATACTGCCAGATGTTTCTTACTTAAAGAATCCCCTGCAAGGAGGACGAAGACTGACAATAGTGTCTTCTACAGAAGCAGCTGCTCAGTCCAGCCTCTTGCTAAAGGAAAGCTGCTAAGAGACAGATGAGAGAACACCAAGGAGTACCTCCCTGTACTGGATTAAGTAGGTGATGGACTTGTAACCAGCAAATACTTAGAGTACAAATGTAGGCTTTAATCAAAAGAGACGGTGTAAGTCAAACTACTAAAAATTCAGTAGCCTCTCACTGTAGTGCTACTGGAAAATCTTACACAATTGGGCTGTTCTGAGTTGTATTTGCATTGCTGGGATAACCTTAAATTAACTGTAGGTCAGTCACTAAGTTTTGTACAATGGACGTTTCTCACTGTATGTTGAAAACAGGTTTGTAACAAAATTTTGTGTTCATCTGTACTTCAGTCCTAGTGTGTATGGGTTTTGTTCCTGTTGTGTTTGTTTTGCACAGATGCAAAATATCTTTTTCAGTTATTCAAATGAAACTGCCCAGCACTGTCTTTTGAAACAGTCACAACAGTTTAATAAAACACTTAAATGGACAACCTACTGTCATCCTCGAAGTGAGATTTCCCATTTAAGTTTTGTACAGTTTCCTATGGCCTTTATGAATCATTTATTTACTTCACAAGTAGCCACAATTTTAATTGTCCATTGAACTTTATGAAAATGAAATATTTTCTTGATCAGTATCATGTGAGAGTAAGCATTTTTACATTGAAACTTGAATCTTACTCAGTAAAATAAACAAAGTATTTGTCAATACTCATGATCCATTTTTAAGGTGGGTTCTTTCTTAAAGCAAATTATCCAACTTTTTGATAATTAATGTGTATGCATAAGATAGAAAAAATACAGTCTATCCTTTGAGGACACTGTATCTAGGCAACTGCTTCACAGCTCTGTAGTGTCAGTTTGGACACCTTTTGTATTGGTAGTGCCCTTAATGAGGAGAAAAAGAGAAATTGCATTTTTGTTTTTAAACTATTTTAGAATACTCTCTAATTAGCTCTCAGTTTTGGTAATATACCAAAAAGAGTATCAAACGCTTGAAAAATTCCTGCATATCAGACGACTCTAAACTTGTTCTAAGATTAATTTCAATGCTACAATTCAAATGATTGAAAAACATGGACACACAAAACATGACTTTAAACTGCATGCTGTCAAGGTAATGAAAGAAAACTTTTTTATGATCTGCAGGTCATAAGACAGAACGTTCATGTGATATTTTTAATGCAGCTGGATTTATTTTAAATGGTCTTTATTTCACAACATTTCAGTATAAAAATCTATTATTTTTTCTTGTCCCCAGAGTTCATATTTCAGCAGTAACCAAAACAGTAGGTGTAGTCTGTTTTAGGAAACAGAGCCTTTGCACTGTGGTTAAGTGTTCCTTAAGTACACAAAGGTGTCTCGGTGAAGTGAATCTGCACATGGTGGTGCAGGGGCTTCCTCACCTCAGCTGCACGGTGGTGACTCCGTGGCCACGGCTGGCATCGTGCTGATGACTTGTGTCACTCCCCAGTGGAGACCTTTCTAGGAGCTGGTAAATATGAAGGGTGGTTATGTGCCTCAATGAAAGTTTGTGTAACTATGAAGAATTAATTTTGAAGGAAAGCATGTGAAGCTTTTTTGCAGAATGACAGCACAAGGAGTAGAACAAGTAGTCATAGGTTAGTAATACTGATCTCTTAAGATTTTGACTAAAATACAGCACAGCTCTACAACATCTTTCCCATTTTTAAGTTTTCTGACTGGTTTCCTCATCCTTTTTTGTATTGAAAGTACACAGGTAAAAACTCCTTATACTCTCTAACCTTTAAATAGCCACTGACTTCTGAAGTGATTTAAAATGCAGTAAAGATTTTTACTGTATGTCAGTTACCCTATGGGAAGGTGAAATAACAGGCTACAAGGATCCCAAAGCACTGTCTCTGGATAGCGCTGAGGAAAAGATTAACTACAAATGTAATGGATATTGCTGTCTTCCTAAATACTATCTTACGAACTGGTCAGAGCTTAGTTGAAACTGCAGTTCAAACATACGTATTACTGTCTTTATTTCACATTTAAATTGCTAATGAAAATAGAAAACAATGTAATGCAAGTTCAGAAGACCTATATAGAGATCATTCGCCATATAAACAAAATCTTACTTTCTCTAATACTATAGTCTTCCACCACTCGTCCTTCTGTATGCTCTACTTTCTTTCTACAGACTTCACTTCTGTAGCTGCAGCCTGTTCAGAGATGGAGTTTGATCCATGCAGATTAGAAGTGCTAATGCACAACACAACTTTGGCATTTGCTTGACTATTTTGGCCATACGTAAGTTACAAGCAGTTTTAATTAAGCTTGTAATGACTTCCAATTACTTCTGCTCCCTTTGAAGGAAGAAAGGTGCAGAGAGTGACTGTGGCTTGACTGTAAAATATGTTTACATTAGAGAGACCTTTATAAAAGTTTGGAGGGAAAAGAAGCAATTCTGTTAAAAGCTGATCCAGGATCTAAATCTTACAGTCAAAGAAAAATGTGTCTTGATTTGACTTACAGTATAATGGTTAAGTTAGAGATGTCATCTTTGCCTTACAGCTGTGAACAGAGGCCAGGTCAAATAGTTCTTCCATAGCAATGTTAATTAACTGAAACCAATTTCAAAGGCAGGGATACATTAGCACTGAAATCCAGAAAACACAAATTGCTTCTCAATCTTGGAAATGTATGTTTATCAAGGTTGTAATTTAATTTTCTGCAAATAAAGCCAAACAGTGTTTGTCATTTTAGCGTGAGATTAATTGTAAAGCTTCAGTTGTAATGTTAAGAGATTACAGAATCTTATATTATTAATAAAAAGAAAATCAGCCTAAAGCAGTATGTGATTTTTTGTGATCAAACGAAACAAATATATTCTACTAACTTGTCATATTGCTTCATTTTAATTTGGTGATGAACCCTTACCTATGGAAACTTATCAGGAAAACTTTGGCACTTGCCAGGAGAGAAGAGGTTGAATTTATAAATATATGCTAATAGGAACTCTGCTTTTGTGTCCCATGTAAAGCAAAACAGGAAAGAGAGAATTTCAGGGAAGGAAGGGCAAAACAACACTTGAATGCCAGGCTACTTGGTTCAGAATTTCACCTCTTTGGTGAGGGCAGGATGGGGACCATGTTGAGCTGCTCTTTGAAAGTTCTTTCAGTATAATACAGAAGCAGACCTTGTCTTACTTAGCTTCCCCATATTTCAAAGCCCTGTTTAATTAAGCTGTTGCAACAGGTATATCATTTCCTGCTGCTGTGCTCATCTCATGTAAAACCTTGTTACAGGTCTTGGAATCTGCTAGAGTTCTGCGTGCAGCAGCGCATCACGTGGGACCAGAAGCAATATTTCTCAGTTATCTGCATCATTGCTATAAAGTCTTCGTGCCTTTTAAGCTAAACTGGCTGAAATCACATGTTGCTTTAAAGAAATGTTGCATTGTCTTCTGTTAGCACCATTATTCAGTCATAACACATTGCACAAAACCTGCAAAAGTCATAGTATGCAAGGGACAGAACAACTAATGACATGGTTCACCTTGTAGAACTATGACAATTTCTCAATATGATCCAAATATTTTTGTGTGCTTGCTCACAGGAAGGAGAATACCTGGTCATCAAGCATTTTATTTGTATTTTCCTTGTATTAACGGCATTAAAATACAGTATTTATACTTGGATCCACTTTGTCTCAATCTGAGGGAGATTTTAGATTATGATATACTTGTCTCAGGATGACAGCCAGACCCCATCTGTGTTCTCTTTGTTTGAAATACATAAATTTTATAAAAAGTTGGATCTGAACTTGCAGCTGTGTAAATATTACAGGCTCACTGTTTATGGTTTCATAGTCCCAACACTGACTTTGAATTCCACATTACCTTGAACATAAATTGATGTCTTTCCTCAGGCTCTCTATGGAGACCAGAATTGGCAGGTGGCTGCTTTTTTCAGTGTCAGCTTTAAGGTCTGCTTTGCTCAAGGGGCAGAGGTGGTCAAAAATACTGAGCAAAGATGTTTGCTGTGCTGTCTCTGAAAAATACTAGTGCTGTCAGTTTGAAATTAAAAATTCCATTTCAAAAATATGGGGGCTATGATATTTTAAATTGTACTGTTATTTGCACTATTTACCAATACAAATTGCAGTAATATGTACCTTTACTGAAATGCTGTGAAATGTTTCATTTATTAATTTGTTTTTGCACTTTGGAAGAACAAAGCATTGATCTTTTTATGGGAAACTTTATGAATCTTTCATTTTGATTCAGAATAAATTTTAATTGACTGTTCATAATTTCCAGTATAACATTCCTATTTGAATAGCACCCTGCCTGTTCCCACTTTCATGGTAGTACGTAGTATTGCCTCCCCCCAAAAGGGGACCATAACAACTTTTACATTAATGTATTTGTTGTAGTACTGTAAAGTATCATAGCAGCCTTCTAAAGGATAAAAGAGAAGTGTTGACCACAGCAGTGGATTTGTGTGTATGCTAAAAGACGATGGACAAAAATTCAATGATGTGACTCTAGTCATGTAAAGTTTAAGTTGATGCTTCTAAAACTTGAGATCAAATTAGGAAAAAAGTGAAAAGTGTTTTTGTTTAAAAATAATACTTTAAAACTCTAAGTTATGAAGAACGTCCCAGCTGTGCTGTTCAGTATAATCTGGTTTGTCTGAGTGTGGCTGACTTCCCACCATGCTTCTACATAGCAAAATATAAAATGGATGGTCTCCAGACAGGGTCGTGATACAACTACTCCCGTTTCAGGCTGCTGGAAGGGCTTGGCTCTGTTCCCATGAGGGACACGGACAGTGAGCGTGTGGATATCCGGCACTGCCATTGCATCAGTCAGTGCTGGCTCAGCAACACCATATTCAAAGCATTTTAAAGACGAGGAATATCACTGATGTTATGTACTCAGATTAAGCTTGGCAAATACTGAAAACATAAAAGGGCAGTTTGATACGTTCAGTTCTTGACTAGACTCAGTCCTGAGGCTGTGGTAGTAATGAGAAGGTACAAACCCAGCCGCTGACCTTACTCCCTCCCAGCCCGGCAGTGTTTCCTGTCTCGCTCTGTTCCTGCCGCCTCAGAGCAGGAAATCCTGACTGCCCAGAGGCGAGGCTTAAAAGCCCTTCTGAAACATGAAGTGACATACATGCTCACCTAGCAAATACATAGCAGCTGGGTAAATACATGTAGAGATGAGGCCGTAAAAGCTAGTTATTAAGGAAAGTAAATCTGGCTAATGTTAGAAAGCAAGATGTGGGTGAGCTGAACGCAATACTTTGATAAGTGGGTAAGCCACAAGGCAAATTTTCCTTCTTAGTACTGTTGCTTCTAGAAGTACAGGGCAACACTGTTCTTTCAGTCATTTTTTTTTTAAATTAAGATTTTCATAAAAAATGAGTATTTTGTCTTTATCTGTTCATGCTTGTAACTGTTATGCCTAAATTCTCAGTTGTGTTCGGTTTTATAGGCTAGCACATTCTAGTGCAGGAAAATGAAGAATAGAAGCCGCTGGCTTCCTTGAAATGGTATCGGAGCTCAGTTTATTTGTGCAGAAGTGTCTCAAAGTATGGATCATAATTGGTAGCCTTCTCCTTAAGAGGTGAGATCCCTTAAAAGCACAGCATCAAAAACTGTCTGCAGGGAACAAAAACAGGCTGTGAAAAGGGATTGGGGAGAGACAAGGCCAAAGAGAAAAGATGTTGGAGGATGTTGCTGCAGCTTTACAAGGGTGGAGTCTGTCCGTGTTGTCACCCAGCATGTGGCTGAGGGAGCAGGGTTTACTCTCTTAGATGGAGATGAGTGACAGCTGCCCAAGGGGCAGTGGAGAAAGGCTCTCAAGAAGGTCCCTTCTGCTGTGCAGTGCAGAGGTTTACCATCACGCCCTGGAACACAGAGGCTGTCCCTCTGCAAAGCTTCAGCAGGCAGCACAGCCCACCAGCACGCTTAATAAAAACTTCTTTGTACAACTTCACCTGGCTGTTGCATAACTTACTGGTAACGGAATCATGACCAGGAAGCAAAGAGAATTGCTAATGAGGAAAACAGAGCAAGGGCAGTGCAAGCCAGTGTCTTGTGTGTATGGCTAAATTACAGTGAAATGAACATCTGGCAGCAACAGCCAGGCAGAAGGGACCTGGTTGCTACAGAGAAATGATAAATTTCAGATGGTAACAAATCTGCTGCCTTGGTTACAATTTAGTACTTTTTTAAGGCTGATGAGAGGAAATCACTATCTCTTCGGTTGTAGAGCTGTGTGCCGCTCTGCAGACACGAATAAAACATAATGTTATTTCCTGTTCTTTTCAGTAGCTCATGTAAGACTCCTGCATATCTGGGCTCGAGTAGGTGTTTACAGCTGAGCCTTTGTGGGCTGCCTGCTCAGCCATGCTACAGCGCTTTGGGTCCTTCCTCTTCACCTCTGTCACTGCATGACTTACATTACTAAAACCAAAATTATCCTTGTTGCTGTTGCAGAAAGCATAGGCTGATTGTCCCTTCCAAAAAAAAAAGAGGAAAAAAGAGCAATAGGGTCACTTTAGTTTTCTTTAGTTTAAAACCACATGCTGATATGGTACAGGTGTAGACCAGTTAGAGCAAAGTTAAACCAGCTGTGAGTGGCTGGGTAGGGAGCCTTGTGAATGCCACATTAGTGATGAGTTGGCAATTGCAGGGACACTGCAGCAATGAGCAAGACCTTCAGCAGACAGAACACAAGTACCCACCACTGGAGTTAAATGCAGATTCCCTGAGAGGGAGCTGAGAAGATTTATAAACACAGGGACTAGTGTCCAGAAGCAGTTGTGTTTGCATCTCTTCCCCCTGCGTGCAGACCCACGTGTTCCATGTTGACTCTTGGCGTCTCACATCGTAAGTGTGATGTTATGCTTCTACTGTGAGTCTGAAAGATGGGATTTGCTCGCTGCTTGCACATAAACTCTTCAGAAACAGGATGTTTGTGTGTGCCGACTTCTCAGGAAGGTGGCTGGGGAGTCACATGCCAAGACAGCAGAAGTTTGGTGATCTCCTGCCAGGCTGGGCTGTGTGGGTGTTTGACACAAGGACAGCTTAGCTACCTCACAAGGGCTGTTTTCATTTTCTGCATCTGCAAACTCCTGCCATTTTATTCCAAATATACTTTACTTGCTCTGGCTGTGTGTATTCTGGTCTTGAGAGAGGCAGCTTTGTCCTTCACATGATTTCCAGCCCTGCCTGAGCATATCCCACCTGCCTTGGTCATGGCACGTGTTGCCACATGCGCCCCCCTGCCCCATCCTGGCAGCCCCTGAGGGACAGCTCTTTCCTCTGGCGAGGGGGTTGTTAAACAAAGGAGAAAGAGGTCAAAAATCGCTGCCCGAGGGCTGCCGTTTGAAAGGCTGTTTGGCCCTTTCCCAGCGCTGTGTCCCGATCCCCAGTGACAGTAACAGGCCTCAGCTGTGCGCTTGTGCCAGGCCCGGGGGCGGGGGCGATGCCTCACCGGAGCCGCGGGCGCTGGGCCCGCTCTGGGCTGCGAGGGGCGGCTGCGGCCCCCGGAGCCGCGGCTCTCCACGGAGCAGCGCTGCCGGCCTGGGCGAGCAGGGCCGGCCGGACACTCCTCCGGCAGGTAAGAGCACACGCTTATGAGGATGCTGGTGATTTTTTTGCCTCCATGGCTGCGTATTGATAGTGACACGGGGGCTTGGAGCCGATGGCTAGTGCGGGTCGGAGATGGAGGTCCGTAGTGGGGCCGCTCTTGGCTGGACAGGTTGCCCTGTAGTACAAGTGGCTCAGAGGTGATGGCAGAGCAGCAAGGGCTCCCTTCCCTGGGCCAAGATGAAATTGCATGAGGTGCCCCCTCAGAGGGGGACTGGGGGGACTCTTGTTCCAGGGCCGGGAGAGCCAGGTGCTCCCTGGGGAAATGGGGAGCCCTGAGCATGGCTGTGTGGAGTCTAGTCTCCCCCAAGGCACGTCTGTGGGCATCTCTTAGCTTTTGCTTGTGCTTCGGATGTGTTGAGGTAGCATTTAAATAAGAGACCTGTGAGTCTTCAATGGCTTAAAGAGGCAATTTCACTTCTGTGCTGTTGTATTAGTTACTTCTGATAATCATTCTGCAAGTCATGTTCTGCCCTTGTTTACAAGCAGCCAGCCCACATGTATCCAGCCTGGCTTTGCTAATGTGTGTTGAATGAGCTTGAGGTCAGCAACTGCTCAGCTGTGGAGCAAGGCGAGTAATTGATATTTGCCTTTGTGCTCTGAAATCACTTGGCAATTTTCAGTTAAAAGAAGCACAATTCAAATTTTGCTTGGTATGCTGAGGCTTCTGAAAGCTGCTGTGGGTCACTTGTGTATTATGTGCTCTGGGTTTGGCCTCTTGTCTGCCACTGCCGTTGACTTCTAAATGTGCCTGCAAAATGTCGATACATTTGTTTTACAGTTTCAGGTGTGCAAAATGGCTCCATTTCCATTTGCTACTTCTTCAAAACAATAAATATTAAAAAATGAAAGACAAAAACATTCCTCTATAGTGGAAGCTACAATTGAATTTGCTTTTAACCACTGTATTACAGTGACTTGAGTATAACCTGCCTGTAAAACTGCCCAGCTGCCCTAGCTCTTTTCCTGTCAGAAGGCTGGCCATAGAATAAATTAAGAGTACAGAATTGAAACCAAGATGTGAAATTAAACTTTTATTAAAGTAAATCAGGTCCTGGATTTATTTTAAAGAGTGAGGCAATAAAAGTGAACATATAAAAATTGCAATTTCAAATAATGTACATTCTTTTTATGTCATTTCTCTGTTTTCAATTTTATTGGTACAACTGAGTTATATTTACTGAAGCTGCATACCAGTGTTTTTCCAACTGTGATGGTGGCTTGTGCGTTTGATGACTTTCACTTTGGGATGCCATGGAGCAAGGAGGGGAAATACAGGGGAAAAGGGAAACCGCAGAGAGCTCGTTACAGCTCCTTGGTCTGCCACCACCTGGCACCAGCACAATGTAGGGTAGCCCAGCGGTCTCCTTATTTTACCACAGGGAAGGAAGCCTTGAGCTGAGTGTCCCACACCTCCTAGGCCTCCCCAGCCCTCAAGAGGAGGCAGCTGCTTCAGCTGTGGATTCTGCACCTCTGTCCTGCAGATCTGTTTCGGCCCAGCCCCCTCCAGGTGTTCTGCACATGGCACACGGGCAAGAGGGAAAAAGGGACAAGTGCATGGGCAAGGATGCTGTCTGCTGGCACTGGCACTGTTTAACTGTTAGTTAATCAAATCTCCTTAGTTAAATAATTCTAGTGTCCAGAGCACAGTTTTTCTGTACTTCAACAGCAATTGTAGCAGGAGTGATTTGGATTCTATTGAATTGCTTTACCTTTTGATAGCATCGATGTGTATTGCTTAACTTCACTGAAGGGGAAGTCTTCCCTCTTGCTTCAGGATCTGCTGGGGTAAGGAGGGAGAACCCTCATTTCCCTTCTGGATTCTTCTGAATGTATTATCTTTGCATTAAGAACCTGTAACTCCTGTAAAAGAGCATTTCCCAGTGTGTTCTGTGAGCAAGGTTCAGGACAGGGAGGAGCAGGTGTGTAAGTGGGCAGGATGCATCTCGTACCCAAAAAGGATGTTGTGTTTGCCATGGATGCAAAAGGAGGAATCGTTTGGGTGGAACAGAGAAATTACTCCAGAAAAAGTGTTTAACTCTGTTTGCTTAATTTGCTTATTCTCTGTCTCCACCCCATTTATTTGTAGGACTGTGGGCTCAGTCCTGCAATTACCACGCCCCTACAATTACCACTGTTTTTGAAGACACACTAATTGTAATGGATCAAGCCCACACATCACAGTCAGTCCAAAAGTGGTGCCATCCACAGGGGGCTGACAAGGTTAGTCACCTCTTTCATAGGTACAAGAGTTGCTTTCAAGCACAAAAATCAGTTTTTCACTTATTTGCAACTGAGCATTTCCCTATTCCTATAAAGAGTTTGCTAGCAAAGACTGCAGGAGCAATGCATTTTAAGATCTCAGATGAGGTTTGCTCAGTGTGGATATAACACTGCACTCTTCTGAGTTTCTTATGCGGGTTATATCATTCTTCTTTGGATAACAGTGACATTGACTGGATGTACAAGGGCAAAGTCATGCAGATGTTTCCATGCAGGACAACATTTTCCTCCGTTGTTGGTTCTTTTGGCATTTAATAAATTCAAAGAAAGCAATTTACCTATTTTGACCAGTTTGTAAAGCTGGAGAGAAATAGTTTAGGTTATTTCAACTGGACAAAAGATGAGATTTATAATGAAGTGTCCTGAGTTAGAATTGTCTCTGGAGCACTCAGGATTCATCAGGTGAAAAATGAACCTATGTAGACTGTTCTTCCCTCAGGTCTGGGGTAAACTGTGTACTTTATGGTGTTCTTAATTCATATCAAGGTAGTTTACACAGAGACATTAACTCTGTGTAAGTAAACTAGAGAATGAATTACAACACAACTGATGCATTACTGAAAATAATCTGTATTAATTCCCTGTGTGGATAAAATGCTACATCATCTATTCTGGAGCTATTGTTTCTCAAAAATTGCAAAGTCCAGCACCAGCCTACAAAGCTCATGTTCCCCTCTGACATTTGGGAATGGGCAGGGTTATTATTTCGATGACTGGATCCCATTCTTACTTGCCCCATTGTCACTGCCCTCTGGCCCTTGTACTTTGGAATGGGAGAGATGCATAGGATTTGTCTGCTGCAGCACTGGGGCAGAACAGAGGGGGCTAAAGCTCTTGTGGTTTCTCTGCTGTTACCAGTGTATTGCCATCTGGAAATCACTGAGGGAGTCTGTTAATTCAATTTTATTACTGTATATTTTAAAGACTGTCAGAAAAGCTCAGGGCTTTGGCACAGGTCTTCATTTTAGTTTAGTCTAAATCAAAATAAATAATAAAATCCTCATGAAGATGTACAGGCACTGTGAGATACTTATCCAACCTGACATGATGAAAAAATAAACTAATAATGTTTTATAGGCTCATGAAAAAAATATTTACTTACCTCATATGACTATGCCAATAAAGTTTTAAACAGAATAAAAGCTAAGACAGATGCCAACGATCATACCATATGAAAAAAAAAAAAGAAGGAAAGGCAATTATGTCAAATTTAAGCTTACCAAATCTGATTTAAATATATTGATATCTAAGTGTGACATATATTTGATTCTCTTATAAGACCAAGACATTTTGGTATACATTTGGCAAATCCCTTGAGATAGCTGAAGAAAAATGGAACAAACGTGCACGGTGTAAGGTTTTGGACTGGAATATGCAGTTTGGGAATCTAAGCTTGAAATGAGGCTACTTTGGACTGCGCAGTTACGTTTTTAGAGATGCATCTGAGATGGCAATGGCTGTTAGGGTAAGGCCTGTAGGGAGATGGGGCACTCACAAGGTCAGCACATGAACACGGCGGAATGGAGCCGAATGCCATAGTGAGCACAGGGACACTGAAGTGTTCAAGTATTCCAAGTGTTTTCCCAGGAAGTACAAATGTCTAGGAAAACTGGGGGACATCAGCAAACCCTCCACCTAGCACAGTATCACAGAACTGATTAGGTTGGAAAAGACCTCTGAGATGGAGTCCAACCTCTGACCAAACATCACCCTGTCAACCAGACCACGGCACTGAGTGCCACACTCAGTCTTTCTTAAACACCTCCAGTGATGGTGAGTCCACCACCTTCCTGGGCAGTCCATTCCAATACCTAACCACCCTTTCTGTGAAGAATTTCTTCCCAATGTCCAGCATAAACCTCCCACAGCTGAAGCCTATGTCACCTTGTTCTGTCGCTGTTTTCCTGGGAGAAGAGCCTGACCCCTGCCTGGCTACAACTTCATTCCAGGGAGTTGTAGAGAGTGGTAAGGTCATCCCCGAGCCTCCTCCAGGCTAAGGAACCCCAACTCTCTCAGCTGCTCTTCACAGAACTTGTGTTCCACATCCTTCACCAGCTTTGTCGCCTTTTTCTGGACAAAGTCACGAAGTCCATGCTGCCAGAAACAACCAGTTTGGGTTGTGTATGTGTTTCTTAGATGGGAAGTACTTTTGGCACAGAGCTGCACTTCTGCTGTGATTTGCATCCCCTGCTAAAACCAGATTGGTAGCGCTGAAACCAGGAAACTTTGGGATCAAAATGTACCTCATGGATATCTCCACAATGAAAACACATTTCTGAGGTGGATAATTCCCCCTCCCCCCTTTTTTTTTTCATTTTAATTCAGACCTGCAAACTAGCTTGTAAAACAATGTGTAAAAAATTGCCTAACATATTTCTACCCATGGGAGAGCTGTAGCTGGATTTTATTCTTTTTAAAATCAGATTTGAAAATATCTAAGCAGCCATGAGTGTGATGGAGATTAACTGCTATGCAAAATGACTGCTTTCAGAGAAGAGTGCTGACCAAAGCTCAGCAAGAATAAAAGGTGTGAGCTCTATTATGTGATACAAATCTATTGTGAAAAGACTGGCAATGCTTATGTCTTACTGCTACTTATTTTTTTAACCTCTTTTCTTTCCTTAAGAACAAAGAAACGAGTTATATACACCAGAATCACAGCAACATACACCAGAGTACTTCAAACCAATGCACTGAGCAGTGCCTGCAGTAGAGTCCTGCCTGGTGGGCTCTGGGTCACTCCTATGGGCCCATACAATGGGGGCTCCGGGTGGCATATGAACCCCTCAGTCCTCCCCCTCCTTCACATGCATTTTTCTATTTTCTAATTCCCCACCCTGGACTAAGGTGGATATTTCTGGTCCCCTTTTCAGGTATGCCCTTTCCTGCAAGTACTACATGACTGTGTGGTTTGGCCTGTTTTCTTCCTGAGCAGCTTTTATAAAAACCCCAACTTTTTATCAATTGGAGCTACAGGAAAAGCTGTCTCAAGGCTCACTGGCAGAGCAAGCAAGCCCATTCCCTAGGACTGGAGCTGAGCACTCCCTGACTGATAAAGCTGCAGCTGTCTCCTATCAGCCGTGCTGGAATGGCATGATGGATGAGCGAGTCTCTCTCCTCTGTCTTCTCCAGCGCTGGCCAAAAGCAGTCTGAAAATACAGTAAATCTTTATTTAACTCCAGCTCAAAGATCATCTTATGACTTCAGAGAAAGTTTAGTCCTGCTTAAAGCCAGGTGGTGCAGGCTTGATTGCTAAGAGGAAAGATGTTGAACAACAGCTGGATAATGGAGTATTTACTTAGAGTTGGTGGACTTCTCTGGTCTTGAAAAGCAATTGCTATTGCCACCATGCAGCAGTCAGAGATTAGTCCAATGTTATTTCAGTTTTCTGAAATGGGTTTAAGGTGCTTAATATTAACACAGAAGTTTTAAAGACAATTAGCAAGCTGTTTTGTTTGGTTTTGTTGTTTGTTTGGGTTTTTAAAATAAATGCCTTTCAAAATCCTTATCTTTGTTTTCCCGTTACTTGCCTACTATATAGCAATCATAACATCTCATAGGAAAACCAGAGCAACCTGGTCACTGCTTCTGCCAGTGTACCCTAGAAAAACACCAGTTGTGGCTGGCAGTTCTTCAGTCAGTTCTGTTAGAGAGGCTGTTGTGATCAGAATGAACTCAAGTCAGCAGAGGAAGATTCCCAGTTCATTTAACCTTTGGGCTTTCTGGAGGCATTAAAACAGTATTTATTACTGCTTTTTGTTTTTAATGGCCTTACTAAAGGCCAGCAGCTCCTCAGATGCTTGGTGGGCCCCTAGCCCAGTTGTGAGTAATGAACTGCCCCTGACAAACTCTGATGTGAATTGAGCCCACACAGGGCAGTTTGCTATAAACAGAAATTCACTGGCTCCCCTTTTGACAGGTATCTTTATCTCTCACATAGACTTAGCCAAAGGATCTGCTCCAAAGATCCCAAACTCCAAGACATTCAAAGCCTTCATACAAACATTGCAGTTCATGGCCATCCTTTAATCACTGGCTGAGGGAAGAATTAGAGGTGCAATCACACGATGCAAGGCTGCCACATTAGAAGGGATGATGATAGAAAAAAACCTGGGGAAGGGCTTCAGCTGGGAAGAAGAATTAGCCTGTTGTATTCCCCGTCCCTAGTCACACAGGATGTCACCTATGCTGAGGAGTCCTTCAGTTTCACCATAATCGCTTCTAGGTTTGTTCTCCTGGTCTCTGCCACACTGTGGTCTCACTGCCAACAAGGCACACAGCCCCCAAGAGGAGATTTCTTGTCGTGGGGTGTTTCCCTTCCCATACAAAAGCACAGGTCCAAGTTGTGCAGCTATAGTAATAATAAGTGGCTCTTAATCAAGGACTATCCATGAGTTTTTCCAGATTGACCATTCCAAAATTTTGGGATGCTTTTCTTATATTACATCCTTTTTTAAAAAATAATTGAGTTCTATTAAGCTACTCTGATTTACCTTTTGGTGGTTTTCTGAGCTTAGATAGGTTTTCATGTTGTTTTATATAAAACCATAATTCTTTCTGTGAGTGCTGTGTTACAATTACATGGCATTAATGGGCCCTGGCAGAGCAATCCTGTGCCCTGGAGCACTTTAGGGCTTGCTTTGGGGCTTTGCTTTGATGCCATGATGATTTTTTGCCTTTTCTTTTAAATATCTTTTACATACCCTTTTATATAGCTTTTATGTATCCTCAGTGCTTTTAGCATGCATACTTGTAATTCCTTAAGTTTGATAACTTAGCACAGACCTAATATTCCGTTAAGCCAGGAGACCAAACATCCTGGAGTTGGAGGCCAGAAAGCCCTACGCTATCCTGAGAAACCAAGGTCCTTTTTAGCACACATCCTGTAAACTAAGATAGGCCCATCCAGCAGGGAACTCCTTGGGATGGGGGGATATCATGCTAATCACTCAAGCCCCTCATTGAGGAATCTTTGATAGATATGCTAATTTGCAAGGTCTATAAATTGTATACACAATTTATCGTGTGTGCGCATTTCGGCACATTCCACCCTAGCGAAGTGGTGCACCTTAAGGACCCTTAATTAAATACCAAGGTAAAAACTCCTTTTTTCCCTTAACCATGTCTGGCTCTTAATTTTAAGATCAGGGATCTTAAAGATCCGCTTCATTCTCTCTCTGCTACAGCTTGAATATGTGTTCATTTGTTGTTTGGTTTTACCCCTGTCTTATTGTTTTTGCTGGCTTTTCTGCCCTGCCAGGCTGAGAAGTTTAGCTGGACTTCTTCTGTGCAGAAATGCAGCTGTGTGGAGTCTTGAAGCAGCATTGCCAGTCATTTGCTGATAAATGTTGTGTTCCATTAGGAAATGGGCAGAATAATTCTGTTCCTAACTTTATTGTGTGTTTGAACTGTTAATGCCAGTAGATTGTACTCTTTCTCTTTTTCCTTCTTGGGCTTCTTCCATTCATTGTAAGGATTTGCTCAAAAATTAACGTGCTTGGCGTGTCCATACACTTGCACTTTGTTCTGATCTGCGTTGTAACTTTCTGTGATCTATGGCCCCTGGCACAAGGAACTGGCAAGGAGGTGCCTGAAATTGTGGTCTTGCTGCAGATACTGTTTTAGAGCCCCATCCCTCTATTAATATGCATTACAGACAAAAGGCTGAGCTTTGATTCAGTGACCCAAAATATATGCCAGCTGAGAATCTGGCCCAATGTCTTACTTATAACTGAGATAAAATTTGCAGAGAGAGATAATATCTTTTATTAGATCCCCTTGATTTATTTGGGCATGGAGTGCAGGGGAGGTGGGAAACAGAATTTTTTGGGCATGCAAGATTCTTTTCAGGGAGAAGTATCTTTAGTATCCTCATCTTCTGAGGATGCCATAGAAATTGTTATAAGTCTGTTCACAGCAAAGAGGTGCATGAAAAAAGTGTGAGTAATGACGAAGCACTGAGCTTTCTCTCTTGGGTCCTGCACTCTTCCCTGCACTGAGCCCTCCCCTTTTGTCATAGCTATCTTACCTGGGGAAAAGTACACTTGTGGTCATCTCTCCCCAGATCTGGCACTCCCCCGTGCAGCTGATGCTATTTCTTCCTTGAGCTGGTCTGTTTGTTAGGGTTGGTGTGGTAACTGGCTGTGCCTCCCTGGGAGTGCTGCTTCTCCCTTCCCTTGAAAGAAGGGAGCACACAAAACCATCTCGCTGGGTTTACATAGGTGGGTTGGGACTTGTGATTTCACCCTCTCCCCCAGATCCTAGGACAAGTCTTGGTTTGTTGTTCTGTCACATGTCCAGCACTGCGGTTTGCACCTCACAAGTAATTAGATGCAGTTAGAAAATATTGATTTGGATGTACTCTTGAAACTATTAACCCGTGACCTCTTCAAAGGGGACTTGAAAATAAGATGGCCAAGACTATTTGAATGAGTGAGCAGTGCCAGGTCCCCCTCTGAGGTGTGGGTTCAGCAGTGGTGGCACCACAGAGAGCTTTCCCTCAGGACACAGTGAGGTGAGGGCTGCTGTCTGTTTTCTCCAGGCAGACGGAGCTGCCAGGTCAGTGTGAGGGAACACCAAGTGTCGGTGTGTGATTTTGGCTGCCAGTATAACTGGCATGACAGAGCCCCATGAAGCAGAGATGGCAACAATACCTTTCAATGCTTGTGTGTGCCAAGTGTTCAGAGTCCCATATATAAAGCAGGAATTTCATAAACCTCTTTGAGCAAGGAAACCACTTCCTCAGTTTCCCTAAGAGTGAGTGAAATCAATGCCTTTCCAGGGATCCTCATCAGCCACTGCTGGCAGGTGTTCCAGCTTCTCTACTGAAGATTTACCACTTGGTCTGTCAGCATGAAAACATCCCACCTTCTTCGTGTTTTCTGACACCCTGGTGGGATTTGCTGCAGAGGCCAAGCCTAGATTTCTTTGCCAAATTGGTGGAGAATGTAATAGGTGAAATGATGGAGGGAGCTCAGGCTTAAACATGGGGGGTACAGGGTATAACAGGAAGAATAAATCTTTGTCCTTCTCTTCCTGGCCAGATGCACCATAAGCCTGACAGACTTATGATTTTATATGGAGAGCAGCATATGCTACAGCTTTTATTTCTCTAACCATTAATCAAAAGGTATTTTGTATAAACAACGTAATTGCCAGCTCTGGCCAGCATGGGTGGGCTGACAGAAAGGCTTTGCAGTTACAGATAATCTTTGCCAGACACTGGCCCTGGTAGCCAGCAGCAGCTGTATGGACCATACGCCAGCGTGGGTGGGTGTGCAGGGCTGCACACCGGGCTCCAGCCTCGGTGCTGGCAGGGCAGGCAGAGCTGCCTTTCTATCTAGCCCAGAAAAATGCAGCTAAGGACTGAGAATAGTGGTGTTTCAGCAGAGACAAACCCTCTTGCATTGGTCTGGCCTCTTTGTCTTCATGGACTTTAGCCTGGGTTATGTCTGTTCATTTCCTTATGATACCAAACCTGTGAGTTTTGTTTTCTTAGTTGTGCTGAAGAATGTAAAACTGCAGACAAGACAGCTCAGCATACATGAGCAGGAGCTTCTTGCCCACAACCCAAAGCAGGGTAGGAAACTGGAAACGTTAAGAGGACTTTCCCTTGGTGGAGGGGTTGCGGGGTGACATGAGCCAAGTGCTGGGTGCAGAGGCGGGTGCGATGCTCTGGCAGTGAAGTGCCTACCGGCAGTGAGCTGGAAGGAAACTGCTGGACTGGAAGCCTTTCCGTGGATCTTCCAAAAACCAAGCCACAGACTCATGTAAGTCTGTGAGAGAGGAAGAGCCACATGGGGTCATGCTGCTGCAGTAATGTTGAGCACCTTTTTTTTGGAGGGCAGTTGAGTTTTCAGGCTCTGCAAGGGTGCCTGCCATGAGTAGACTGTGCATGGACAGCTTCTGGGGAGTTGGCAGGAGAGGACAGCAAAGCTTCACAGCATCAGAGTTATTTCTTGAAAGGAAAACATTTTATTGTCCAGTTTTATGCCACTATTTGGTGCCGTGGTAATTTATCTCAAAGGACTGTTTCCAGGCTACTGATGCCAGGTGATGTGAAGCTACAGCTAGGCCTGAACTCTGGTGCCAAGGTGGTTTTGAAAAGCATTCAGTGTGAGCAAGAAGTGCCAGGATGATAATAAAACACTGCTTCTGAAGGCACTTCCAGGAATTAACAATCTATTTTAAATTTAAGAAATCTGACAGTTTTGTAAGGGTAATTTCTAGACTTCTGGGACAGATCTACCAAAGAGCAAATGCTCTGGTTTTCTTCTAGAAATACTCATTGATGAGTTTAAAATACCAGACTTACAATACCATGTCTGACATCTGTACTACAGCAACAAAATCATGCATCTTTGTTATTGATATCTTCATCTATTGGGAAGGATCCTATCAGCTGCAGATTCTCTCTTGACTCCTGTAGTTACCAAAAGCTCATCAGAGGCAAACGAGGCTAATGTGGAGTGTGAAAAAGTACACCACTGGGTCAGAAATCCTCCCCCTGTCTAATTCCAGCTGTTATATGGTGTTAGTCTGGTATGGGAGCGACAGTTCTGCTACATTTAATTTCCCCAGGAATCACCAGAAAAGCAGGGGACAAACGGAAATTAATTCAGCCATCGAGATTGTCACAAAAAGTTAATAGTATACTGCGAGAGATTGGCACCAAGTAGCAAATTTCAGAGCCAAATCTTGATGCTTGAAAACTTGAGAAGATTCTTAATTCTGGAGATTTGATTTAGCCAGTTCTAGAAGCACTTTAAAACTTGCATAGAAGGTAGCCTTGCGTTCCTCACCATCTCAAAATTTAGGGCTGGTTACTTTACAGTGAAAGCAGATTTATATTTTGCTGGTCTTGGAGTGACTGATTTGCTGAACATCAGAAGATAGAATTTGCTATAACAAATTGTTGGATCAATGATCTAACACATGAGTATGCTATTACTGACAACATGTGATGATTCAAAGGCAACAAACACATCTTGCTGTGCCATCTCTTAGGAAATAATTTCTTCCTGACACTTCTAGTGATCATCTTACACCATGAAGCATGAGATTTGATTACTGATACTTTAGCATGCATAACTACAAAGGTTGTTATTTTTAATGGAGTGGACAGCGTGTCTCATGAGAGGTATAAACACATCGTGTGCGTTTGAAATACGATTGTAATGATTTGGCTTATTCTAATACAGAAGACTTTGCTCAATTTGATTAGCTGATGATAATAAAGCATTGCTCAATAAATCAGCAGGATTCATAGTTAACATTTCTCATGAAGTCTCACTGTAAGGTAGGTAGCTTTCCTCTCAGTAATATGTGTATCTTGAGTAGCAGCAATTTCTGCTGAGAATGTCAGGCTTGGGAACAGCAGTGTGAAGTTCGATGTACCAGAAATGGCAATTTCTTCAAGGGAGAATTGGAATGACAGAGCACTATGATTTGGAGTGATCCATTGTTAAGTAATGAATTCTCCATTACCCCTTTTGGCCCTCCCTTCCATGGTGGTATTTTTGGCCAGCTAGCTTGCAAATCAGAAGGACTGGTCTTCCACAAACATTTTCTTGTGCTATTTATAACTGCTTTCTCAAAAGGCTGTGCCAGTTGAGTTCAGTCTTTGATGCTTAGGTGTTTTAGAAGTAGCAGCATGCTAAAATTTCACATGCTGCCTCAGGAATTTTTTAGTTTGCATCTGTGTGTTGTACAACTGCTGTGTCTCAGTTTAAACAACAGTGAGCAGAGACTGACTAATAAGCAGCTTCCTTCAGCTTGCTGCATCCTGGCTTCAAATTTTAAACTGTGGTTGACTTCAGTTACCAACTATAAGGGCAGTCAGGCAGGAATTAAATGATGATGTTGACATTTCCTTAATGCAACTCTTTAAATGTAAATACAGTTGCAACAGTTGATCTTCAAGCAAGTTTTGTTATGACAGTGCCCTTTGGTAGATGTCTCCTTTTCTGGAGATAATCAAAACCCATCTGGAGGCAACTTATTCTGAGCTCAAAGGCTGCAAAGGTGTAACCTGTCTCTGGTTGGGGTTTTTAAATGAATTCTGAACTTTTATATGAAATAAAAGAGCTAGAATAACTCCAGAATGGACTAGAAGCGCAAGATAAACCTCTTTTCTCATATTGTTCATGAATTATTTCAGAGCACGGACTGTGTGGGATTTGCTGTTGAGCTGTAATCTCAACGCAGAGTGACAGTAAAGTTGAGGACTCCTGTCACCTTTGGTCCCATACCTGGCTCTGTAGTTTGATTTCCCAGAGGGATCAATTCGAGGCAATTTACAGCCTGAGTGCTGGATTAACACCCTATCTGGTGTGGCCTACATGTAAAGCATCCTACTGCTAAAGATAATATTCTTATTGATCTTCAACATAAGGGAAAATCTTTTAACATTTGGGTTAATTCCAAGCCCAGAGGGATTTATTTCTCTTTTGGCTCTTCTCAGACAAATGATCCAAATGGGAAAATCCTACAGAGTCCTCTCCTGTCTACTCTGATTTCAGCCACAACTTCAAAGCTGGCCATGGTATTTGCAGTTCATGGGACACTTCTCAAGCCTCCTCTTCTGCCTGGAATATCTTCAACATCTTGGAGTACTTGAATAGATGAAGTTATTAAAAAAAATTAATTTTAAAAATTCCTCTCTGCTCAGTCTTGCTTGCTTTTATCACTGGGTCAGGTAGTAAGGAAGGAAGCTGTTGGCCCACAGCTGAACCCTCCTTTTCAGAGCTAAATGTGTGTGGGTCCAGTTGTGCTCTCCACCACCAAGATTTTTGGACCTTCAATTTCAGTGAAACTGAATGGAAGTTACAAGCTGCCTACTCTTAAATATTTATGTCATTTTAATGGATAGTTTTTTTCTCTCCCTGCCCCCTCACTTATTTTTGATGGTTTTCTTGTTTAGTACTTTTTGAATCCAGTCCCCACATTTATAGATCCCAGGGGAATGTTTTACCCACATGTCTGCCTACCCACGCCAGCCTTTGATTTTTACAGAGACCCGTAGCAGTGCCTGCATTTACAGTATAGCAAACGGAATTAAAAACCAAATTGAATCACACCTTGTGGCCACCTCAGTCCAAATGTTGCAAGTATGAGGACTGTAAATGTTACGCAGAAAACCTTGTTTTCTTCAGATATGCAGACCAAATGTTCTGTGTCTCTTTCACCTTTTCTTCATTTTGCCTTATTTGAAATTAGAGTGACAATGGATATGGAGCATGCCTGGCTGCTTGTGTCTGGCAGGATTTTGGTCATCTATGAATTCATATTGCTTTTTTAATACTGCTGTTAAGTTATTTGCTTTATTTCTAGACCATCTAGGAGATACAGAAGATGCATTGCACAGTATGATCAGTGCAGTGGCCAAGCTTACATTGATGTGAATTTACAAATAACCTACTGTTACCAGATCTATACAGAGAATTAGGGAAAGCAAGAATGTAAGATGTCTTGTAACCAGGTTTCTTTTCCAGACTGGATGTTGAGATCAGGTATTGATTTATTATCTAAAGCAGGTGAGAAGTAAGGTGAGTGGTGTTATGATGCACTACTTAAAATGCCATTCTGGAGACTTTTTTTTAGTTGATTTTTAGTGTTCAGTGGATTGCCCATTGATGGGCCCTGTTCTTTACTCTTGAAGGGAGACTTGTGTGCTTCTGGACCACCAAAGCAATACTGGATGGCGATTATTCTCTCCTGGACAGAAGAGCTGTTGAGAGAGTGCTAATATGAACCATCTTGCCCTGTTACCATCACTCAACCCTTTCCAGTTCACACCAGTAAATGTGCTCGTACTTACTACGGCAGCACTAACAACCACAGGGGAAAGACCCCAACCTTTTGTGCCAGAGCAGAGTTTTATAAATCCCTGCCTCTCTGCCCTCACCCATGTGGTTTAGTGTTTCAGACTGTTTCATTAACCACTCTTTTGACACCTTCTCAGCTTAGCAATGTGTAAGGCTGCAGCTGCAGTAGGTGTTTCTGAAATTCTCCCTGATGCAAAGAAATTGTGTAGCAAATCTGCTGCCTCTTTACTACAGAATGCTGCTTCTAATCCCTGGTAAACCAGCTGATTTGCTAAAAGAATTCCTAGTTATTTATTTTTATAACTTTCATTATTGGTTGTTCATAAACACTCTCAACCTTCCAAACTTTCATGCCCCAGTATTTTATTTGTTCTAGTTCTAGTTCATATTCCCTTTCTATTGGCTTACAGTTGGGCTGAAGTTGAGTTTTTGGGTTTTCTTTCTTTTTTATTTTTTTTGAAATGCACCTGTTTGACTTGAACAATATCTTGCAATTTAACCATTTTATTGCTTTCCCGCATACTTTCCTGCCTCCTCTCCCTAAAGAACACCTCTTTTTTCGTGCTCTCCATGATTACAAACAAGTTTCTTAAATAGCTTCCATGCTGAGTCTAAAGATTTTAATTTCCTTGCTGTAAAGTTTTTTTAGTATCTGCTGCACTTCAGCACAAAGTTTCTCTTCTGTGGCACTTGTTGATGTGATGAGCTCCGCCCTGTGATGCTGAGTTACAGTGTGGCCTTAGACACAAGGGCCAGGTCCTCTGTGACCTCCTTCTGATCACCTTTTCCCTCAGCTCCAGCCTGGCCCAGTGCTTGGATAAATGAATCTGATGGGAAACTGCCCGAGGGGGTGAAGGAAAAAAAGAAAAAGAAAAAAAGGAGTTTTCTGACAGCCTTGGCAGTAGGCACAAACAGATCTTCATCCCCAGCACCTGGTGTGGGACTTGAAGTAGTTCAGTGTTGCCTGACTCCTCAGACAGAGACGAGTTGGGTTTCAGATCTCGCCTGTACCTGGATGCTACTACAAGATGGATGAAAAGGTGCAGGTTCTCCTGATGTACTGGGAGCAGAACAAAACCTGTTTAGCCAAAATCCTTATTCCTCTGTAAGAGCTGCACCCTGACTGTTGGTCTGAGGAGAACTGGAAAGTCTTGGAATAGGAAGTTCTATGAAATTCTGTGAAAAACCCTGAGCTGGCAGGAGCAACTTCAAGCCTGTCTGCAGGGATCCTGACACTAATTACCTGCAGCCCACCCAAACAATCGTGTGCTTTTATGGGGGCACAGCAAGTCAGGTGGTGAGGATGGCTCTGATGAATAAAATCATAAGAGGTCTCCATAGTTTTGCAGGCAGACTAATTGGGATCAGAAGATCTGGAAACAACAGAAATGTGATGTGCACTGACTTGTTTTTATTTTCCGTTGGTGCTTTTTAATTTTTCTTGCTACTAGACTGTAAGCAATAATGCTTCAAGGAAAAGCCAAGTGTGTATTTTAAATCTCCTTCTGCATTACTCTTACACCTCAGTTAATTTTTTTCTCTGGATTGGGATTGCATTAAAATAAACTCCCTCTGAATCAAAACAACTGGGCACTTGAAAATTTGCACCCATAACTTCCTGAAGCAATTTTACAGAGTTTGATATTACCAGGCAAAGATGCTACATTAACACCCTATGAGTCTGTACTGACCCCAGGCACCCATGGACAGCTGCCTCTCTGGCTCCTGGCTGCCCATGAAGGCTACTGGGATCCAGAGAAGCTTTTTCTCAGCAGGTGCCTTGTTCACTGTCCCTTCTCCCTTCATGTGCATCCCATGTGAGCTCGATGCAGCAGACGCTGTTTCCAATCACGTAACTAGCAGCATGAAGACTCACTGATATTTGGGATGCACAGACCTTACTCCTCTGGAGTAGGCATTTCTGTTTTGTCACCAGGCTTGGTGGCTCCACCCGGCCACAACTCCAGTGTGAAATGCAAGTGGTGACACCTGAGGAGTGGATAACTGGTGTCAGGAGAAACTATTTTGGAGGGAAAAACTGTGGGTGGATTTTGTAGTTGTCCAAGACTGGCTCAGTCATGAAGGTGTGTAAGAATTCAGGTGGGGTTTCTTGAGTCGGTGGTGGTGGTGGTGGTGGTGATGTGCTGCTGGCTCTGGCTGAGCTTCACTGGTGTCAAAGAAGTCAGCATGGACTGACAGAGTGGGAGAAGCCACTCTGGAGTATGTGCATCCACATGGAAGAGTGTTATTTTGATCCTTTCAAGCCCTCATTTTGCAGGTTTCTGGTGTTCAGCGAATAGTAAGAACTGATACTTGGAGGCAGAGGATGCAAATGTAACACAGCAGAAGGAGGACACTGGCTTCCCCTCCTCAAAATGCTAAGAGACTCTTGGCGGAAAAGAACAACCATAAGTCCAGAAAATTCAGCAAATTTGTAAACTTGGGAGTGTGGTGGTAAAATCTAAAGAAATATTTCAAGATACATATTTCTCAGGTTTTAAGGCAGCTCTTTTCTAGAGTTCAAGTCTTTCCTGTGAAGGACTGAATGAAGAAAACAGATGTCAGAGCTTTGTGCAAATTGTGCAGTTCCAGATTGGCTCCATTTTTCTTTTCTCTGCATTGTTACCTTGAAACCATCTAGCTCTATTTTCAGTTTGTAGGGGTTTTTTTTTTGGTTTTTTTTTGCTGTTTTCTAGTGCAAGAGCACAAAATTTTAACCTTAAAAAATTTTTATAATCAGGTTCCAAACCCCTCAAACAAATTATTTGATTGAAAGTACTGCTAGGCCTTTGACAGGGTCTGTGCAAGCAGGGGCTGCAATGATGCATAATAGCACTGAGTGCTGTGACTGGTCTCTGCTACTACCCAAAGGGAATCCAGAGTGTAGAACTTGAGCAAGTGACAGTTTCCCCATGGACAATAGGACCGTGCTTGCTAGAAGGATCCCTTGACCATTCCTGCAAGACAACTCAAGGAAAATGAATTCCAGGGTTTTGTAATTACTTTTTATCATTGCAGCAATGCTATGGCCAGTCTGTGCTGGTGACGAGTTTAGGTGACTCCCTGGTTTTGTTACATTCCTGTGCCTTAAGAGTTTATTTAATTGAACCTCTGTGTATTTATTACCAAACTTTCCTGGCTTCAACATGATACGAGGCAGTTCATGGGCTAGGGGAGCATGGAACAGCTTTAATTGTTTCAGATTCCCATACGCTGTCCCTCCTCCTCCACCCGGTCTCTCCAGAGGTGCCTCTGGGTCAAAGTTGAATTGAAAAGTCATTTAACATAAATGCTTTAGCAGGCCTTGTTCCCATCAGGTACAGTGGGCAAGGTACCAAACTTCCAGGCATTTTAGGAACATCCTGAGGGTGGTGTGCCACAGCAGCGGTGCTGCTGGCTGCAGTCTTGCCTTGCATGCTTTCCTTCAGCAATGCTGGAATTCCTCCTGTACTTTAAACAAGAACAGACGCTGTTCTCTAGGCTTCCTTCCATAAATATAGACAAACTGGGTTAAACTCTTTCCTCAGTTGCACTGAAGTAAATTAGAAGTAATTCCACTGACAGCCATGAATGTTGCAGTGAAGAGGCAGAGGGCAGAATTCAGACTCAGCTTGCCTGTGTATGTAAAAGCCATCACTGCCAGCCAAGCTGAAATGCTCATTTACTGCAGCACATGGATAGCATTATTATTACTACAAACTTTGGGTGGAAGTCAGTGGTTAAACACCTGAAATCTCAGTAGACAAAAGAGAAGACTATAAAGTTTTATGACTGCAGAGTAGGAGATTGCAACATGTAGGTTCGATTAAAAAAAAAAAATCAGAAACTATGTTATATTACATACTTTAGAGGTTTTGTCACTGAGTTGATTAGTATGACTTAGTTATTAGCTGTTACTAGAAGCTTTCCACTGAGAAATGGAATTAGAAATACCAGTTGCTGTATTTTTATTCACAATCCTGTTGAATTAATCTCAGTCCCCCAGATGCACAGAGAATGAGTCCTAAGTCTGTTTTGCAGGTTTCAATATTTGCCTATTTCTTTGTGGGGGGAAAAAATGCAATCTATAGAGAGAAAACCGTGTTTTGTAACAGCTGGGCTTCAGGTGCACACACCAGAGCGGAAAGGGATGAGGGCTGTCAGCCACATTTGTCCTTGGCAGCTGTAATTTTGGGGACTGGGATACTAATTTTCCCAAGCCTGCACCAGTATGCTGGTTTCTAACTCTCTTTGGCACCCCCTGACTTTATCCTATCCCTTTGGTTTCCCTTCTCTTTTCTCTGCCACCCTTACAGTTCTCCTTCACTCTGCACCCCCTCTTCAAGCTCTGTGATAGCTACCCTGAGCACTAGAGAAAGGCAAGGGATTAGATGAGAAAACATTCATGTTTCCTCACATGCACAAGAATTCACAGGTAGACACATTCCTGAAACATATTTAACATATATAATTTTTTTTTTTTTTTACCTTGCAGATAGATCATATGCATCTTTAAAAAAGACAGGTTTTTGTCCAGTGTCTGACTGGACAAATTCAGGTATGTTCAGTGCAGGCACATACATGAGAAGAGGTCAAAATGGTGGCAGAAGGTGTTGATGCTGAACATACCTGAATTTGCTACTCAGAAGAGCCTAACATCAAAACAGAAAAGAGCCTTCATCCTGACTGTAGTGAATTCATTAGAAATACAAAATAATGTTTTCAGACAATTGTTTGTGTATCTGTCCAGCCCCACTCCTATACAAAGCCCTCTGCTTCTTCCTCTTCCTTCAGTTTTCCTATCATATCCTGTGTATTTTTAGCTCGTACAACCAGTGAGATCCAGCCTCTACCTGAACTGGGCTCCATTAGGTAAGCTCAGTGGGTTATGACATTTAAAGACAGGAAAAGCACAAAAAGTAATTTGAGAAGGTAAGTTAAGAATTCAGATGAGCTTTTGAAGGTGTGGCAGCCCCCAAATCAGCCCACACCAGTGAGTCTGACTTGTGCTGGTTGCAATGGACAGGTGTTGATGTTCCTCCAGCCTCTCTTAAAGTGAGCAACTGGGCAGCCTCAGCTAACGCAGCGGGATCCTGCTGAGTCCTGCTTTTCAACCTGATCCTGGGAGCTCTTGATTAGAGCATAAAACATGGATGATGAGCCTTCAATTGCTCTCACATTTGTACTTGAGCATGGTGAGCCCAAGGGAGACTTGTGGATGTTTAGGAGTTCACTGGTAATCTTATTTTAACCATTTTTATTACTGATTGAAAAGTACAGGGTTGAGGCAATTTTTTTCTAGTCATGCTTTTGCTGGTGGAGAAATACAAAGAAAAGAAATCCCTTTTGACATGGGAAATGATGTTATATTTTCTTTGATAAAGAGTAAATTTTATTGTAAGCCAAGACAATTTATAAATGTGGTCTCTGTAACTAGCACTTTTAATTACAGGGGGAAAAACGGAATTAGTTCATTAATGCTGTGAAAAAGAACAGTGACCTACCTGCCAAATGGCAAGGTGGAAACAATTAATCTGGTCAATTAAAAAGAAACTGATAAATTAAAATGCAAAGCCTTCCATGTGGTGCATTAAATTAGAGTTGCAATTTCGAGAATGTGTGTTTATTGTCAGACTTGATCCTTTCTTTTCTTGCTTGCCTCAATTCTGTGTTTGGCAAGTCCTGTTAGCGAGTTCTCTGGCGTTCTGTGCTAACATATAAATTCCTATGCCCAGGCATATTTTGCAAAAGAGAGCTTGCAAGATCAAGCTCTTTATGAAATCCAGCCGATGAAATGCACATGCCTTGTTTTTCATTGTCATCTTACAAACCTCCGTATTCCTTTTGCTTTGCTCGTTTTCCCACCGTTAAATGTCACTTGCCTTTCCTTGGGCTTTAAATGACCCAGGCATGGGGCTGAGTTGCTGGGGTCACCTCAATCAATTTATGACCTTAAAAATCCGATCCACACGAAAACTACTGAGCTGATGGAGCTGAACCCTAAAGTATACAGCATTTTTGCTCCACAGAACTGGAAATGGTGAAACAGTTTCTTTTCTATAAATATCAGTAACTCGTCTTGACATTTACAAGTACATAGTATTTTTTTACACACTGCATGATCTCAAAAGTGCTTAACAGATCAGTGAACTGTGTATCTGCTCAGCATTTGTAACTACAAAGCCATTATGTGCCCTGCACCGTCCCTCACAATAGCTCAGGACATTTGCATTAGCTCCTGTCCATCTCAAGGCCATAAATTGCAATAAGAAATACGGGCTACTTACTGAATGGTTGACCAGCGCTCTGATGCAGCCTACGGGAAAATATGAATGTTATTGTTTATTTTAACTAGGGCATATATCATATGGAGCCAAGGACTTCTCGTTTGTAAAGATGAGAGTTGCTCTCCTCAGAAATACTTTGGGGCATGTCCCATTGCTAGGGAAAAATCAAACTGAAAACCAAAAGCTAGGCAGAGGACGATCTGCAAGTTTTATATCTGAAGTGTTAGAACTGGCAAGCATTAAAAATACAGGGGGAGAGCCAAGTCAGATGTTTCTGTGATGTGGTAAAAATAAGCAGTGCGTGTTATAGCCTCTTCAGAAGGTGTGGGTTTGCCTTGTGAGAGGGAACAGTACTAAATGGAATAAACAGCTGTGGCCAGAAATCAAATTCCTGGCAGTTCAGCAGCTCTGGTCCTCCTTCCTCAAAACTACAAATCACCAGGGGGATTTCCCTCAGCCCAGCTCTTGCCAGCAGCTCTGCAAAATCACCAGACAGCCCCCACCACATGGTTTTAACTCCTGAACACTCATATGTGTCAATTAGATTTCCTCACTAAACCCTTAAGACATCATGATTCAGAGCTGAATTATACACTCTGCACCCATTTTTCTTATCCAAACCAGCATATCATTGCCTGTGTTCAGCTGGGAATTTCCTCCTGGGAGAGGAGGGACACAAGAAGCTCCTATCAGTGACCAAATACAGAGTGAGGCAAGGGATAACGAATGTATTTACTGTAAATGAGCACAGAAAATTTAAAATCTACCCTGAGGTATAAAACTTGCAAAACTCTTTTAAGATCATGAGGTTTCTCAACACCTCTGTCAGCTTCTGCTGTAATGGCCCTATAAAAACTGAGATGGGTGTCCATTGCTGCATGATGAAAGCTATCCCAATTAAAAAGGTAAATCCTCAAAAGCAATTAAAAGGTTGCTGAGACCACATATATATGGGAGGCTGTCCTGACATGACAAGTTGTACAGGCATTGTTAAATTCAAGGGAAATCCCAGCCACCCATTCTCTGGATTTTGTCCTGCTGGCTTGCAAGGCTTGCTCTCCTCTCACCCCCGTCTTTCCCCCAGCCTGTGCCCAGGGAATGTTGTGTCTCACACACAGTCCCATCTCAGATTCAGATGTCCACCCAAACTGATGAGATCATCTTATGCTTCCTGAGCATGTAATGAAGTGCTGTCGTGTGTCATGAGCTTAGGTTGTGTGATAGAAACTATGCTTCTCCTCCTCATCCCTGTGGTTTGCCTCAATGCTTTGCTGCCACAAAGTCGTGGTCATGGACTTGGTGAGACTGGCTCTAGTGCTGCATTATAACAGCAGAACAGGTGTGGGAATAAACAAATCCCAATTTGTGTTTCATGACAGCACCTATTTTCAAACCCACAGCTGAAGGATTGAAGAAGAGGCAGTTTAAGATGGACAGTAAACTGAGCTATTAAAAATGTACTGTCAACAGCCCAGTGAGCTCAGCATTCCATTTGCACGGCCCAAAGCAGGAGGTGAAGGTCTGCTCTGCAGGCATCAGGATGCTGCTGTCTGGCCTCAGGAGCCATAGCCTGGCCAGCTCCTTGCTCTGCACAGGGGTGAGCAACCCTGAGAGAGCAGATATGTAGCCCCAGCGCAGCTGTGCTCTTTCAGGTGGTGTCTCAGCATGCCATATCCTAAGGCACAGATTCCCATAGGGATTTGGGAACCTCTAGCTGAAATGGTGGAGCTCAGGTGCCTACATGCCATGCAGATCTTGGCCAGAGGGCTCTTTTGCTTCATCCACAGTTGCTTCACTCCTGACCTTGGACTAGAGAGGGAAGTGGCAGAAGGGGTGTGATGATCCTTTAAAACCACGTCTGTGGTCAGAACCCAGCCTCAGTGCCTGCATGGGGCACGTCCCACTTCCCTATCCCTGGAGAAGAGCTGCTGCCCACTGCACTGGGGGCCATTCCCCTACTCAGGGCACCTGAGTGTGTCCCTGCCATGGGCAATCCCTTTTGGGGGACAAAGGAGTGGAGGGGAGCACACATGCAGCCGTGGCTGAGCTGCCACAGTGTGGCAACCGTGTGATCCAAACCTGAGTTGCATTTGGCCTTCCCTGCTTATGAATATTTGTATTTTTCCAACGGGCTGTGCCTCCTTATGCTATCTGTATTCGAGTCTTCCTCTTTTGCTTTGTGTCCCATTGCACCCATTGCACCTGTCCTCATTTCAAAACCTAAACACGTGCCTCTGAGCAAGCTTCCAGGCTGTGGCATGTTTTATGTGTCTTTATTAGCTCCAAAGCTGGAGTGAGATTACATGATGTCTAGATTTCCTTGCAGTCAAACTTAATATCCTGAGAAATGGGAAATTTTACTGAAATCCTGCAGCACTGGCCAGGGTGTGGGAGGGTCCACACCGCTGTTTCCATGCCTGTGTTGTTGCCATGGATGTGCAGAATTAGCTGGCTTGAATTTTTTTTTTTTTTGTGTGTGTGAGGAGCAGAGGGGGTTGACGTTGTGGTTTTTTGTGTATCAAGGTGGGGCAAATGCACTTTAGGTAATTTTGCCACTTCAGTGTTTAAATTAGTGTGAAGCTGTGATGGGAACTCAAAAAGTGTAAATCTGAAAAAACCTACAGGGGAAAAAATGATGGTGGAAACATGCTGCATGAAAAAGGTATTCAGCCTTCTGCATACTATGGGAAAACAAACAGGAATAGCTGTAAGCAATAATCAGAAGGATATGAAATGTATGCTGGTACTTGGCTGGTATAAATATTCATTGCTTCAGGGGAGCCAGGCAAGCCAACATCAGCTGAGGATATTAGCTACATGTCATGGACTGAAATATTTCTGTGAAAAAGAAGGGGGCTGGCTGTTTGCAACTGCATTTGCAGGCAGAGCCAGAACTCAGTCCCTTGGAGGCACAGAAGTGCACTCTGGCTCCCCTGCAGCCCTTAAAGACTTTATCCCATCCCAGTGCCCTTGCTGCTATCAGTGCTCCTGCTTCGCTGCTCCCAGTCTGGGATTCATTTCAGATAGGAAAAATGGCAGAGTGCTTCTCCTTGGGAGCTTTGCTGCATACGCAGGATGCTGGGAGAGGGAAGGTGCTGGAGGGTCCGAATCTGAAGCACTAAGCTGCTTCCAAGGGCTGCACACCACACAGCGTTATCCAGCTGCAGGGCTACTGGCACACAGCGACAGGCTTGAAATCACTCTCCTGTGAGATCCCCGCCTCTGCTCTCTAATGGGGACAGGCAGGCTCTTGGGGAGAAACTGCAGCAGCAAAGAGCCCTTGGGAGGCAAAGTTGCCAGGCTTACTCCCCAGGTTCAAAGTAAAACTCCCCCTGAATGAAATCCGGCACAAATCCTCACGAAATGGAGATGTGGTTATTGTTAGTGCTATAGTAGAGCCCAGGAAGGCTCCTCCAGGACTGCATCAAATTGCAGGGATTCAGACACGCAAGGTGAAGAAAATGGCAGTCAGGAAAACGGGTAAATGACTCTGTCTTTGTTCAGTGTCAGGAAATTAATGCCAGCTTCTTAAGGCATGGGAAATTACATTGGCTGCCAAATACAAACTGCCCTGGATTTCATGGGAATAATTATGACAGTGAAATATTTTCTTAACTTGACCTTTGGCCACGTACTAAATGGAAAGAAGTAAATTTGGCACTGCAAATGCAAACTGAGCCAAATTAATTTATACCCATGGAGGATTTGGCCTTAAAGACCCTGCTCCACAGGGCCAAATCCTGCTGTCACTTACGCTGGTGTAAATTTGACTGTTTTGCTGAACTGCATGGAAGCACTGGGGCTTGCACTAGGTGAGTGTGAGCATAATTTAGAATTCAGTGAGGACCCTGCCTTGTGGAGGTCAGTGGCATCCCAACTGAGCAAATCCCCAGCTCGTGCAGGAGCTCTGTAAGGCAGAAAAGTAGGGGTGAGGGGCCCCCTGGGGCTTGATAGAAATGTGGTCTGAGGTGGGAAGTCCTAACTGGAATTGCATCCCTGTTTGCAGACAACCTTCTGGAGATTGGTTCAGAGCCAGTGACCCCCTTCTAAGGGGTGGGCACACATTCACCAACAGCTAAAATGAAATCTCAGTTTTTGTAGCTCTGGTTTGTACTTCTGGTTGTTTCCAATGTGTTGATTATCAGTCCAGTCATGCTCATTTGCTTCCTGCCCCTGGAACCTCTTAAGTTCAAATAAAGAAACAGTTGTTGGCATTATTACATATTTATTTGTATCCGCCCAGATTAACACTTAATGGTTCTAGGTCCAAATAACAAACAAAATGACAGTGTTGGCTTGAAAGATGATAATCTGTTTCGCATTCTCATTCTGGGCTCGTTTCTGCCAGTTTAATTCAAGAATTACTTTAGAATAATAAAAAATATGATAGCACTCTATTGGTACAACAGGACAAACAACCTGTACTCAAACCAGCTTATATTTTCATCAGAAAAAGAGAGAACATATCAGACAGGAAAAAATGTTAGGAAGAGAAATATCTCACAGCCCATTTATGGTGTACTTTTCTGCAGTAATTTCATGGCAGAAATATTAAGCAAGTGTTGTCACATAAGTTGCTTTCCTCATCATCCTGAACCAAGGCTAATTACTTAGGTTAAAACTCAGAATGAAAGCATTGATTGTTTAGGTTTCTTGTGTAAATATGCATCTAATTGAAAAATGGAAGCTAGAGAAAATAATTCTGCAAAACACGGTAGAATCTTAAATTACGGGAGGTTAATACACATCCTCAGTGTTTTCAAATGCAAAAGATGGAAGGTTTCTATTTAATGTGACTCCCTAGGGAGGAATTATCTGATCTCTAACATGAGAAAACACCAACGCCAAGGCAAAGGACTGCTGTTACTCTATCACAGAAAAACATGTTTCTTTGAAATTTCATCAGCTAGAAAATCTATGAGTAGAGTTTCGGATTTCATAGAGGAATTTTACTAGGGTTTTTTTAGGCGCAAATGATAAAAATGCTATAAATTCTATCTTAGACTCTGCAAGTGAAAGGTTTAAGAGATTATGTGAGTAAATCATTCATCCCTTCTGAATATCCTGCTGATAAAAGGGATCCCCTGATGTGATATATACTGTCAGGTTTGAATTTGAAGCAGAGAATTTCTTTCAAGTTCCCTTCAGGGAATCTGTACATTTTATGCTGAATATTAGGATCACCTCTTCAGGCATAAGAGGAAGCTAGAATGAGACCCTAAAGCCATAGAGAAATTATCAGAAAGAGATAAACTGGTTTCCTTTTTTTATTAAATTCTCCTATAACCAGCTTTATAACCTAGCAAGTGACAAAAATTTCACAGTACATTACACATGCTCGCTGGCAGGCATTTCACAAGATCAGGGAGGCGTCTCTACGCTTTCTGCCCTGGATTGAGCACAAAGGCACAGGGCAGGGCTCCCGCATCTCCCTTCCCAGAGACGCCATCCCGCTCTAACAGCTTTATATTTTGCTGACTGTTTCATTGCTACCGTCTTGTTACCAGCACTTCATGCCTTCCGAAGCCCTGATACGATTCTTGCCAAGCTGAGAGGCATTGACATGCGGCAGAAAAGAAGGTGGCCGCGGTTATGCCGGGTAAAGCTGTGGCTGCTCCTCTCTCTAACGCGGTGATTCCTGCCTTGCACACAATTGCGAGCGCTCTGTAGAGACGGGTGGGGCGGTGCTGTCGTGTGTGAACAAACTCTCCCCACGCTGCCACCCGCACCACTCTGGGACGCTCTGGTGAGGTCAGGTGTGCACGGGACTGAACAAACACCTGCCTAGAGGTCAGACTACGCCACTTAAGGGCAGGTTCCTCTCCAGTGTGCAGTCCCTGTAAGGGTGCTAGAGGGGTGCAAGAGGCTGCGGTGGTGCATGGCATTGCCTGCATCTCTGGGCTGAAGGCACTGGTACCCAAAATTGCTGTCCCCCTGCTGATGCTGAGAGTCTGCACAAACGCCTCTCTGCTGGCCCGTGAATGGCCTTGCTCCGCCTAAACGCGGGGCAAGGGCAGTAAGGATTTCCTGGAGAGCCGAGGACAGGCCAGCGCCGGGCCCGAGGGAGCAGGGATGTTGCCTTTCACTGCTCGGTTCGGGCTTCTCTTCTCCGTTCCTTCTCTCCAGCCATGCGACGCAGGGAGCTCTACCGTGGGCTGGGAAGCGCGAGGTTCCGCTCCCCTTTGTGTCGGGAGCGGCCCTGAGCCGGCGGCACGGCCCTTCCCGCCCGCGGCGCGTTCCCGGTCCCAGCCCGTTCCCGCTCCCGGCCCAGCCCGGCGCAGCAGCGCCCTCTGCAGCACGGCCCGGCCTCGCCGCAAGGGTCCCACGGGGCGCGGCTCCCGCTGAGCCGGGATCGGCTCCTGACGGGAGGGGCCGTGCTTCTTCAGGGAAACACCGTGTCCCCGCACCTGCGGCAGCTGCGCCGGGGTGTCGGTGTGCCGGCTGTGCCTTTGCTGCGGGCACGGCCATCAGAGCGTGTGGCGCTCCACGCTGTAAAAATGCGATGTGCCTTGAGCTGCTCAGCAGGGGAAGAGCAAAGGATTTATGTTCGCTCTGAATCCCCCGTCCCTCAGCGCTGATGGTGCTTCTCCATCTACTCCTGCTCCGCGTGGGAGCCGCAGTGATAAATACTACTGACAGAGCAAGAAAATCCGACACGCCGTGTCGAGCTCTCGCGTTCCTGTTTGCCGGCCGTGTGAGCGGCCGTGAATCAGCGGAGGGGCACACAAAGAGCTCTGTGAGGCGCCAGAGAAGTGCAGCTCAGAAAAATCCGAGCTGTGTTAATTTTAATTTGGAAAACGGCTGTTAGTAAACAGTTCAATCCAACAGGATCTGAGTGTTAGCCAATTCCCTCTGCCCTCTCCCACGGGAAAGAGAGCTATAAAATAAAACCGACTCATAAAAAGCTGTTCGTCAACCTGTTCCCTGCTCGTGACACAGGATGGAAAGGGTCCTAGGGGCAGAGCTGGGGGGAAGGAGAAGGTAAGCAGCAAGAAGGGCTGAAATTCAGGGAAGCACAGCAGAGGGCTAAAAAGCTATGAGAAGCTCAGACCGTTCAGAGCCAGTGTGTACATTCAGCCTGGGAAGTTTGAAAGTTTGTGATGCTGAGTGATGATTCCCATGTTCCAGAGAAAGTGTGGCACTTGAGATTTCGATTTCCCTTTCCGAGCCATTCCTGACAGGGTGGCTGTCGGGACACGGGTATCTCCCGGGGCTGGGGCTGCGCTGCAGGGGTAATCCTACGCGAGGTGGGTGGGAGTGCTCAGCCCTGTGCTCAGAGCCGCGGTTGCTCAGTGCTTGCTGGCGGAGGCTGTGCCTGGCCAGGTCCAGGTGAAGGATCAGAATCCCCTGCCAACTTCTACTTCCCGCTGTGCAAACAGTGATGTTTTCTTAATGTGCAGCAGTTGCGCCATGGGAAACATGGGGTTAGCTGATTTCTAAGCAGTATTTTAAGTGGGTAGAAACAAGGAGTTTCGTCATTGAATTTGACTGGGGTTGTAGCATTCCAGTACTTTCCAGAAGCTGCTCTTGGATGGCTTGAAATAGTAGTCTGTGAAAATGGGTATTTTCTAAGGTGCCAATTTAAGACTCATTGAAGTCAATGTGAACTTTTTTACTGGTTTTCCTGGGCTGCAGTTTGGGCTATAAACGACAGTGAATTTAGGGGAAGATCCTCAAAAACAGAAATGTTCTGGACTGAATTGTTTGCTTTGGCAAGGCCTACTCTATGGCTGGGCTTTATTAGTTTAGATTCAGGCAAGGGCTAGGAAAATTATGCTAATCAAAAGGTTCTTCGGAAAATGAATCCAAATGTCTCAATTTTTCTACTTAGTGGAAAAGCATCAGCCAAAAAAACCCAAGATGCTTTGCTGAAAATAGAGCCTAAAAGTTTGTCAGTAGTTAAAGCCTCTTTTACTTAATTTAGAAACTGTTTCTTTGTTTGGTTGTCCAAATGAGATGCAAATACACTTCCTGCAAAAACATTAAGATGCACATTGTCCTGGCCATACCCACTCCTTAAGAAACCAGCAGGTTTTAGCAGAGTCCCAAAATATAGAGGTATCTTATTTATTGAAAGGTTAAAGAAAAATAAAGGAAGAGAAGCCTGAGGGAGAGGATGGATCTTTCAGTGCTTATCTTTCAGCCCTCACAGCCACATTATCACATCAGTGTTCCAAATCTGAATTTTTCAGGGTTGGACTCTTCTGCCTTTGCTGGAGGCTGAAGCCAATATGGATTTGTGGAAGTTTTGAACTCAGGCCTCTAAAATAAGATGTTGTCAGCAAGATATTATGGAATGGGCTGCCAAAATCAGCTTTTATTCTTGTATGTAACTTCACCATTTTTAGAGAAATAACATTCCTCTAGTTGTTCATCTGCTAAAAGGAGCTTGCTTACCCAGTAGAAGTATCCACAACTTTCCCAAGGGAAACAGTAATCATGTTCCTCCCAGGACTGTATAGGAAGACTCTTCTGTCTCACCTTTTATCTCTGTCTTACTATAAAGTCAGCCACCCCTTGATTACAGAAGCTTTTTGGTCAGCTCTGACTGTGGAGCTGATTGCAAGGGTCCCTGGCATTCACTACCTGTGTTCTGCTGATGGTGTCAGCAGACATTTGATGGAGATTTGGGCACCAAGGGGATCCAAGGTGGGGCACAAAGTAAATGGTATCTCAGGCCCTCTGTGCCTCTCCTGCTCCTGCCAGTGCAGGTGGGCTGCTGGCAGAACGGTGGTCTGAGGCCTTTGCTCATGCAAAGTGTGTTGTGATTACTGCAAGGGTAATTGGAAAAAAAAGATGCGTCCACTGCAGTACAATACAGCTTGTCATCTGCAACATGGGTGTCAAGCCCTTGCAAGTTTTGAGGACAAGAACATTTCAAGATGTCCTGTAAGGACAAAATGCAAAAAAGGCTATTAGTGCAAATAAAATCCTGGAGATTTGCCTTGGTATGGTGGTGATGTGCATGGGAAGCAGCTTGTGCTCCTCACCTTTCAGACACTGATGCTGCAACAGAAGACTTCTTTCCCCTTGCTCCCAATAAAAAAAAAAAGCAGAGGCTCTTGCTTAGGAATAGGGGTTTATCTGCAGCTGATAATCTGTTTCGCATTCTGGGAATATGGTCAGATGTTTCTGGGTAGTGTTTTTTGATTTTTGTTTGGAACAAAAAGACTGTGCCAGCTTAGGGTATTAATTTAGGTGGATTTTACTGTATGTATAGGGGAGCATAAACTATTATTTGCTATCTTCCCTTCTCTCTAAATAAAAATGTATGTGCTTTCCTTTAAAAATGTATTTTGTGTGTAAGTCACATAGTGATAACATTAAATGTGGTATAAAGACAGTAATAAAAGTGGTTGTAACATTTATATATTTTTCATGACCAAAGTGCTCTGCAGTGGGAGATGCTATAAATGCGTGCTTACCACTGGAGGAAGCAACAGTCCCACACTGCAGATGTCAGCCACATGAGCACAGGCCCCAATTCTTCTGGGCACAGAGTAGGTGGATAGGCTGCTCTCCAGGACAAAACGAGGGCAAGGGCATCTGCCCCAGCATGTCACTGCCACAGGAAGGTTGGGTGACTATTGCTGAGGCCATGGTGGACAGGGTGGAAAATACTGCTGGAATGGAGAGAAGAGTCCATGCAGAAGCGTCTCTTGATGCAACAGAGGAGGAAGTGCTTGTCCCAGGCCACCTCCTCCTGTTGTGCCTCAGCTCTGCCAATTCTCCCTCTCCTTTCAACAGCAGAGGCCTCTCCACTTTGAGGTCCTTGTGTTCAGCATCACCCAAACCTGCTGAAAAACCCTGAGTTGTCTGGGTGCACAGCGTACTCCATGAGGACAAGCACATAAAAACAGCAGGAAAAGGGAAGAACAGGAAAAATGCTGCTCTTGACATTTTCTCCTGGCTTTTTCTTGTACATTTGTTGTGATGTAACAGGATGAAGCAAATTCCAGGCATGCCGACTGCCCTCTAGCCGTATCTTCTGAAACAGCCACAGCGTGCACAACTTCACAGCCTTTTCTGGGGACATTATTTCCATTGGGAGCATGGCTGTTCTCGCTTCCCAGCCTGAGGCCGAGGAGCCGGTGCCTGCGCTGCAGGCTGCAGTCGGGCACCGTGTGCCAGAGCCGGCGGGCCCTGCCGCCTCCGCTTGTTCGTGGTGCACCCCTGTGTGGGCATGGGAGGCAAGGAAGTGATGCAGTGCTTGGAGCTGCAAATCCTGGCAACAGTGCCCTCATGAAGGCCACAGGCTGTATGGAAAACCAAGAGCATATGAGTATCTAAACTGCTCTCCATTAGAGGGCATTCAACATTTGCATGGGCACAAATCTGCAAAGTGATTTTTTTTTTAAAATGTCCAGTTACTTTTACAGAAAACACACAATGAATATTAAATAAAGGCCATTGCCTATTACTGCACTTCAGACGCTGTTAGGTGGTGTGACTTTTTAAAAACTTTTTTTTAAAGGTCATGCTGTTTATGCTGCATAATATATAATACAATTGCACTGTAAACTAGAGACATGCTGCTGTGCTTCATGGAGGTGAACAAAATTTGAAATCACAGGTCTCCTCCTCATAGGGAAACAGTTCTGGGAAATATTTAATATCACAATAATCAGGGGCTTCATGGCGTAGTGATGAGCTATGGAGGCCTCTCTAGGACACCTTGCTGCATCTCCTGTCTGCTCTCTAGTCTCTCTAGAACATTTTTCCAGTCTTGACACTGTTAAATCTGATTTTAATTTACTGTTATAGGAAGTTTAGGGTAAACTGTAGCATTACCTAACCCACAGCATTCCCTTATATGCTCAGCCCTGCCAGGTTCTTCCCCCAGCACACAAGAGTTGACTTTCTCTATGTTGAAATGGTTGTAGGCCCATGCACTTCCTATATACATAAACTCTCTGGAAGGATTAATTGTTCTATTCCTTTGTAATAGCTTCAAAACCTCAAAAATGCTGTTCTCTTTCTTTCCAGGTAAACCACAGCACAGAAACTGGATTCTGAGGGAGATGCAGCCTGATTCCAAAATTCCCTTAGAACAGCTCTTCAGGGAGCCAGTATCAAAGGTAAGCAAATGAGTTAAAGCCATGGATTTTTGATCCCTATTTTAAAAACTTCAGCTCACACATTGCTTCAAAAGGCAGAATACACAAAAAGGAGAGCAGCCATGGAGCACAGAACCAGACTGCGTAAAAGCACTGGAAGGCATTTTGGTCCCACTTCACTGTGGAATACATATGTTTGAAAAGGGATGGGAAGACTGTTGAGAAAATACACTGACTGATGCCAGGGTGATGGAAATGCCAAGTAAAGGAATTAAGCAAATAAACAGGGTTTTGGAGAAGTGTTGAGAGATGCAGGAATAATGTAACACAAGGAGGAAACTGAGAAGCAGATTTCTTCCACCCAAAGGTACAGGTTATAAGCCTTGCGTGAAATGGAAGTTACATGGGGGTTTTTTTAAGAAAAATGGAAAAGAATATAATTTCACATTCATGGGTCTCTTACCAGAGTCTATTTTAAGAATAGTATTTGGGTTGGAGGGGCTGCACACGGAGGACTGAATTACTATGTAAGCAAATGTTGCTTACTATGTTGCTACCAAACAGGTTTGCAGGGCAACAGCTGCCACCCAGATGGTGTGGGCACCAGGACTCTGAGGGGCAGCACTGAGCAGTGTCTCTGAAGCCAGTTGTCGTAACAAATTTTATTTCACAGGTAGATCTAAACTGGGGTATCATCCTAATAGAGCCTTCCTGGAATATATTCCCAGTCCCTGTATTACTTACAGAATTGGGTAGAACACTTGTGCATTATTAATGAGTTAGCAAATGGAAACATTTATGGTTTTAGAACTGATTTTTTAATGTAAAGCCATTTCTTGTGCTTAAATATACTATCGATGTGATCTGCAACATATTAAAAATACCTTGGAAAAGCAGAAGAAAGAAACAGTTACACATAGGCACAAATTAGAGAATTAAAACAACTGTTTCTTCAAAGTCCATCCTAAAAGAGACAGATAACAATTTTTTTTTTTCAAATGTCAACCAATGAAAAGAAACTTGATCAAAATTTCAGAGGAATAAAATATTGTCTTATGGGTGAAAACTTTACGATATTTCTATAATGACATTCTTGGTCAATATATCTTAAGCTTTATTTAACATGACTAGTTACTGAGAATGCCCCTAGTTATTTGGTGCAGCTTAATTTCATGAAAATACTCTATTTTCTACCAAACATTGTTAAAATACAGCACAAAATCTTCAGAGATTTTTGTGAGGGTTAGCATCACCTCACAAGCATAAGAACAAAGTTCTCATTTTTGCTGTATGGTAACATTTACTCAGCCCACCCAGTGATCTTATACATCAGTGCCCTCAAAAGCCTGGCTTCATAGGTGACTGTGTTTTTCCCACTGTGCATCCCACTCTCTTCAAGGGGGTGCTCAATGACAGCTGGGATGTTTCTTCCATACTGTTCACATTGCTTCAGAAACTGCATGCACTCCTGAATCACACTGTCACGCAGCATGATCATGTGCTTGGACATGTTCTCCAGCAAGGACAGGAAACACCGTTTGGCATAATACCATGTGTCAGTGCTCAGTTTTTTGTTATATGGCTCCAGGCTTTTAATGATCCTTGAAATACCGAAGTCATAGTTTCCCTTCACACAGTAGAGGGTGCCAATGACTAGATTGACAATGCAAAGATGGTAGGTATTTTTATCAGGATTTTCATACGACAGCTGCTCTTCTGCCTTCTCGATCTTCCTCATTAGTTCCTCTGCGTCTTCATTCTGGCTTGTCAGGATGTAGGAAACGCAGAGGTTTGCTAACACGATGGCACTGACATTGAGAATGTTGTTGTAGTGCTTTTTAACTATTGGCTCATAGAAGCTAATAGCCTCTTTATACTTGTTCTCCTGCATGAAGAGCACGTGAGCCACATTGAGCTTCCACACTTCATGTTCCTTGCAGAACTCCAATGATTTCTGGAAGATCTTTTCTACCATTGTGTAGTTCTTCATGTCCCAGTAAATCTTTGCCTGGGCCATCAAGACAGGTACATATTTATCTAGAGTCTCATCATACTCATTAATTGCCTTTTTTAAAGCTTCATCATCCCAATTTTGCCTAGCTTCCTGTACCTGTTTTGTGAGTTTTCTCAGCTGCTCAGTCATTGTCCCTGCTGCATCATCTAGCTTGTGGAAAGCCTCCTCAGGGGCAGTTTGACAAGTAATAATGGCATCCAAGAAGTTGTACAGATAAGGTGTGAGTTTGTAAGTCAGATGGGCATTCTCTGCCAGCACATCAGCTGCCAGGTCGTAGTACTGATGCTTGCAATAGAGGAGTAGCAAGTTACCAAAAGTTTCTGGTGGACAGGGGCTCTGCAGGAGAAGAAACTGCAGCTTCCCAAAGCCATCAGTGGGCTGGCTGTCCATGTTCATGAGTGCTTGGTTGTGCAGCGTGACCGGATCTAGCTCTTCCTCAGTCCTCGGCGGCATATCCGTGAGTGCCTCCTGCGCCTCCCGCATGTTGCGCAGCTGGTACTCAATGGCCGCCTTGAGGTTAAAGGCCTCCACCAGGGCAGTGCGGTGCAGGAGCAGCGTGTTGCCCACGCTGCGGACATCGATGCCCTCGGTGGTCATGCCCACACTGAGCTCTGGGTGCTGGTGGATGCCGCGCTTGATGATGTCGGAGATGTACCTGAGAGCTGCAGAGTACTGCTTGGCCGCGTAGGAGCACAGCGCCATGTTGTAGGACAGCTCCGGGCAGTACCCCAACACTTGCATGGCGCTGGCAAACTTGCCGCTGGCCTCTTCGTGCCGGCCCTGCCGGTACAGCAGGCAGCCCAGGTTGACCTCGGCATCCGCCCGCTCCGAAGGGTCCTCGGCTGCTCCGGGGCCGCCATCAGCAGCGGCGGCGAGCTCCTCCTCCACCAGGCTCTGGGCCGCTGGGAGGTCGCCCTGGGCATAGTGGACAGCGGCCTGGAGGCGCAGGGCCCGGCGGTGGAAGGCGGGGACGTCCAGCAGCGGGCTGGCGGCGCGCAGGGCCTCGGTGAACAGCCCGGCCTTGTAGAGGGCCTGCGCGTGGCACAGCCGGTACGGGAACAGCTGCGGGTGCAGCGCCACCAGCTGCTCGTAGCACTCGGCCGCCGCCGCGAACTCCTGCAGCTGGTAGTGGCAGTAGCCCAGCAGCGAGAGGCAGCCCCGGGAGCGGCAGCTCTTCTGCAGCCCGCGGTTCAGCAGCGTCACCGCCTCCGCGTA
>VXBT01010249.1:247967-393962 GCA_013400235.1 Oriolus oriolus | reverse complement strand
GCCCTCGCTGCCATGGCAACGGCGCCGCCGGGGCGGAAGTGCTCCCGTGCGGGCGGGCGCTGCCCCGGAAGCGGCGGTGCGCGCGGTCCCTTGGGAGCGCGGCCCGGGGCGCCGCGGCCGCCCCTCCGGCGGGGGATGGCGGTGGCCGCCGCCGTGCCCGGGCCTAACCGGCCGCCCTGCTGCAAGTGGGAGCTGGTGCCGGGAGCGGAGCCGCGTCCTCTGTGTTTGCTCGTCCTCCTCTGTTCCCCTCCCTGCGCCCGTCTCCCGAGCACTGACACGGCGTGTTCAGTGCCGATTCCGAACTGGCGCAGAGAGCTGGAGCCTCCTGAAATCGCTGCCTGGGCCGGAATGTTTCCCTCTTTTCGGGATCTCGTGCAGCTGGGAGGAATAAAGAGTAAAAATCAGCTCCTGTGTTCCTAAATGTTGTGTAATAGTTCCCTTAAGTAGTAAGTGGTGTAAAAGCAGGCTCTAAGCTAAACAGGTAGCCCAGGGCAGGAAGCATTTAACTTCTGTCTCGGGCTTTGTCAATACGAAGCATCCTCTTTACAGCCTATCAAGATCCAAAGTTGGTTAAGACTGGTGGAAGGCAGGACGTATGTTTGTACCTTGCCACAATCCGACAGCTTTCCTGCAGCTTTCAAAAGTAGAAGAAATTAATTCCAACTTTTCTAACTCATCAATGTAATTGTGCTTTTTCTGTGAGGGCCTTTTTTCCCCCATGATATTTCTACTGAACAGTGATACTCCAGACCACAGACTATAATCTGTGTAATTTCTGTACATGTGAATAGCTCCATTAGAGTCAGCAGACTGATTTGGTTTCCAGTGAAGAAGTCTGGTTTGCCCCCAGGAATAAGTGCTGCAAGGTTATGTGTCAAAAATCGTATCTTGGCCACTCAGTCTGGCATGTTTTCAGGATTTTCTATTTGTGTGATTCAGTAATCAATAGATACAACTCTGATTGATCCCAACAAGGTAGTTCAAAGAAAGGTGATAAAAATACCATAGTAAGTCATTAAAATGATTTATTTTTTTAAAGACCAAGTTGCTAATTTCAAAAGCATGCTTTGAAAGCTGAACCAGCATAGTTTGATCTACTAAGCAAAAATAAGAGTAATGGTTTTAAAATGCAAGAAAAAGGGAAAAGGATGCAGAAGTCTTTTAAGTTACACATTTTGAAAGTATCTGGGATTCACCTGCCTTAGAACAGACACATGGTATTTCTGTGCATGCGTCAGCTGTTTCCCACAGGCAAAGGTTCAAGGTTTATAATGGTATTCCCCACAAAACTGTTAGATGCAGTGGCCAACATGCTTATAAATTCGTAATTAAATACGAAGTAATCCAAGAAAGAAAAGGTAACAAGCAACATACAGGATGTATTCCAATACTGGCACATTCCAGCGACGGGAATCTTTGGGGCATCTCAATTGAGCAGGTTATATGTTCCACTTCATTGCTATGTTAGAAACCACTCATGTGATTTTACTCTTTGAAAACTCTTTCTTTGACAAAGCCAGTAAAAAAACCTTCCTGCTCTATATTTTCTTGCACTGAAGAGCCTCTTAATATGTTTTACCTAGCTTTGAAATAAACCAGTTTTAAAATTTCACTCGATGCACAAATTACTTATCAGGAACTAAAATAGTTTTAATTTTATGAAGGGAAAACAAGTATTTGGCCTGCAGATGGAAACACTCCTGTTTTTCCACTTAGAATGAATTCATCTAAATATTACAAATGACGTTAGGCACTGCTGGTTGCAGTTTTCAAAAATAATTTGTGAGAACTACTATTGGCTTTGTTGGTAACCACAGGCACATTATGAGATTGCAGTGCACTCTAAGAAGGAGCAATTAGCAAGGTCACCAGACCAGAAAAATGCAGCTGCTGTACCAAGGACACCTTCTGAAGAAATACCTGAGCTAAAATGAAACATACTTGTCTATGCTGTGGTTACAAAACATACAATTGACCTTCTTGGCAAGACCCCTGGCCCTGTAAATAGTAGGGGTTGGTTGTGACAGAGCTGCGTGGAGAGTTCTGTGCCCTTCTGCCACATGAGGCATCCAGTTTAAACCTCAGTGAGCTTCTGCAGCCTGACGTTGTGCCGACTCTGCTTTGGAGCAGGAGCAAAATCACGTCCTGACAAGCAAATGTCTGCATCTCCATCACATTATGAAGCTGTTCTTGTTTGTCTGTAGGTCCCGGACTGGGAGGGAATGGTCTGATTTCACTACTCGAGCTATGGCCAAAGACACCTTTTGGACATCTTGTTCTTGGGAGGTTCTTCTGTCTGAACCACAGGAGAGCCTCTACCCCAGGTGCTCCTTGCCTTGAAGAGTGTTCAGCTTTCTGGTGGGGTCACAGTGTCATGTTGCAGGGGAGCCCTTTAGTCCAGGGGGGTGCACATATGAGACCTCAGCTCGTCCACCAAAGCCTGTCTGCTCCATGCTCCTGCCAGGAGTGAAGCTGAAATTTGGGGCTGTACCCAGTGGACATCCTTGTCTCCTTGCTGAGCACGTGAAAGGGACTTTTGCAGAAGGGCAGGAGACAAGCCCACCCTTGTTACTCACCACCAGCTGGTGGGGCAGGTGCACCTGCAGTTTGAAAGCCTGCTTGAAATCAAGCAGGATTTGAATGTCAAGCTCCTTCCTGATTAGCCTTTGCAATTGTAGAACATTTATGGTGGGTTTTTTAAAATTGTTGTTTTATTTGGGTTTCAATTTTTTGTGACGAAAGGTTGATTTTGGTAAGTGGTCTCACAGGTGGGAATCCTGAGTGAAATTACTGTTTGGCCTGAACTACCTTTGAGGATGGGGATGAAGACCCAGATCTTCTCCTGAGCATTTTCTGGTGACAAAATGAGGGCTGCTGCCTGGCTGTTGTGAGACCTTAAGGCCTGTAATTCATGGGCCAAAAACCTGACCAAATTCAGGCTGCAGTTGGCACGAGTCAGTAGGACACCGAGAAAAAAGGCATTGCCACTGAACCAACTTGAAGGACCTCTGGGTGTCCTATGGACAATCCATGCGCCCATCACATTTTAGCACTGGAATTGTAAGTGCCAGAGGCCTCATTCAATGCCAAATTTCCACTTACAGCTGGGGCAAAGAAATGATGACTTGTCTGTTGCTGATGTGCTGGGCATCTCAAGTGAAAGGCCAAGCAGCATTGTCTTCTCCACATGCTCTCTTGATTTGTCCTTGCCTCTTGTGGACCTGTGTTTTATATGCATTCACAGAATTAGGCTGATTTCAATGTGGTTTTTTTTTTAAGCTCTCCTTGTTCAGCAGGCAGGGAAGCAAGTAAAAGACAGAGAATGAGATTAAATAACCTACACAATCATGTCTCCTGTGCATATCTCAGACAGTTTGACAAAACTGACTGAAATACTGGGAAATCACAAATAATGAAAAGCAGATACAATTTCTGATCATCAGGTTTATAAGCAGTAGCTAAAAAGTGTTTTCCACAGTCTTAAAATATAACAGACTTGAAATATGTTTCTTTACTGTACTACATGCTTCCCCAAAGAATCATCTTTTTCTCACAAAATGTTTTTTGTTGTTTCCTAAGCTAAGTCTTAAAAAAAGAATATAAGGCTTTTGTTTGTTTAGTTGGTTGTTTTTTTTAAGATTGAGCTGTATGACTTTCAGACACCAAATGCTGTTCTGAGATGCACTACTGGGCCCCCCAGTTTCAGCAGGGTTGCTTCATTTTGCCTGAGAACAATTTGATAAGATCAAGCCGTGTGCTCTCATTTTCTTCCTTGTGATGGAGGAACAGAACCATAACATTAGTCAGCAGTTTCTGAATTTTGACCCACAATGGCAAAGATACCAAAAAGACAGGAGAAATAGATGGAGGCAATTACAAACAGTCACTTGATTGATGGTTGACATTGTTAGGGCTTCAGCTGTGTGTCAGGCTGCGGTGCTGCCGAATCCCCATCCCTGCCAGTGGGTGTTGCCATGGGCAACAGTGCACTGAAGCCAATAAAAAGGAGAGGAAGTGAGGGGAGACTCAACCTTTGGGGAGGCTGTAGGGTATCCGTTATAAATTATGTTATACTTCACAATATGCAATATCAAAATTCAGGAAAGCCGTGTGTACCTGCCAGCAGTACTGTCGGTTCCTAGTATCTGTTTTTCCCATAAAGTACATGTCGCAGGTTTGTATGGCTTACTAAACTGCATCTGGCTTTATTCAGAGAAAAAATAAGTGGTAAAAGAACAGCAGAAACATTTCCATTTGGTGCATGTACTCACTGCTGCGCAGTTTGCGTTTCTGCTCCTTGCCTGCTTCCTTCTGCTAGAGAGTGATGTGGTTCAGTTGTGCACTAACAGATTGGCTCGCAATGCTGCTGAATTTCCAGCTATTGTCCTACACACCATTAGAAGCACAAAGCGTTTTTGTTTTGTTGTGTTTCTTTCAAAGAAGTGATCAGCAGATTTGTTGTTTCTGTTTGATTGTCAGACAGATGTAGTCAGCTTTTCTAAGGCTCTAACAACTCAGTTTCCTTAGAAAGGAGAAAAGCTCTTTTAGCATCTGGTCAGTTGGGCCAGGTTCTGATTTCCATTAAGCTGGTGCCAGTTCAAGGTAATTCCGCTGAAGTAAATGGAGTTTGGCACAGGTGTAAAACTGAGCTGAATTCAGCTTTAATTTCTGCTGCCAGACAACCCTATATTTAGAATCCCATTTTTCATGGAGTACAAAGGCTTTTTTTTTCTTTCCCGATGAATGGGCACTGGTAAGCACTGCAACATGACTCCTCTTGTGTCTGGTCATGCTGCAGAGAAAGCACCCTCAAATCACAGATCACAGGTTTGCTGCATTAGGAATCTTGGCACTAATGGAAGAAGACCAACTTTCAGGTAATACCAGGGTCATCACACAGAGACATGTTTGGTTTTGTGACCTATCATATTTGATCAGATTTTTAGGGACACCTTTATCACAGATGTCGACATGTGAGCCTTGACTAGTGCTGTGCTACCTGTAATAATAAAATCTGAAATTGTACTGGAAGAACTGCGAGAGAGTAAGAGGTAGGCAGTCCGGTGTGATGATTTTCTACCTCTCCACCATTTCAAAATACTAATTTCAACTGGAAGTTATACTAGAAAGGCTTATCCATGGTCTGCTTTTCAATGTAATATAAACCTGAAGCACAAAGCAACAGATTTTCTTTTTTATTTGTATTATATTTTCATAAAAACCCATTAATCTTTTCCTTAGGTGACACTATAATTTAAAAAAAAAAAAAAAAAGAATGTGTTACAAGAGCATTTTTTAAAAGGAAAAAAAAACACTCTAAAATTACCATGCAGTATTTTGTCTTTATGCAAACTTCCTCTTGCTGAGAAATTTGCTGCACTGTTAATATGAATTTCTCAGGGAAGAAGGGACAGCTTGGTGTTTTTAAAGATAATAAAGTTTGTTTTTAAATGTAGCAAAGGTAGGCAATTCTAAAGGCCCTGATCAATCACTAAGAAGCTTTGTTGTAAAAAAATACTTCTTCAGAATACAAAGCAGGCTTTTCAGAACATTCAGGCATAAAAGAGGAGGGAGAGTAAGAGAGGAACATCACAAAAGCAGGCATAATTGATTCATAACATGTACTGAAGAGATGCAAAACAACAATGTAATTACACACTATTCTGTTTTCTGCAGCTCCTTGCATATGAATTGGCCAGCTTGCATCCCAGTCCTGCTCTGTATTATTAATTTTATTAAGCTGCGAGTTCTTACATTTCAGTCTGTTGTCAGCTTTACAGATTTTTACAGCAGCAGTTGAAATGTAGTGGAGCTGAATGAACGCTTCTTCTGTTCAGTGTTCCGTGTCACTCCAGATACCAGCACAATCCCACTGCAGGCCTTCCGTTCAGTCCCACTAAGCCTTCCAGGAAAAGCAAACTATGCTGCCATCAACATAATACCCGATCAATTAAGCAGGTCTGTGAAAGCATTTCTTAAAAAATGGTGGGTCTAAGCTTATGAAAACCTTTCAGACAGCCCTTACTGTTAAGCGACACTGATGTTTGCAGGCTTAATTTATGTCTTTGAGAGACATGGTGAAGCTAGGGGAAAAGGAGGACAAGGATGCCGCCTGAGAAGGAAGTCTTTTTCGGTGCAGCTCCTCCCATTTACCTCTATTTACTGCCACAGAGTCCAGCATAGGCTTCAGTTTCACATTCAGCTTCACCAGACACTAGAAGAAGATTAAAAAGAGGATGAGAGAAGAAATACTGACAGTATTTCCACTCCTTTGAAGGACAGTCCACGGCATAACGGGAAAAAAAGAGTTTAATCTGCACTACACCCCTACCCTCCTCACTCCCAGCTGTAAATACCTGTGAGGTAAAGCTTATTGTTCCCACTGAGATCTCTTTATCTATCTATTCATTTATGAGCAGGAAGTCCACTGGTTGGACGACAAGCTGGACAAAGCTGAAATAATCTCTCTAGTGCTAGATTCTTCTTTCCTACAGATGATGAAACCACAACAGTACTGTGCTTTCCCAAGCTGGCAGAAAAACCAATTTGTGTGTGCTCAAAATAAAGAAATATAAATGAGATTTCTTTGAGATTGCACTGAAATCACCTCTTCTCTACATACCCAGTCCAAGCTCACAGAGGCCAGTAAGAATCTTTTATCTGGTTTCATCTGGCTTTGAATACATCCCCAAATTAGGTAATTCCTGCATACCTTTGCTATAAGTTTAGTATCAGCTGCTTATGTGAAAAGACCACAAATGCTTCACTTGGTTTTGTATCTACATTAAAGAGAGACAGAAATTAACAGCAGCAGTGGATGTCAGGAAAGGGTTAACCAGTTACCTCCCAAGTGGTCATGTACCATGTCCTTTCAGGACAGAGGAGTATTCTTCTGCAGCTTTTCTGATTAACAAGCAGTGGCTTTTGCTGAGAGCTGGGTAGCATGCTTTCTCTGATAGCATGAGCATGGAAACTATGTATTTGTCATTGGAAAGAAAGGGTTGGTGCTAGATGAAAAACAAAAAAAAAAAGACGAAGGCAACAAAAGTTGTTCTTCTAAAAGTGCAGAAAATCATAAGAAAAAGGAAAGAGGAAGCAGGTACCTTTGCAGTTGATCAGTTTTTGCTTTAAATAGCAGGGTTAACAGCAACTGCTTTAAATGGTCCCCAGAGCCCAGACACCACTAAAGAACTGGATTTTTTTTATAGCTAGCTTGCAAGCCATGGGAGCTTGGCTTGAAGTAAGTGTTGGTAGATTTTTAATTGAGCTATTATATGATAATTAAGGGTTAATGGCCTGATTTTAAGATGTGCTGAAAACTTGCAATTTCAGTTGACTTCGGTAGGAAATATGAATGCTCAGCATTTATGAAAAATCACATCATGACGAAGAAGCTGGGACTTGAATCAAATCCATTTGAAATTATTTCCTTAGAATATGGCACAGACTGGGCAGATAATTTTGCAGTCTTGGGCCTGGGGTAAGAGGCAGGGTTCACTGCAGTCTCTGCCCAATAGAACACTGCTTGCTGCTGATGGTTATTCATTTTATAGAATGGATAAAGATTTTAACATTCCCATCACCACACCTCAGAACTCTCCATTTTTATGTCTTTATTTCAGACCGTTGTGTATTCCTTAAACCTGATTTGGCATAGTCTAAACCAGAGGGGCAGTAATGCATTATAAACAGCTGAAAATATCTGAAAAGCTCCCCACCGTTACCATTAGCACTTGCATTACCAGCTCAGTGTATAGAGGTAGCACATGAGATACTCAGCCCTTGACAGCAACCTATCAGATCCTTTCTGTGCACAGCCAGTATCTTCAAAAAGTTTTTGTGAAGTATTTTTCCAATATACATTTTAGGTTTAAAAAAAAATATATATATATATTTGTGTGTATATACATATGCAAGCAAACACCCCGGTGGTTAAATCACTGTTTAAAAAGAAGCGTGTTTCAAATCTCTCTAAGCACAAAGATGTTCAGAACTCATATCCTGTCAGCCCCACGATCTGTAAGCACAGTGCAATGCAGTACAGGCTGTTCCTGTCACAAATGCTATACCAGGAACCTATGGCAGCTACAGGCAACATAGAGAAGCCGGAGCTCACTGGGACTGCAGACTCAGTGTGGCTGTGCAGCTCTCGGCTACGTCTGTGTCCTTTCTGTAACCTTGCTTTTTTGCCAAGACTGACCACAAGACCATGATGTTTTGCAGCCTAGTGCCAGAGAGCAGTTGCAGAGGTCTGGGCATGACCTCCTGCTGTGCCTGTCCCTCCAGGCCTTGGCATATGCCACGGCTTAGGGCAGGAGACAGCCCTGTCACATACTGTGCCAGGAGGGCTGCGAGTGCTCGAGGTGCTTACATCAATGAGCTTTGCATCGACTACAGCAGAGACCAGGAGCCCAAGTAGGCTGGGAATAGATTCAGGAAGCACCCCCACAGTTCTGTGGTAATCACTGTTATCTTAATGAGCTGTAAACATATTTTAAATCTGTAAGTAAATACACATATATTTCTTCAAAATATAGATCTAAGCGGACATTAGAGTCTAATAACCCAGGTGCAACAGAGGCTACCAGGTAAATAACAAGAATGGTTAACTACTAACATTAACTTTGATGAAATAAATTATAAGCAGTATTTAAGAAATAATAAACCATGTCTTTGATATTAATTTTTACCTTAGCACCAGCAATTAATTCAATGGAATACATACAAAATATATAGTGTAATTTTAAGAAACTTTATTTTGTTACACATTAATTTAGATTAGTGATACCTGACAGTGCAAATTTTGCACTTGGTCTATAAAATGTCTTTATTCAGACATTGATTTGATGTTTGAACCACTGCTTCTGTATTTAGTATCCTTTCACTTTGGGACTTTCTCATTCTGATCTAGTCTTTTAATTAAACTGACTACTATAATTCCTATGGAAATTAGCTTTTATTTTATTTTTTCCAGCTACCAAAGCATTTCAGTAGGGCTTCTCTGATACAAAGTGCACAAATTGGATTTTATTTCTTCTTGAGATGTAATTAAAAACTCATTTGATTACTATATATCTGGCCCTGTTTTAATTATTAAACTCCAGTAATCAATTTGCTTTTATGAAGCTTCTGGGAAATTATCTCAAAAGCAACACATTTCTCTCCCTTCTGGCAGGGTGTGGACCATTTACTGAATTACATCCATAGCACCTGTTCCTGATCCGGATTAAACCACCAATTTATTTCCAAAGCTATTTGAGTTTATTTGGCTGTAGCCTTGTCAGGGTTTTCTACCTCCTGGCTGCAGTTTTTGCTTTCCTTTTTATTGCATGAGAACCCCTTGATGTACTGCTCCTCCATGCCACATTTTTAGATGCATGCCTCTTACAAACAGCTTTGCTAGTGGTCTGTCTTTGGTGTCTAGGTTCTTAATGCCTCATTTATTACTTGCCTTCCTAGGAAAAGGCTTGGTCTTCACCAGCTGTCTGACATGGGATACCACCACATAAACTCAGTAGCTCCAGAAACAACCTTTTCCTCATCCCTCCTTAGTGCAGCAGGCAGGCTGGGAGCTGGCAGGCAGCTGGGCTCGGGGGAGAGGGAACCCCTGCCTGGGGGAGTTCCTGTCTCCCAAGGCCTGGGACCTCCCTTCCCACTTGCAGTCCTTCCACTGCAATGCAGCTGCATTGCTACACAGCAGCAGGTACAGGATTGGTGACCTTTCCCATTCTATCCCCTTTACTGTAAAAGCTGTTCTTAGTCCCAGAGTGATAAAGGGTGGGGGAGGCACTGCCTGCTCCAGCGTTAGGAAAAGCCAGAGAGGTTTGCAGGTCCCTTCTGCATCCATGTATTACCTCGGATGTGTGACTAAGCTGTTTGTCAGAAACTTACTGTATAGCAGTGACTTTTTCTTAGCACCTTCAGTTATTTAGATGTCTTTTGGGACTGTGTACTACTCTGCCCACAGCATTCTTTCCCAAGGTATAGCTCTGCTTACATATAAGCTCCTCCAGCACAAGAAAAGGTTAAAGGCACTTCAGCACTACACTGCGTGCACCTGGGAGAGGGGCAGGGCTGCCTGAAAGAAGAGCTCAAAATGGGGAAGAGCATAAGATACTCAGAGGAAGCTGTTTATGGGAGAAGGTAAGGAGGGCAGAGTGGTTTGGTTTTCTTTTCTTTCCTTATGTATAGAGATGTATATTTTGGTAGATAAGGCATAGAAAATGCAGAAACAGTAGCAGTAGAAACAAACCCCTTCATGGAGAGGGTGATGGGGAGCAGTGGAGGCATTTGTTTGTATCTCTGGGTACCAACTTCCTGGGTTGAAGTGGGGTGTGGGGGAGAGAAGACTTCATCTGCTACATCACCTTCATCTCTGGGAAAGGACATTAGCTGAAACTGCTAAGATGCAGCACAGATGTGGTCAGAGGGTAAACTATTGCCAAAGCAAATACAAAATCTTGTTGCATTCTAAGACTAGTACCAAATGTCTTTAAAGAGGAGAACCGTATGTCCTAACTTACAAACACTGCAGGACTTCCAGAGTATATACTTTTCTTTTTTTCCCCTCCCTGCCAGAGATTCTCATCCAAATATTGACCAATTCTGACCTTGCTTAACTTACAAGCTTTGACAAGATTACAGCTCATGAAAGTATGGTTGCGGAGCTAATATTTGTAAAGTGAGTTTATGGAATAAGACCATATAAATTCATTTTTATGACTGAGCACATATAAAAAAGTTATAGGTCTCAGTGTTCACTCTACTTTGGAACCCAGCGGTTTCTAATGAATCACTTTTATTATGTAGGCAGCTTCTTAGTTGGAAGGGAGGACCAGTGACCGAGAAGCCACAGGGATAAATTCAGACTCAGTGTAAGCATTTGAAGCATTGTTGAAGTCAAGAGAGTCATGACCAGTTACAGCAAAGCTGAATTGGACTCCTGAGTTTTGCTGAAGTGGCTTTCACATGAGAATACATAGGCCAAAGGTGAGCCATCTATCTGAAAGTCCTTGAACTTCAGATTAGTTCAGATAAAAGGGAACCTGTGCTACAGTCATCCACAGATTTTATCTTCATAATACAAATACTTGATGGAAGTTGTTTTGAAAACCCAGAAGTATTTCTGTATATATGCCCATATACTAAACCCCAAAAAATTGCTAGAGTTCTACCTTCCACAGTAGAACACAGAAGATAAAGTGATGTAGAGATGATGTAGGGATTAACTTCTATGAACCCTTGACTGTGTGTGTATGAATTAATTATTTGCCCTACTGATTCAGGACTGTATTTAATAATTATGTTCTGCAAAAAACCCCAGTATTTGTGAGAGGGTTGGGTTCATGAAAAAAGAATTTATTGCAATCTCCTTGTGGTTGAAGGGGACTTTGTTTATTCCTTCTAGGGCTTACCGAGGAAGGGTCCAGGTCATCACGTATATAATACGTCAGTGGATTACTTTTTCATTTCTGCCAGGGAATGTTTTTCTGATGCCTAAAAATGTAATTAGATGAAATGAATGTATTACAAGTTTCCCTGACAGAAAACAGAAGTTTCTTTTAGTTTCTCTCTAAAAATTGTTAGTGGATGGAAGCCAATTGTGACTGGAAAGGGATCTAATACATGCACAAGCGTTCAGCTCTTCCACTATGAATTAGTGTTAAGCTTCTTTCTGGTGATGGTACACTAGCAAGAATAATACTGTACTCCTTTGGAAGTAAACTGCAGAGGGATAATTATAAAGTAAGATTAACCATTGGTAAAATGTGCTGGCTACTTCAGGGAGGAAAGTATCTACAGAGCTCCTGGTAGCAAAATGTGTCCAACCAGTATCAAGCATATTATGTTGCCAAAGGGAGAGTGATTCTGAAGGACTGGGACCAACTGAAGTAGCTCTGCTGATGTATTGCTACAGTTGCAAAGGATTCATCTGTTGTTCATTACAATTTCATGAAACCAAGGGTTTGCTCAGAAAAGAAGAGTTATTATTTCATAAACAACTTCTTATTTAGCTCTGCTGTTTATGGTTTTGATTCTACATCTAGACCATGCGAGAGACCGAATGTTTCTAACTCCATTCCTTTCAGCATTTTAACCAAGCAGCTGATCAATGTCTCCTGCCTTGCTATTAAATGGCTTTTGAAAAATTCTTCAAACCGTATCTGTCTTGTATGCCGATTTATTTCTTTGAATTTACCCTCAGCTGGGAATTCTGCAGGCAACTGTGATTCTGTTGTGTTAAACACTTACTTGAAGTGTTTCATCCATCATCATTTCTAGTCCTTTTCTGATGCAATGTAATTTGTACTTTGTCTTTCTTGAAAACTGAATGGCTGTTAAATTATCCATTCATCTTTCAGATTTGCTGTACAATTTGAGTTCCCTCTATTGGCTGTCTCTTCTACCTTATCTGCCAACTTTTCAATCTACTTCCTCAGATCTTTATATACCTTTCCATACATGACTGCCATGCCCTTCACAACACATTGGGCAGATAATTCTAAGTAAAACAGCAACAGAAATTGTGATATTATGAAAGATTCAATTTTTCTCACCGATTAGGGTGAAAGCCTTTAGTGAAGCTTAGCTTCACTGAAGTCAAAGGGAAATGTTTGTTTTTCTATCTTCTCCCAAATACCTTTGTTGATGAACTGCCCTTTTAGTTGAGACTGTTTTGGCATAAGATGACTCAGAAGTAAGCTGAAGTACTCTTGTCTGAAGGAAAAAAGGACTCCTTTCTGCTGCCTCTTCTAAACATTTTGGAGAAACTTGTAAATTCCTAAAACTGTTGATTGTAATACAATGTTGCATCAATAATCTCACTAAGTTATGAAAATCATAGCAAAACTAATATTCTCCTAATTTTTGAAGGCAAAATGAAACCCTCCCTGTTCTCAAGCAGAAAAAGAGGATCAGGATCCTTGTGCCTTTTGTAAAAAGATGTTCATGATAGTCACAGACAAAAAAAATCTTTGCTCTGAAACCACCGAAACTACGTTTTTCCATATTATACTGTGAAGTAGTGACGGACTTAGATGGAAATAGCAAATAAAATCATTCTTTCTTCTTTTCCTGGTTTTTCTTTCCTGTATAGCTCTTCTTAACCTTTTCTATTAGCAAGAAACTAGCAGAAAAAAACTTCTCAGATTAAGGGCAATAGGTAAGAAAAACAGTTTGCTAATGCTTATTCCATTACTGGAAGTTTTAATACAGGGATAGTATCTGAGTTTTCTGAAAGTTCCCGAGAATTCATTCTGGGTGGCCTCATTTAGATTCATCATTAGTAGGCAAGAAACAAAGCAAGAAAAGTGCTGAACCTACTTAAGTTCCTATTTCAAGGCTACAGAGAGATCCTTCTACTGTGCCAAAAATCTCTTTTCTCTGGGCCAAACCCTTATTCCTAACATAATCTTTAGCTACCAGCTTTCCCCCAGCACTGGCATTTGGCCTGATTAAGTTTCCTCTGAAGCAAATTTCTTACAAACACAGCAGAATATGTTGCACCTGCTCTTCTTTGGATAATATTACCCACTGGATTTCAACAGAAAGGGAGACTAATTTGATCTGCCAACATCTGTTTGATCTGCCTCAGTCCCTGGTATCACATACTGCATCCCGGGCTGATGTGCCTTACTAATCCTTGTCAGCCAGGCACTCTTAGGAAGCATAAATGCTTTATCTCTCACTCTCTATGTCCAAATCAAATGTCAGAAATAAGCCCTGCCGAAAGTATGCATCTTTATGGTATTCTTTAGGCTCTATTGAAAGTTATCCTCCTCTTCCTTCAACATGCAACAAAGGAAAAGCTGGTTTCAATGAGAATCACACAGAGCTGATGAAATTGCTTCCATTGAACAGATCTTTCCAAATAGCTTAGTCCTTTTTTTTTTTTTTTTTTGTTAAAACACCTAACAACTTATGAACATGTTTTATGGACTGTCTATATATTGTGCATGGTGAATAGCTACTGAGTTCCCTGCCCCCTGACTAGTTGCAAACTTAAAATGTAAGAGCAGTGCCCTGACTTTTGTATCAACAATCCCAGGTATGGGTGAATGGTGGAAAACCATTTCCAAAACGTGCATACAGATAAAGTCTTCTTGGTTAAATAATTTAAAAAATTTTTCAGTTCTAATTGTATAGACAGAACAGAAATATCTGAAGGAGGGTCATTGTTTTGGCTGCCATCCAGGGACTCTCGCCCAGATAAGGACTAAGCCATGCCATACAGTCCATTCTGGACAAGCAGGGCTTCTTAGAAGAATGGTCCAAACCCTGAACTTCTTATACAATATTTTGTCATGCAAAATTGTAGTTGAAGGACAGAGGGAAAGGGATAGAAGTGGTAACTGAGGAAGGGCTGCATCAGGATATAGCAGTGTAAACACCTTTTTTTAATGTTCCCTGCAAATGAGAGGTTAATCTCTTGTCTTAAAATTTTGAGTGTATACCTTAGTGGTCTGTCCTTAGTCCTTTTATACATACACAGTGTATACATACAGTGTATGTATTCCAATTCTCGTGTCAAAGCCAACTCTTGAACCAAAGAAGTTTAAAGCACAGAGAGCTATGACTGTTGAATATTTCTGTGCATTTTTTCTGTGCTTTGAAGAGGCTCTACCATTTATCACACCCTGTGCGTTTAATCTAAGTTTATAAGCAGAATAGATGCTTTTGCAGCTACGTCATCATAGTCAACCAACAGATTTAATTACAAGGCCAGACATTATCTTCTGTAGGAAGGCAGGCATATCAGAACTCTTGGAGTTGCAGTCAGAGCGATCACAATTCTTTCTAAGTACTTCAAACAGTGTGATAAAGAAGGAATCTGTCCCTCCACATTCCATTCAAAACACTTAAAATACTTGCTAGGCTGAATGTTTCTACTCTTCCCAGGTTCCCCCTAGAATCCTGGATGGAGTAATGCAAATTCAATTCTGTAGATACTATTATATGTTTGAAGTTCTCAATACCCAAGAAAATCTTGAATAGCTCTAAAAATAGCACTAAAATGGAGCAGTTCAAGGGAGCACCAAGGTAGAGGTGAGCAGGGCAATCTCAGGCACGCATAAGTTGTAAAAGCCATGAGCTTCTTTATCTTCCACAAAGACATCTCCCTTAAATTTAAATAGCTGCTGTCATTGTCACTGACTACCTGACTATGTATTTATCTGCCCAGAAGCAGAGTGCATGGCCTTTGGCCCTGCTATTCATAGTGTTACTGTCTCTGCCTAACAATGCCCTGAACAGAGCTGGGTTTCTGTTAGCATCTTTTGTTTGATGTGAATCGCTGAAGCTTTGATGTTGTTTGTGAGAAATATAATCATTTAAAAGAATAAGATTTTCACTTTCCCACTCTGTGTGCTCCCCACAGAGAAATCTAATCTGAGCTGGGAAAAATCTGTGACTGATCCTGTCTTAGGCAGACACAAATGACAGAATCCAGAAGAGAAATCTGTTAGTGTTGAAACTCAGCATCTCTTTACTGGAGGGTCAGAGAGGTAATTTGTCTTAATGATTAAAATCCCGTTTCCTGTTACACATACATTTATGTTCAAATAGGTACAGAATGCTTTCTCTGTGTGGTGAACACAGCTGTTAGCATAGCCATAGTGTTTTATTTTCAGTGGGATGCTTCAAATTTTCTGCTTTAGTTGCATGTACTTCTTAATAGGATATTCTAACAAAACCAGGGAATTATTACTTTATGCTTAAGCTACATTAGTAGGTTTGAAATGCTCTACAGTTTTAAAAAAATGCATTTTTAAAAGAAATTATTGTTCTAATAAGCTTGTTTCTCATCTCTACTGATAAATGTTTTTCTTACTGTCATTTTTGAATGAAGAGCAAATGTGATGCAGTAAAGTGTAACTAAAGCCCCTAAATCTGAGATTCAATATAAATTGATGGCTATTCTGCTACCATGGCAAAAGCTCCACTGTTTCATATAAATACTCTGATCCGTGATCACTACAGTAACAAAAAAAGTAAATTAATTAAAATGAATGTCCTAAGTGTAACAGAATGCATGAACAAAAAATTGGGATGCTTTTATCTTCACAGACCTTTGATCCACAGTGTGAAGGAAATGGATTTGATTACTAAGATATGAAATTAGAGGTGGCTTGATTGCTACATTGAGCAGCAGATAGGGGAAAGAGCAAGGGAGCAGAGCCATGGCTTATCTTGTGCCAGAAACAGAGCCAGGTTTCAGAGCAAGCACAAAGGTTTTGGATTTAGACATCTGGATATAGGAAAACTGTGCATAATTCCAGATATTAATTTTTTTTATCTATAGCTATATCCACCTTCAGTCTTTACAGTAGCTCATGGTGTAGTACATTTTGTGCATCACTGACCTTCTTTCTTCTGGGTGGGATAGGCATTCCAAGGGGCTCAGGACTGCTAATGGAAGTTGCATAGATCTTGCTGATTTGCTAATCTCTTGTAAACCTTCTCACAAAAAGGGGCCAAACTCAGGAACAGTTCTAGCCGGGTAAGCAGAGAGATGTGATCCATATTCCCTAATAAAGGAGACTTCATTATCTTTTACTTGGGAGAACTACTGCACCTCCAAGTGAGTTGTCTTGAGCTACCTTAAGGAAATGCAGAAAGCAGAGCAGATAGAGCCAAATCTCCACAAAGGATGTTTCAGAACTGAGGAAAAAAGATAAGTCTAGAAAAACCATAACGGAAATGTGCTGTGAAGTTTATATACTATTTTAAGTATGAACCATTCCTTGTGGGCACTCTGGTGTAGCCTAGTTCATAAGCTTGGACTGCAGAGAGGATACAGTTTGTTCTAGTACTGTGAGAGGCACTGGGATGGTGTCAGACCACCCCTGGAAGTTTGGGCTATGAAGTTCCTTCAGTATTGCATATTTCAGACATCCACAGCTGCAAGGAATAGCCTGCTCTTGGGAGTTACTTTGAGCACAGACAATTTCAGGGAGCTCTGCTGATCTCACATGTGACTTCAATGGGAGTTGCCAGCATTCACTGGTTGCTGGGGCCACCTCTGCTGTGTGTGTACAAAATAACACAGAACACAGCATTAGGTCCTACTCTAGCAACTGCGTTGGTAGGGACTGGTGCATTCCCCAGAGCATTCCCTTTGGGGCTCTGGATGCTATAGAATCCCACATGGATACAGGATTTCTAATCACTAGCATGGAAAAAATTAAATACAAAAGCCTTGATTTTTGTTCTCTATGGTTTAATGCTGTAATTTAGGTATGAAAATAATTGTCAAATGTTTGTAGGTTTTTTCAAACATAGTTTTTCTAAGTACGGAGCTTTAGGAGTACTGCTAATATTTTACTGGTTTATCAGCTGCCACTGCATCTCTTTATATTGCATTTGTAATGATATAACCTGTTCTCTCCCCCCATGCAGTTCCTACAATGTACTACAATGGCAAGAATTTTAAAGAATGTAAAAAACCCCAAAATCTAGGATATGGCAAGAGTTGTAGTGTTCAGTCAGCCCTAAAGAGAGGATTTACAATGCCTGAATACTCTGCTGATGGGATATGTGTATTGAAGTTTGATTAAGCTGGATATGAAAATTAAAACTTGGCTCCACACTGAAGAGAGAATCTCCTGCAGTGTGATACTATGGTATCAAGTTTTCTGTTTACCCCTAAGGCTGGTGCTGCTATGACTTCCAGGTTTGATGGTGTCTCTTTTTTAAGTTGTTGAGCAGCAGGCTAATGGCTGCACAGCATGATGCAAACACAGTGGAAAGCAGGGAAATCAGATGTGAATATATTCCCCAGAGATCTCCTGCTAAGATGGAGCTAACTAACCAGAGCTTTAGTGCTCAGATGTAGTTTCCTCATGCAGAGGATGGGCTGATTATCAGCTCTTCCTGCTTTACTGTACATTTTCAGATTACAGATGCTATTAGAAATAATGAATTCTGGTATAATATGCATTCTAGTGTAATATGAGCTATTTTATTGAAAGGAACATTATTTTTAGAGTGCCTGTCCAAGATCAGTGTCTGTCGTCCCTCTCCCACATTGTCCAAAATGATCTTGGTATTTTAAGCAATATAGATTTATATTCTTGTTCTGTGCTTGCTTTGCCTTAATTGTTTGAAAATGGTAGCTGTAGTTTATTTCATCAGGACAACGACTGGCCTTAGAAAGGGACAGGATCTCTTGGCAAAGCTGCAGCCTGGCTTGCTGCTTACACAAGTGTCTGCTCTCTGTGTCACACTCCAGGAACTGCCATTGCTGCTGGGTAGTCATTTCATTATTGTCATGGTGGCAGCCTCAGATTCCACAAGGTATAGAGGGGAGAGGGCACATTGTCCTTCTTACAGGCCTTGTTACATCCTTACTGTATGATATTGGTGATATTTCTGGTCTATAAAATGAAAGGAACTGCCAATCCATTTTTATTTGTGTGTAGGCTCAAGTTCATAGTTTTAACGTTAAGATGGAAACTGGTACTGCTGTGTATCATCCCTGACCTGTTCATTGCTTTGAGGTCTTGGGCAGTTTAGGGTGTGGTGGGAACAGGGAGAACTTGTTGCAGTTCCTCAAGGATGCTGACTGAGAACATCCTGTTTTCTCAGTTATCAGTGGCCAGTCTTTGGTGGCACAAGGCAGTCTGTGTGGTTTCAGTCAAATCCCGAAGCTGATTAATCTACCAAGGCAGAAGCATTGTTCTGATGGGAAAAAATTATTCGTGAAATGGTGGTCAAGCATTGGAACAGGCTGCCCAGGGAAATGGTGGAATCACCATCCCTGGAAGCATTCAAAAAACCTGTAGATGTGGTGCTTAGGGATATGGTTTAGTGTGGACCTGGCAGTGTTAGATTAATGGTTGGACTTGATGATCTCAGAGGTCTTTTCCAACCTTAATGATTCTGTGGTTATCTCTAGCCTTAATAAAGGAGTACTTGGGCATTTACACACCATGTGCCAAGCACCCAGGCAGTCTGTGTAGAAGCACCTTTAAAAGAATAAACTATGAGTTAAACAGGACAGGTTAAACCACAAATCATCACTGACCCTAAAGGCTTGGCCTAGAGTGCCCCTTAGCAGTTTGGGAGGGTGCCAGAAGGAAGTGCAAAGGCTCAGGCTTGAGCTTCCCTTTGGGTCACACAGATTTGGACAAGTTTGACAGCACCGACTGAGACTGTCCCTCTGGCACATCTCTGTACAGTGCTCCATACCTGATCATGGTGAGAATCAGTTTGTCTCAATCATAATAAACAATTGCACTATCAGCTTTTATTACTTAGAGAGGAATTACGTTTACAGACATTACCACCTTTAGGGAATCTGAAGATTTCTCCATGGAATTCAGATTTTTGGGAACGTCAAAGTAAGATAAGAGTTCAAATAGCCTTCAAAGCTGCTCTGAAAGCTCTTTCCCTAGAGAGACAAGAGCAATGTTCTCTGGACTCTACAGGAGCAGTAAGTAAAAATTACCTCATACAATGGCATGCAGATGCTATCAATCCACTCGAGCTGCAACCTGGGTAGTTCATGTTTCCTGTTCCGATCAAAAATGGCCTGAATTGAGAAGGGAACAAAACTGTCATGCTTTAATTACACTGGAGTATTTTACAGACCCATCATCCAGCACTTCTCAGCTATGATCAAATTCTCACAACCAGAGCACTTTGTAAACCATAATCAATCTTTGCAGCTGTCTTCCTACTGCTCTGCCTGGCATGAAAAATAAACTATTTTCAATTCTGTTTTGAAACTTCTAGGCTGAATGTGTTCATGTTTTATAATTCTGTGGTGTAAAATAAATGCTCCACAGTTGGAGTTGAGCTGGTAAATAACCTCCTGTAGGAATGTAAAGTAGATACCTTTGAGTAGAATTTTCTGTTTTCTCACATAGGGTTTTCCAGCTCAGCAGAATAGTGATGGATCTGGGCTGGCTCTCTCCCTCCCAGTTAAATTCTTTAGAATAATTTCTGTTACCCTTCTCCTGTTGCCTCCAGATAATGGCTGCTCAATATTTTGAGTTATTTAACCTGGATAAGGCTTTCTCTTCTAATTGTTCAGTGACAATATTTATGAAACTTTCCTAGTTCTTGTTTGACACTTTATCCCCATCTGCCTACAAACCACTCAATTCCGATTTATCTCTTCAATCACAGTACTATATTTAGATGTATACTTTACAGAAATGCATTTCAGCATTTGATACATCAAAAAACATAGATAGATATACAGCTGCAACATAAACTAAATATGACAATTTTGATTTCCATAGGTAGCTGTGATTTTTTTAGTTCAATTCTGTTTAATGAACTCAATACTTGCTGCTTAGAAAATTCACTGATAGGATAACCTTAGGAACAGATACAGAAAACGGGTGAAAGGGCTCAATGCAAAAGTGACTGAGTTGACTGCAGAGCTTTTATATATGGTTGTAAATTAATATCCTTATCAGAAAGAGCTTTTATTTATTCTAAGATCTTTCTTTACGTACAAAATACAGTTCATTTTTCTGAATGAGCCCAATGATATTTTCTTACTCTATTCAAGTTAGTAACTATTTCAGAAGTGATAAAAACTTACTGAAGGGGTGAGTTTAAGTTCAGATCTTTCTCTGTCTCCTTGTTCAAAAAACTCACTGGTTACCAGCTCAGCTGCCTAAAATAAAAATCATGATAAAGATTAGAGTTCTTGTTACAGAATTTTTAGGATAATGAGTTTTTGCTCAGACCATGACTTCAGCCTGTGTTTAAAGAAGTGAATAACCACACTTACAGGACTGACAACAGGCATGTGTTCATATAGTTTTTGGGACTGTGCATACAGGGGATATGAACAGCCATAGCCACTGACAGGCACAGGGACTTACCTGTTTTTGATAGGGAATTGACTCGGGGAATTACATTGCAATGCCAAGGTAGCACTCAATGCAGTTATAAGCAACTTACTCAAGAACTGAGACCAAAACAGAAAATTATAGCTTCTTGTTGGCATCCACTATTATGTTTGTAGAAAAAAATCATGCAAGAGCTCTCTGATTATTTACAGGCTGTTGCCCTATAATAACAACTTCACTTATCAACGAAACTTAATTAACCAATACCCTCTGTTGTTTTAATCTAATGTGAATTCATAAAGGGTTTTTTCCCCTCCTAGGCTTTACTTTTTTTCCTGGTGACTGTCATCATGATAGGATCTGGGTATCTAAGTGTGAACTCAGATTGTGATGATAATCTTGATTTAAAATCAAGAAGTGGTAGGCTGGAAGTTAGAATGCATCCTTCTGACTTTTTTGAATGAAGATGTTCTATTCACTGCAGAGGTTTGTGCTTCTCAGAAGAAGACAAGACTTAAAAATAAATATAGGTATGGAAACCAGAGGAATCTTAGGAAGTCAAACAGTAAGCAGTTCTGATATAGTACTGTACTCTTGTCATGTGTGAGGCTTTGAAGGTAAGCACATGCAACATTTTGAGATGCAAAAAAACTGGAAGCCAATCTGCTGAAGAGGCATTCACATCCTAAGGCTCCTGTCATGCCAATGTATTGTTTTTAAGCTACGAAATTATTTCATAATGGCAAGGCACGAGAGGGTAAACTAAGCAGGGAACCTGAACTTCATAAAATCTCAAAATTTCTTGCTCTAGCAACTGCATGGTAGGTAACATTCACAAATGCTAAGCTTGTTGTAGTTGAAATAAGGAGTACCAAAATAATTTGGAAGTAGGTGAAGTGATGTTATAGAGTACTCTTAAATCTTAAGCTAGGCTATCAAAGTTTGGAACCTTGTAATGTATGTAATCCAGTGCATTAATAAAATTCTGGATCAATATTCCAGATAGAGGAATAATTTAACAACTTAGTAGCAATTAAGGGTTTGCCAAGTGTATTGTATAAAAATAATCAAGACATAGTATCATCCTTGTCTCAGTGCTATTCTGATCCTGTTCTCCTTATGTCCCTTTCTCTCTTCTTTTATCTGTTTCAATCTTCTCTTCCTGAATTTTTCTGTCCTACGTGTGGCCTTTATTCCCTCTGTTTCAAATACATTTTTTTCTTGTGGCACAGTTAAGGTTCAGCTATTTTGTGTTTTGCCTCTGTGGACTTATTAGCACTTCTGCTGGACTTATTAGCACTTCTGCTCAATCCGGTAATGTTTCAAGCAATCCCAGACTGAATTTTTCAACATAAAGTAAACGTGTATACTAAGCTGCAGGGGACTTTTCACCTGTAGACCTCAAAAGTGATAAGCATGAAAAACCCCTAGTTTGCCAGTTACTCCAGCACTAATTCAGCAGCATAGCACAAAGATTCACAACAAGGAAAGCAGACCCTACCTGACATTTGGCTGTCAATGAAAATGCAGAAGCTAACTGGGTTAAGGAGAAAAAATGAGGAGGGATTGCACACACTGCAACAGTGGCCAGGTGGCACTGAAAAATCTTGTTACTCAATTTCCCTCTGCAGGAGGGAAGCAGCTTTCCTGATTTCCATGCAAGGTGACCATATTCTGACCAAGTAGAGCAACAGCCTTAGAAGAACTGTTGTCAGAGTCCGCTGATAAAGCAAAAAAGGCTCACCTGGCAAAACTGAAAGCTGAGGTGAAGCCCTCCCCCCATAATTTTTTTTTTTTTATTCAGTTGATGTGCATGTAACTTTCGAAGATCCCTTTCAGCTGCTGGTACTTCCTTGTCCTTGTCCAAGGAATCTGGCTGCTCCTGCATCACTAGTTATCTGGTCTAGCTTTCTCTTTTTCACCCCATCTTTATAATTATTACTTGCTGTTACACCAAACTTCCTCCAGGTGTGTACCCAAACCTAGGTGCGCTGGTGTATTTTCAATTTGCTTCTTGATGCTGTCTGTTCCTCCAAAACCTGACAGTCTGTCTTCTACTGGCTTGTTCTGGGCCTCAGTGAAGGACACAGAATGATTGGCATGGATACGGGAAATATTACCGGTTTCTGTGTCAAGGAGGATGTCTAGAAGAGGGAATGTCATGGGGCAAAGGACAAGAGTTTTGGGACAGGTTGCTTTCTCATATTGTACCTGTTTTCCAATGCTGGACCCATTTTTTGCATATATTTCTAAAGAGCCTACTCAGCAGCAGAACCCTGAATTTTTATTTGTTGATTTCTAAGTGGAGGATGTTAAAGAAAGCCCTATACTACACTTGCAGTTTTGCAACATTCTTAAGAAAATAAACACATTTCTTTTGTTGTCTGAAGATTTTATGAAAATGAAAATTTGCTAATGAAAATTTACAGATAATCTGTTGGTATTTTTGATTTGGGGCAGATTCTGCCACTGCCAAGGAAAACTTTGAGATAAAACAAGCAAATGCAGCTGCGTGTGGCTAAATGCCTTTTTTGTTTAATCCATCCATTTTTGGATATGGATTTAAAACATTAGCAAGACGAGAGGTTGTAAAGCCAGATGTACACACCAACACATGTACAGGGAAAGATTGTGCAATAAACCATTTTTTGCAGAAACCCCTGCTATTTTTTTATAGCATTAACACCGCTGTAAATTGATTCCAGTTTTGGTCCCTTGTAAGCCAGGGCCCTGGGAATTTTGTCCCACCAGTCCCGCCTCCTCCCAGCCCTGCTATTAATCATGACTTGCCTGTCTTGAAATCTCCCACGGTTTGGTCACAGCTCCAAGGTCACAGGCTGTCATTAGCATTGATCTGAAAAACAGAAATGAACAATACAAGCTGAATCAACCTTTGTTGAATTTCTAAACAACTCTGCTCTGGATGCATAAATAAATAATACATATATAAAATGTCAGTCCTGGCACCTTCTTTTCCTCCAGAAAAGAATGACATGTTTGAAATCTTAGCCATCAGCGTGGCTTTTACATTACAATTGTGCCTCGGAAACCTAATGTGTTGCACGTCATAAGATGATGAATTTTGGTATTGTGCATTGCACACTAGAGAAGAAATGATATTGCAAGGGAGTAACTGCTAATTTTGCAATACTTCTAAAACTACTTACATTAATACCTATAATATATTAGAAAGCATGTGCTTCACATGATATAAGTAAGGATATTATTACATAATAACACCTGCAACTGGATTAATTTATATGCCTATTTGTAAGTGACTGCTGTAGCAAGAGAGCCTATAATCACAGGAGGCATCCCAGACACTGTTTAAGCAGTTTCTACTGCTCATCTACAATAAAAATTGAAGATTTACTATGAGCTATATGGTTCCACTGTAGTTTAATACCTAGCTACAACCATGTTTTATATGCATTAGGAGAAAGAAACCATTCAGCTGTAGAAAGTGTTTATGTACAGTACATGATGCAGGTAAAAGTCTAAGAAAGTTTAAATGAAAAACAAGGGCACTGAAAATGAAACATCAAATATATTGCCTGAATCTAAAATTAGGAATGGGTGAAATGGTATGGAAAATAGAAAATGGCCAATATTTTGTCAAAACACCAAAAGATAACAGAATTTTAATGAAATTTCAGATAAAATGAGACATAATCAGGCATGCATATGCAAATATACTCATTTTATTGTCTAAAAAGTGTGATCTACTCAAACCACCCACAAAGTCTGAGGTGTTCAATAGGACGCATGCTCAGGGCATTCTTGAGGGCTGGAAGAGTACTCTGCATATGAAAATTCCCAGGTACAGACTGGAATAGCAGAGAAGTGCATGGCCAGTGAAAAAAGACAGCTGAGAGGAAGAGGGAACAGGAAAACAGACAGGAAAGATATTTGTGTAGAGAGGCAGAATATTGATAATTTCTGGAAAAAGAGCAGAAGGGCTGAACAGGAACTGGTGAGGCTGGGAAGAAGGGAAGAAAACATGACAGAGTGTGTAGGAGAAATAGGAATGGAGAAGGTGAAGTCATGTTGATTAATCCTAGTTGTTTCCTAATGTTTAAAAATCAAACCATGTATTTCATATCATGGATTGTATTTTTAAAACAAGATACTTTCTCTTGTTATGCCAAGCCTTCAGTCCACAATACATGAAATTCCTTCAAAAAATATGGCTACACTTTGAAATAACCAGAAAGCAAGAAAAAGCAGTGCTTACCGAAATATTTCTCGGTGGTTTTTTATGGTCCAATCATAACCACCTTTACTGACAAGTTCAAAAAACTCGCTCCTTCTCCTGCAAAAACCCAGATTGTCAGAGAAGGAAACAAGACACTTCCAGGGCAGCACTGCAGCAGAAACAGTTCTCTGTATGATACGGAATCACTGCACCTCATGTATTATTTTTAAAGCCGTTACATTGACAGTCCATTTAAGCGAAACATACTAATTTCCGAACATGTTCTATAAATGTCTGTTATCAATGTCAGAGTTGCCTAGTAAAAGCAATATTGGATTTATTGTCTCCACAGAGAAGGAAATTAATGGCTCTGAAATGTTCAGTCTTCCACGGAAGCATGAAATGTTCACCTACAGCAGTGGACAGACAGACAATAGAAACACCCCAGAAATACACACATGCTTCTGTTTTCTTGCCCTTGTTTTTACTTCTGTATCCTGGAGGGTTTTTCAGAGATGTGGGATTCCTGTTATTTCCAGCACACAGAAAGAAACAGACACACAGAGGAGCTGCTGCTGTCTTGATTTCATAGTTCTTACAGACTGGAAACTAGGTCTCCCTGCTTGGTCCCATGGTTTGTCTTCTCATGCCTTCTTCATGTCCTCAAACAGGGACAAAACGTGAGATGGACAGAACATGTTAATACTTGATAGTTGCCTTTAAGAATCAAAATTCTGACTCATCATAGTCTGTAACCTTTTATGGCACCGAGACTCAAAGCAGCTCTTACTGCTTGAAATGTGACTGCAGTATGTAATAGATCCTGCCCAAAATATAGCAGAAGTTCAGGTACAAAAACGTGGAGCAACTTCTCCCCAGTGACACAACATATGAGCATCAAAGCTGAAAAGCAAATAAATACCTATGTCCTGAGTGACAGTCCAGTGCCCATCTCATATGAGACTGTGCTGTGTCTTTGTCAATTCCAGTTAGATTCCTCAACAGGAGAGAGTTTGCAAAGTCTTGTATTTTCTGTGTTTACTTCAACTAGACTGAAATTTTGAACAGCGATTCTTGACAGTGCAGTCTGATGACAGCCAGTACACGTTTTCACACATGGAGATGCACACTTCTAGAAACACTGCTTTGATCAGTGGACAGAACATTATGTGGGGCATGTTGTATTATTCTGGTCCCTGACTGTCATGGTTGTATGACCAGTCACTCCTTTTATAGGGCCTTTCTATAATGGATTTCATACAGTAGCTAAAACAGGGAGATAAAAGGGCTGCATGATGATATCTAATCCCTTATGCTTTGGGAAAGAAAAGATTTCATTTTGAAGTATTGGATATTCTGAGGAATTCATATGTTCCTGGACAAAAACCAGGCAAGAATGTTTAAAGCTGAAAGCTCAGGAAGATGACATCCCAGAAACCTAAAATATTCAAATTTAAAATGTAGAGATCCATAAACAGTAACTGAAAACGTGAATCTCAAGGCCTTATGTAAGGCGAAAACATTTAAGGATTTTCTTTGAAATCCATTTAAATGGATACAGAAGTAGTAGTCCAGCTCCACAGAAAAGTTTCAGTGTAGAAGGGCTCAACTGGAGTAAAGCAGCCATGTATAATGAAACAATTTAGTGTTTCCTACTGGTTTCTTTGGTATCCAAAATTGTGAGGTTTTCTATTAATTAGCAAATATAATATGGCAGCATTTCAGAAACAAACGGAATTATAAGTTTTCCGGGATCTTTGAGTAACATTGACTCTGGCTGTATTTTGCCTCAAAGGGAAAGTTGTTTTCCTATTGATAACACATCAATTTTCTCTACAGCCCAGTGGCTCAAGATATCATTTGAGTGAGTTTCCATAAACTTCATTTTGGTTCCATGCTTTTACTTGTTGTATTATCCACAAGTATCATTATCTAGAATTATAAACTAAAATAAAATATATTTTCCATCTGATCTTTCACTGAAAGTCATCTTTTTGTTTCTTTGCATGAAAGTAATGCCTTGAAAAGGTCGTAAAGCCTTGCTCTGCCTGGAGTTTTGTTGCTGTTTTTGCTACCTGGAGCTCGTGATCATTAGGTTTAGTCATTTTAAGAATACTGATATGAGAATTCCCCTCTTGACAAAAGTATTGAAGACGTAGCAAACTGAAAAAAAAAATTAGGTACTTGTGTAGAAACACCTGTTCACACAGGGTGGCTTTAAGAAGTGTAAACCACCAATGTTTCCACAGTGATTTTCAGGCACTTTTGGAAATAAAGTAGCATAACTACCACCTCGTTAATGAATCTGAGTAACACAAGAGATAAAAATAACTTATCTGCAGACTTCTGAGTAAAGAGGCCTCATTTGCTAAAAGTCTTCTGATTGTCCTCAGCCCATCACTTAAGCCCATTTCACTTAAAGCTGTCAGCAGTCATGTCATACCAGCCACCCAGATAACAAGCAATCCTCAGAGACAGCTTGAAAAAAGAGCATGCTCAAAAGACTTTATTTGTCCTGCTCAAGATATTTGTGTAATCAAGCAGAAATTTCTTCATAGACTAATGTTTAGAAATTATTTATAATAAAACTTCTTGCTAAAATCCTTTCCTAAGAATACTTCTCTGTGAATAGACTTGCAGGAAACGAAGAGTGTCAGAGTGTCTACTGCCAGTACTGTTTCTAAACAGCCCCTGGCGTGGGAACCAAATACTGAGAAACAGACAAAGCGAACATCACAGCATCCCAATTCGTATTTTTACAATGAACAGTTAAAGACACAATGTTGATATAGATAATTGAAAAAATTCAGGATAAAGACTTTGCCTGAAGTTTTCTTGAAACCTGGTTTGATATCATCCACCAGCACATAGGAGGGGCAGAACCCAAGTACACCACCCTAAGAAAACCATTACTAAATGATCCCAAGCAGTGTATGGGATAGGATGCTAATGGACACCAAAAAAAATTCCTAAGGATGACTTATTGTCAAGACTGGGAAGGCAGTGCACTGAAACTGCACATCTGCCAGCACTTCTGCCCCTAAGTCAGCTGCAGGCATGTGCCAGGCGTCAGAAGTGCAGTGTTACGGTGACACCACGACTCCTCTGACTACATGCATCCTCCCACACAACCTCACTGGGAAGAGCTTGGTAATAATTACCAATATTTGAAATACAGGAAGTAGCACCAACTTGAAATCTACTTTGAGATTTGATTTGCAAACAAGGAAAAGGAAGAAAACTGGATGAGAGAGATCCTGTTGTACTTCTCCCCAGTTAAGCTTTTTAAGACCTATTCTCATCAAGTGATGTGAATTGGCATAATTTGTTTTCAAAGCAGCAAAGTGTCTGCTTTGTTACCTCTGCAACTGGGTCTGTAACTAAATACAGTATTTCTTGGCATACATGTTTAGAAATGCTGAAATGGTGGAAAAGAATTCTCAAGTGTCATTGATTTTCTATATGCCTGAAGAAATGATCACTGAAGGGACAGAAAAATTATGGGACTGAGCTGTAACTGGTTCCTGGGATTGCTTTGAAGTATAAACCTAGGATTTCACTTGCTTTTGGTTGATATAGACATGTAACATATTAAAGCAAAACTTACTTGGACACTTGAGATATTTCTATTAGTGCAAAAGATACTAAGTATTAGACTAAACCTCTTCAACCATAGCTAAACGCTAATTTCTCATATTATATATCCTTATTGGTATTTAATAGGTCATTAGAGTAAGTTCTCTGAATTTTCATTCATCAAGTACAAGAAATGCCAATACTTACTCAAAGTACAGAGTGAGGTCTGTTGCCAATATCGATTGCTTTAGAAGCTGCATAAGGTCACTATAGTCCTTAGAGGACAAGTTAGCAAAGATGTTGTGACCCTATAATGAAAGAGATAAAAGAGGTAAAGGGCTAACAATCAATATAAGTTTTTAAAAGGTTTTCTAACTTGTTAGTCTACTGTTTCCCTGTAACACAAGCTTTTTCTGATTCATGGCAAAGCTATGAAAAAATAATAATAATGTTAATAATGCTGAGATTACATTGAGGTAGAAGAGCTGACGATTGTTATCAAGGACCTGGTATGTTTTTCTAAACTCTGCTGAAATTACAGCCTCTCGGGTAAAGATTTACTCTCTGCTCTGACCCTGCACAGACTCAGTTTATGGGGAAAAACTGTGGATACATCTCAATCTCTCCTCTCTCATTAAATGTTTCAGGGAGCTGTGTATTGGAGCTCTTGAGTTGTGATCCTAATAGATTTATCTGTGCTGCTGCTTGCATGCACACAAAGTGCTGTTAGAGCAGTCAAGGACACTAAATCAGTTTTTCATTCAAAACAGCCCATTTGCTCTCTCTGCCCATTACTGTCTTGTCTTACAGTGTATGCAACCATTGCCTATGTAGGCTAAAGAACCACAACTTTATATGCAGTTTAAACACCCTTTGTGGGCCCAATTGGCTGCTTTTTAAGGGATTGTGAATTAGGAATTTGAAAGATGCGCTATGGTCAAAATGAAAGGAAATCAATTATTTGATGTTGCTATTTGAGTGGGGGAAGGTTCTTCTGTAACTGAATTTCTGAAAACAAGAAGAGGGAGAGGGATCCTATAATTCCTGTCTGAAAATCTCAAGAAAATAAGATGAAAGAAACAAAATTAATGAAAAAATCTAAATGTAAGTTTAAGAAGTGATATTTGTGACAACAGTCACAAGTATTAACATACATAAAAGTATTACAGGTCTTTTTTTTCCTAATCACCTATATAAATATTGAAGTTCTTTCTAAACAGAGTCTTATTTTGGTGATATTTAGTCCTGTAGTGCCCACATTCAGTATGCACTGCCATCTACTGCTTAGGAAGATTAAAATGCCCTTAAAATCTAGAATTTTCCAGCAACAGTGTTGCTATAACCATGGTGGTTGGAGGACACATATGAGGCAAGGTCTGGGGAGATAGAGATGGCATTTTTTAATAGAAAAGCAAATTGCTGCACTAAAAAAATAATTTACCATGCACAAAATAGTTTCTTTTCAGCTAAATATTGAGAAGGCTTTGTGAAGCCTATTTATGAAGAAAAAAAAATTAAAACCAAGATACTCAGAAGAAAATAGGAGCTCTTGCAACAGGGCTAATTTACCATGTTGTTTGTTATTCTGTAATACCTACTGCTTTTCTGACCTGTTTCATGGTGTATAAAGCCATGTCACTACAAAGCTCAAGATCACTTATATCGAGGTTAGTATGTAAAGAGTAAAGGATAAACAGCCCCTTAGTCCAGCATGCTGAAAATCTGAATAAATGATACAACATACTATGCTTCCAGCTTGACAGCAAAGACTGTTTATTTGAGAGAGACCAATTGCTCAGCTGGTAACAGTGTATCTTTAAGTAGATTGGAGGTTCCAAATCTCCATTTATTCCAAACTAAGCAGTGTTGTGTTCCATTAGCGAACTGCATGTGTTGGATAAAAATTCCATAGCATTCATTTCCTGATCTAGACATGAGGACCTGGAGAAGAAGCTGTCTGAATGGTCAAAGTTGAGGACTCACATTTCAAGTAATATTTTACATCTCTGAAAGAATCTGGAGTAGAGTCCAAATATTTTTTTTCATAAATTTCTTTATTTTTAAGCTGGAAAAGATAAAGAAAAGCATCTAGACTGACATGATCTAAGAACTTTTACAGAGTTGTCCGTATCTTGAGCCTGAGACATTCTATTATGATGATTTCAGGAACTAGAGAACTCACTGTTTTCCAGCTTCTTCCAGAGGCTGAACGGTGTCACTGGTTTAGTGAAAAAACAACAAAAAAACCCCACCCAAACCCCTTTCTTTTTTTCCTATTCTGAACCGGTCTGTTTAGCATCCAAATGCTGCTTTTTGGTACACCCTTCCCTGGCAGTATAAGGAGCCATTTAATTCCTAGTATCACCTTTTAGATAAGCTGACCCAGGCTAAATGGATTAGAGCTGTTTAAATCTCATGCTGGTGCTCTCCTTTCCTATGTTTACTTTTGAAATATAACGCCAAGAAACTGAACACTAAAGGTGCAGTTCCGTGACAGATCTCCCTGGCAGTGTACGCAGAGGGAAAGCCATCACCCTGCTCCCATTTGTCTGTGATCATGAGACATTGCAGATCTCTTCAGAAGTTACTACAGATCAGGCTATGGTCTGCAGCTGTGTGGCATGAGCAGCAATTTTGGTTTTATATTTACTGAATGCATTTTGTAGCAACCAATCTGTGTGAATTAAGGAAACACATCCGTTGTTTTGAAAGGACTGCATGTCCATCCTTCTACTTTTCTCAGTTATTAAATCTCTGGGGTAGTGCATGCTGTATACTGCTGCAGGCAAGATATTCTAGGCAAGGGCTATGTCTTCACAGGTATCTGCAAAGCAATTAATGTACATTGGACAGCATGATATTACTGATTTTAATTTTAAAAAATAGTGTATTAAGTTAGGAAAAAATCATACAAATACTGATTACATAAAGGCTGCCAAAGAAATTAAATTGGTGCAGTAAAAGATGGCTCTGATACTCTGAATATGACATCTGTGGGGAAAGGTAACCACCTGTTTCAGCTACCTATAAACTACTGAGCAGGATATATGTAAGAAGACTGAGAAAAGCCGACAATATAATTAGGATGTATTCTCCTTGCCCCTCGCTGATTGAGACAAATATAATCTCTGGGCTCTACGATCAGCATTTGTAGTTGTTTAATTTTGTGCTGGTTGTGACCTTTGTGGTAACCAATAAATAATTCCTCAAGGAGAGGGCATTAAAAAGGTACTGTACGTGGTATTTCCTTTCTCCAGCTGAAACCGGCCAACAGCTTACAGTGAGATTAATAGTAATGCTTTTGTACCTCACTTTGGAGAATCATGACAGCATGATTGAAATGGTGGTGCTCCAAGGTAGCAGAGGTGCCGTAGAGCTGAGCTAAGGCTGATCCACTCCTAAAACAGAACATGAGAAGTCAACAAATCCTGCTCGTGTGCTTACGAAGCAGGTTTCAGAGACAGTTTAATAACAAAAGCACGTAGCCACATTCTCCACCTCCACTTCAGCAACCTCATTTAAGACAGTGAATGAGATCAAAATACTAATTTAAATCCAGATACAAAGCATTTATGTTCCAGACTTTGTTAAATATTGTCAGCTGACTAAAGATTTTTCTGGAACTACAAGAAATTTTGTAATGCAACTTTCAAAGTGCCTCAGCAACAGCACAGGCACAGCGCTGCACAGTAAAGACACACAGTAATGCCCTTCAGCTGGGATCGGCTGCTCTCCTGCTACCTTTTATTTTTCATTCTTAATAGACATAAACATAAGGGCTTACAATGGGCAACTACAAACTCTTAAAATAAAACCCCAAAACACAACAACAAACCCAACTGCAAATACTAAGGTAAACAAAAAACCACAAGTGAGAGCAGCGAATATAAAAGTAAAACTTAGCATATCTCTAGAATGTATTTTCTCATCACATTTATTGTCTAAACCAAAATCAGATTCAAAATGCCCAGAGCAGGTGGGTTTTCTAACTTTAAAGGACAAAAATATACAGAATAAAATTATAAAACTGCAAATCGCTGGAAAGTGCAGGGAATGGGACTGGATTGTCAGAATGGTCACTGTTTGCCAAGTACCAAAGTACTTCACTACTGGGACCCAGACTAAAGTGACAAGATGGGTTTTCTTTCCAAAGAAATGAGAATAAGAGATTATGCTAGAGACAGAAGGAGTCTCCTAGGAGCATATACCATAAAACTGCACCATACTGATACTTAATTATCAGAAGCAGCTATATAATAGAAAAGGATGTCCAGGAAACATCATCCCTAGAGAATGTGGTGTTGACATATATAACAGAGCCATTTGAGACAACTGTGATATTGCCTCCATCATATACCTCTTGAACTTTCATCATACAGAACAGCAGTATTGGACACTGAAGATAAAATAGGAAAATGTGATGCTTAAATTTATGTCAGGTTAGAGGAATAAATCATAGTTGGCATTATGAAAACTACAGCTTCTGTTTTCAGGGATGTTTTATACATGTGTGGTAATGTTTGTGTTTCATTAAATGTCTTCAGCGGTTTCTTTATGGAGTCATAAAATGGTAGCCTCCTCTCCGTACTGTGCTGTCATACAAGTATAAGTGATAGCAGTCTAATGCTGAACCCTCTACCTTTAACTCAGCCATCCCTCTGCACAAAAGATACTCCTGTGTAATGGTACAGCGGAGAAGTGGTTAACTTAATCAGAGCCTAAAATGGCCAGGATGTAAATCTTAGGTCTCGTTTTTGTAAATTAGGAACATAAACATCAATCAGCTGAGCTTCCTTCCCATTTGTCTCGTCTGTTTTGATTCTCTTCAAGACTCAGCTGCAAAAAGGCATCTAGCAGTGCTTGGTAACCTTTGCACCACAAGCTCTGTCTTTTGAGTGCTGCAATTGATTTTCCCTGCTATGGTGATTGAAGATCCAGACAGTGTCATTGTTTCATTGAGATTGTATGGCAACCAATACCTCAGGAAATGGCAGCTTAGTGAACATCAGAAACATCAGTTTGAGTGATGGTCACTGAGGCAACTTGCCCCCAGAAATGCAGCAGCCCATGCATACACACATTGCAGCAGAGTTCTTCTGCAAAAGGTAGGACAAAATAGGCTTATACAGCATCACTCTGCCTTTCAAACATCTTTGGACAGCCATTTGACCACTCCCACATCACACTGGAGGATTAGCAGTAAGGCAGGACAGAAAAAGCTGCAAATGCACAGCGGGATCGGCAGGATGGGATGGCCTTCGGGCCTCACATTCTGACTGTAGAGGAACTGGGGAGTGAAGAAAACAGCATGGGATTTGAAGGAATCTCTGTGTCTGGCAGCTTTATTTCACAGCTTGGCCAGGATGTTGCTGGGGACATTTTCTGTCATCCCTCCCATTCTCAGGGAACACAGATTTTGGAATGAATTTGACCTTAGTCTAAGGAGTTCCCTTACCTACACAGTAATAAGTACTGTCCTTAAACTTCAACAAACCTGCTTCTACCTTGCTGTGCCTGAGGGCAGCAGCATGGTTTTTGTGAAAGCATTATTTCAGTTTCACTTATTTTCTTTTCTTCTCAATAGTAGAACAAGGTTTTGCTTAATGTCATGCACCCCAGTCAGCAAGAACAATCCAGACAGACAATTTAGGTGCTTTCTGGGTTGAAAATCAGAATCAATAATAGCTGAGCCTGAAAAGAACATCAAGTTTTGGCACCACATTTCAATATGTGGTGTCAGTTCAACAGCCAGCTACAAAGGACAAGCCAGCAATTACTTAAAGGAACAGAGAATGATAAAGATGGATAGTCCCTCACTGCACACAGGAATAAGAGTACTTGGCCTTGGCCTAGCAGGCCTGAAATTAATGCTTCATTCTTTATCCTGGTCACCTTTTGCTCTCCCATGGAAGAAAACCAAATTAAAATAGTAAGAATTAGAAAGCTTACTTGGCTTGGAAGGCATTGTTGGTTCCCCTGTGGTCAAGGTCGTGACATAAGCATCCCACAATCAAAGCTAAAATTTCAATTTCAGTTAGAATCTCCTGAAATCCTGCGGTCTGAGAGCAGAAAAAAAATAGCAGCTGTAACTATCAGTAGCAAAAGGGATAAGTAATGTTAGTCCATCGAGCAACAGTCAACTTTGTTTTGATACCATGAATGTTTCAGTAAGGAGAAGATAAATGCTTTATTGTCATATTCTATTCCCTGCTGTATGTCAGATGGTTAGCAGAATAGATAATGTCCTTGGAGTGATCTGTTATTATCTCTTTGTTGCATTTCCAACATGCCATTTCTCTGCTACCCAGGAGGCACTAAAGGCAAAAAGAGCTGAAAACAAATACCAGTAATGGCAAACTAAGACAGGAACTGGATTTTTTCTATCAGAGAAATAAAAAACCAAAACGAAACTGATTCAGTTTTGAAATTGTTTAGAGAAGTACTTAGAAAGATTTTTTCAATCCTGAGATGACCCTCTTAGTCAACTTCTACTGTCAGAGATAGCTGACGTTAAATTGGAAGACCTTTAAAAGAACCCAGATAAAATATACTCTACAGAACTATTATGAACTATTAGGAGATTTTTAAAAATCTGAGACAGTGAAATGAAGTGGTGTGATTTAAAGAGGAAAATGTGTCAAATGGCATATTTCTGCCGCAGATATCCACTTGAATTTGGGAGAGACATTTGAAAACAAATGCAATGAAATTATCTACATGCAGATCAGACATGTCTGACTATGTGAATGGGGGAACTAATCTGAGAAACATTTTTTTACCGCTATGCTTCTCCTCATGGATACTTGTCATAGCAGTATTCCTGCCTGAACTGGCTCACGTCAGAAAAGAAACAATCACTGTTATTGCTAACCTGAAGCATCCTGAACAGATCACGTCTGGAGGAGGTGATAGAGCCTCTGTGGGACACCACCTCATTGGTGCTGTGTGTCTTACTCATGGCAGAAACAACCTAGTTCTTCAGAAGCAGAAGGGCATGGTACCTGCAAAAATGACTGGCTGAGCTGGAAAATCGTAACACTTTTCTTTTCACAGTGCCAGTCTCCAGTGACACTCCTCAATTAGCCACATGATGTGGTTAGCATGAAAGGGAATTATATACAAGAAACACAAAATACATTTGTGTTGGAGCACCAGATCAAGGCTGAACACTAATACCATGTAAGAATTCCAAATTTCATTGATTCTCCATGGGGCATAATTTCACCCACTGGCAAGAAGAGGGTTTAAGTGATACAGTGGGACTTGTTGCCCTTCCTTGGTGGGAACTTATACCCCACTCAGAAATGCCAGTCAGTTGCTGCAATACTCTGTGAAAGCTCTGCTATTCACCCAAAAGACCACAAATTCTGCTTAAAGAAATGCACATTCAAATCTGAGTAGCCTCTGTTTAGACAATCTGAAATGTGGCCACAGTTAATATGTAGGCAGTACAGGGAGCCAAGCTCCCCCAGCTGCTCAGGAATGCACTTCGGTGGGAATTGAGGAACTGCAAGACTTGCTACAACAGCCTAATAATTGCTTAAAGTTTACACATCAAAAAGATGATCAAGTGTGCGGAAAAAAAAAATGATTAGTTTTGTGTAGAAACCACTGGTGTACAGAATAGCTTGAATATTAGGAAAGAGATTCACCTGATTTCTAGTGGCATTGCTTTTTTTTTAATTTCAGTAACATCTACCCAAACTACTCTACTACCCATATACTCTAAAAATAGTGGTTTCACTTCTTATTTTTTTAAACATAGCTCTTGTATAACAAATAATAATAGAGGTCTGTTTATAAAAAGGGATTAAAAATAGTTCGTAACTGACAACACACCATGTGTCAAGTTTCAGTCTAGAGAAAATATTCATGGCTAAGTTAAAACAACTTGAAAGAGAAGTTTTATAATATAAAATTGATGTTGTAATAAATATTCTTTAGTGTAACCCAAGCTTTGATTAAATTCAAGGATTCAGCCTGTATTGCAAATGCAGGAAAGCCGATTAAGGAATTTATTAATAGCAGCAATATCTCAAAAATAAATGCCACATTTTATTTAATGAAAAGTCTCATCACTGAATATATGAAAGAAATATAGCATATGCCATGTAGTAAAAACCATTTCATTTAAAACAATACTACAGTAAGGGGATATCTTCTTTGAACATAATGCAAGTAAACAGAGGATTACATTTCCCCATTTTCTGAATTTACAAGAGAAAAAAAATACATGGCTATAGACGATGGTGCAGTAAAATTTATTTTCACCAGAAAAGGAATGACCCATAACTCACGAGTGGCAGATCTCCAGTGAGTTATGGAGGTCATTCTTTCATGTGAGGAAATGAATTGCATTCATTATACCTTGCCCCACATCTATATGTTTTGTTATTAGCACACCAGATGGGATTTTAATTTGGTATTGCTTACTTGTTCATTTTTGCCCTTTGAAATAAGTATCAGTGTGAACTGTGTTGGGAAAGGCATTGATAATGAAGCCTGGGCTTGATCCTGCACTTTGCTCTCATGTACTCCCTTAACTTGCAGGAGCAGCCTTGCTGCAGTGCTTGTTGTTAGAATTCTAGGGCATCTGAAATATAGAACTATGGCTTGCAGAACTGGGCTTATAATTGTTCAGGAGAGAGAAAATACATACTTAGATATAGAGGAACATGCTTTAGATACGCAAAAGGCTGAGTTTACCAGAAGTGAAACAACTGGTTTACTCTTTGTTGAATTTCTGTTGTTTGGCTTGTTCAACACAGCTGAATTTTCCTTGTGCATTCAGTGGGAGTATGATGGGGCCCTTAGAGGCTACTGCATTACAGGTTAGACATCACTCTGCTATGTTTAATCCTACCTGAAAATGCCCTAAAACAGAATTACTGGTTTATATTTGTGGGGCACTCTGTATGTCTGACTATCATGGAGAAATCAGAAATAAGGCACAGTAACTGCACAAAGCAATGCCTTCTTGACCAGCAGAGAAGGGCTCTGATAAGCCCTTCAAATGGCTTTTCAAAGAATTTTCCCCTTTTTAACCAGTGAAAAAAGAAGGCACACACTAACTTAGATGGTATGCCCAAGACAAACACATTAGGAGCAAGCCCTGTATTATTACTAGTCTCAAGTCTCTCTTTTGTGTCTTTTTTTTTGCACAAAATGAATCTTCCTGTCTCTGGAAGGGAGAGCAGACCAAACAGATCACACACCTGGACTTATTCCGTTCTCAGCCAGAGCCAGAGCACAGTGGGGTGAGATGTGTGGCGAGTCCAATGCTGTGGCCGCTTGCATACAGCCCTGCACATGGAATTGCTCATTCTGTTTATTACCAGGAGTGTGGGTGAGGAAATGAACTTGGACTAAAAATGCCGGATCACATTCCAGAGACAGTTGCATCCCTGTGCTGACTGCTAAAAGGATTCTGAAATTATGCTGTGAGAACCACGGTCAGAGCATCTGTCGGTGGAGGCCCGGCGGGCTGCTGGTGGCTGCTGGAGCAGCAGGACCCTGCATCCTCTCTGCTGGCCCCAATGCAGGCACCGCTACCCGGGATGAAGATGCCTGGACCCACTGACGAGAGCAGCGTGCTGCAAACCTGGCCTTGGAGCTCCATCTAGGGGTGTCACCGCTGGGGCTGGGGACTCCCCACCCCTGGCAGTTTCTGGCAGAAATTACTGCAACTCACACCCAGCAGCGCTGCCTGCCTTTGCCCATACTCATCAGAGTAAAATGCTTTTTGTTTTTCTAAAACTGAAAAAAAAAGCATGTCAAGTTCATAAAACCTTAAAAACTACCAACATCCAGGCATTATCACTAAATTTCCTTAGAGAGCATCAGCAAGTGCCTGCTGAAACAATGTTAATTCTGCTCAGCTGAGCAGCATCATGCCCAGAGCAAGAGGTGACCGCTCTCTCGTTGGACGCCTCCCTTTCCTTTGTCTCATGGTGTACGGTGCAGCTTCACTACGCCTCCATCAACACTCACAGAAACACACCCACCCTGCTGGGATGGACCAAGCACTAGAACAACATCTACCTGCTAGGGGAAGTCAGATTCTTTTTTTCTCACCTAACACACAAAATTCCACCATCCAGGACCACTGAGTTTTTTATGGGTACAAGAATTAACTAGCCAAACATGCGTTATTTCACGCAGTGAGGTTGCTGTGGGGCACTGAGAGAGAGCAGTATTCTTGTTCTGGTATGCTAGCAGTGGTACTTTCAGCAGAATTTGCTTGTATGCTGAAAGGAGCTACAGGTACTGCTGGAGATACGTGGTAGTAAAACCCTTAAGTGTTAACAGTGTCCAGTGGAGACTCAAGATTCACTCAGATCACTAGGCTGGAAGATAATTTTCAAGTGTTTTGAGGCAGTACCTTCTAAAACTATTTAGATGAAGCTGGATAAGTAGATTATAAATACTAACATAATAAATACTTTGGAATTCTAATCCTCCTTGGTTTTGTACTTCCCAATTAGGAGTTTGAAATAAATGTCAAATCAAAGAGTTCCAAAAGAAAAACATTTTGTAAGATCAAGATCTGCAATAACAAGAGCACTCCAAGACTGCCATCTGTTTTCAGTCACTTTAATGTGCCACTGTCACTAAAACAATATAAGGTTTTGCCAAATATGTGCTGCCTTAAGTTGAATAAGTTCTGTCTGCTTTGCTATTGGAAATGAGTAGCATAATAACTAGAAAAGAAATTGAATGCTGGAAAATGTTTAGACATTAGGTTAGGAAATGTGTCAGTAAAAGCTCTTACAGGATTGTGTAGCTGGATACTCACAGTTAACATGGCAAACATCAGCTGGCAGACGTTGAAAGCGTGCCTCCAGTTGTGATACAAAACCATTCGATAGTTCTTCCGCACTGTCAAAAGCCACCTACACAGCGTCTGAAATTAAAAGTACAATTTGTAGCAGGGCTACTAAATGTGTGCAAATGGACAGAGCAGTGCCAAGACAAAAGCAGCAGATATTTGCAGCGCAGATGGTTACCTCATAGTCAATTTTAAATTTCTGAACCATTCCAAGCTCCATGAACATCCGCAGGGCTGCAGTAATCATGGCATCCACATCGAGTGAGAAGTCATCAAAATGGATATCGTCAATGCCAAGCTCTGACACCAGAGGGATGTTTGCTGCCTGAAAATGCCAAAGGGAAATTTCTGATTCAAAACTTCAGTCCTTTTTTTCTTTTTTTTCACTCTTACAAGAAACAAACCGTACATCAGTTCTGACCTGGCAACACATCCCCTGCTTGATTCAAATGCTGAGCAGTAAAAATCTTCAACTGAGAAATACAAACACGTCAAGCTAACAGAGTGTGGAAACAGTGGGAAGGAGAAGAACCTGGTATGAGCAGGAAATATGTTCACCATCCCAACTGGAGCCCAGATACAGCATTTAGACTGAAAGCTGACCACTTTACAGCTACTGCAGTAACACAATATATTCCAATGCAAATTACAATGCTGTAACGCAAGAAACATCTGGATAGCCAGAAGCTGGGAGTTTTAATTGCTACCACTTAGAAATGCAAAGTAAATATACTGCTCTGCAGAATTTCTTCATCCAAATGTCTTCGCAATCATAAGCATACAAGTGCCCTTTGCTTTACACTGTTCACACACACAGAACTTAGAAAAGAGGAATACAAGAAATGTCTAGCAGAAGCACTCTCTGAAGTAAAATGAAAGCATTTTCAACATGCTGATTATATAGTAAGTCAATAAAAGCCAGCAAAAGCCTTACATTTTGCTTTGTCTGTATAACAGGGACTTCTGTTTGTAAAAGAGGAATGAGCTTCTCATGCACACACAAAATAGGCATGTGTGCCAGACTGACTAAAGTATTTAGTGGAGCACACAGATGTGCTGTGGCTTGCTCAGTGGCAGCACCTGCATGAGCCCGGCAGAGCTGCTGAAAAACCTCCCAGGCTTCTCCACCCTTCCTTAGGCCCCTTCAGACTTGCTGCTCATCTCTCTAGAGAGGGCAGGTGCAGGGGAATGCATTTGCTGAAGGAGCATCTGTCCCCTGTCTCCCGCAGCGAGAAGGTGATGGGTCAGGTAGAAGCCTCACAAAGGGACTGGATCCAGCTCACAGGCTATGAGCTGGACAATGCTGAATTAGTTAAAATCACATGGACTCAGCTGGTGTGGAACATCCAGCTACGCACTTGCATAAAATACCAATTAGTTCATGCAACTGTAATGTAAGTTCACCTTCACTGTTACAGCTTCTATGTGACTACTGTACAGTTTCCTTTTTGAAAACTTGTGTTTTGAAATACTGCACTCTAACTACAAGTTACTGACATGTAAAAATCTTCTTTTGGCTGAGCCACTTCAATAATTACTTTATGCAGAGATTAAGCTGCTTTAGCTATACCATGTAAGAGAAGATGGTTTAAACCTGTCATAAAATAGTATTAACATTGTGGTTTTAACTTATTTCCTAGGTAGAAGAAAAGTCTTTTTGGTTCAGTACCCAGTAAAGCATGCCAGTACCTCAAAAAGTCATGGTGCTGTGCCAGGGAGTTTAACTGATACAGGAAATAAAAGAAACCCATCAAGTCAAGTGTCATCCCAGGACACAGCTGAAGAACCTCTGGAGCATGCAGGCAGAGATGCAAGTTCTGTTAACTGCACACTCAGTTGTCTGCTAACATACTGATCCAAGTTTAATCAATTCAGCATCTTTTTCTGAGTCATCATTGAAATATTTGAAATACTTCTAGATGATCCCAACAGGAGTTACACCTTAACACGCTTTAAGATCTGAAAAACTATGCCTATACTTCTGAGAGAAAGAAAGAAAGAAAGAAAGAAAGAAAGAAAGAAAGAAAGAAAGAAAGAAAGAAAGAAAGGAAGAAAGGAAGAAAGAAAGAAAAAGAGAAAGAAAGAAAGAAAGAAAAAGAGAAAGAAAGAAAAAGAGAAAGAAAGAAAGAAAAAGAAAAAGAGAAAGAAAGAAAGAAAAAGAAAGAAAGGAAGAAAGAAAAGAAAGAAAGAAAGAAAGAAAGAAAGAAAGAAAGAAAGAAAGAAAGACAGACAAACAAACAAATAAATAAAGAAATAAGGTTAGGTGTGAAGCAGAAATGCCAGCCCAGAGACTGTGCTGTCCAGACCTTCAGCAATCTTACAAAAATTGTGACTTTTTAAACCATTCAGTTATTCTTCAGAGACTTGGGGGATACTGGAGATGCACGCTAATATTTAGTCTATGAACACACTGGATAGAAGTAAGACTCTCAGTATAATCCCTTTTTGGGAAGAAACACATTTGTACATCATGCTCTGTAGTTCCTTAGTGAAAAGCTGAAATAACATGCTGAAAGAGAAGCACTTGATTGTGAGTAGAGCTTCTTGAAATTGTTTCATCAAAACAATCTTTACAAACCTACTGCTGCATTTTCATTAACTTTGAAGTGGGCTCTGATTAACATTTTCAGAGTTTTTGGCCTCTTAAAGAAAAACAGATCTTTTCATTACTGTTTTTTACTGGAAACCAACACTTTTACCAGCCTGTTGCAATTCAAGGTAGAACACTTGAAGCAGTTGCTCGACTAAAATTGTTTTTTCATTTGCTAAACAGTGGAGAAATAACAATATACTCCAAATCTATTACAAACTGAAAAACAGGATATTAACAAAGCAAGTCAAAAACGATTTCTTCCCACGTCAGTCTGAAACTTTTAAATATTTATGAGGTTTTACATGCCTAAATTTAACAGGAGTGCCATAATCCAAAATAACTGCTGAATTAATAGCCAGGAGATAACATTTGTATAAAAGAACCATTTGCTTTACAACAGCAATAAAGGAAACAACAGAATTATGAGTGCAGAGCCTAATTTGAATAATGTTACAAAAAATGATATGTTGTGGGGCTGCACCTAGCATTGACTATCCTCAACTTCTTGGGCTAGAAATGCAGAAGTCCAGGGTTTAGAGGAGAACAGTCATTAAAACTTCATTTTTAAAATTACAGAGATAAAAAAAATACTAATAATGCAGAATACTAAAACATGTCCCTCCCTGAAATTTTGCAGCGCTGCAGGAAAAAATCCAGTGGACTTCTTAAAATAAACAGCAATAACAACACTCTCTTTCAGGATGAGAGGATGAAAGAACCATGACAGCAAAAGGATGGGGCAGGCAATTAAAAATCAAGTTACAGTGAAATAAGTTTTTAAAGCACCCCAGTGATTTAGAGTCACTTAAAAGGCTTGGGGCTTTTGAACATTTTGAAGTTAAATTTCCCCTTTCTAAAAACAATTAAGAACATTTTACTCTGGAATCTTTTAACCCTGTGAATCAAGCAATTTCAATGCACTTCGTATCCTTGAGAAAAACTCAGATGACTCTTACAAGCTTATGGTAAGTTAAAGCTGGATGTGCCTCCTCTGGTCACATTTCCACACCCCCAGTACTAACCCAAAAGTTTGTCTTGAGAGGCATCAGGAACACAAGTTTGGCTGAACACATGGAAGGCAACTGGTTTTGCCTAATAAAGTACGAGCTCGGCAGTTGCCAGACTAGGAAAATATCATCAGTCGTAGGTAGCTTGAGAAAGAGGATGTCATGCCTCCAAACAAGAGCATAAGATCTGTGATTACTCCATACTCACTTGTGCATGGGATAGGGTGGAATGAATACAGGAAGGAGGAAAAGCACCTTTGTACACAATTCAGATTGGAGTCAGATTCTCCTTTCCTCATTGCTGTGTGCTATCACGTAAATTCTGTCACAGCCTGCTCAGAGTGCATGTGAACAGGTTAGAGACAAGTTCCTGGTTGAGCCTTACTTTCCATCAGCCATCACAAAAGGCCATATGTCATTAATGACCCTCTTACTGCAAAACACGTGGAACCTCAAAGCGGCTTTCACGATAAAGTCACAGTTCTGGCCACTATCAAAGACAGCCCATGGGAACAGAAAAATAACATTTTTGGTTCAGTATTAATAAGACTTTGGGCTGCTGTGAAAAAAACCTAAGAAAGAAAATGCTTACTAAATGATTTTGCACTAACTCGTCTAATAGCATATTATTCACAATCTTCTATGTCCATATTTGATAATGTGATAAAATCAGACATAAAGAAACCGGCAAGTTCTTCTGAAAGCCTTCTTCCTCTTTGTAAAATGTGCACTACCATGGAAGCAGTCCAGCTAAGCACAGAAAACACTGAAATCCTACTTTCCCATGTCATCTTAAAATTTCTCTACTTCAGTTTTAGTACCTGCGTGGATAAGACATCAGTGCATATTATGCAAGGAAAGTATTTTGAAACATACTGATAAACATATTAGTGTGGCTTTGTTTAAGAAAAAGGCACATTCTGCCATTTGATATACTCAGCTTCCGTCCTATGCGATACTAGAACTATTCTGTAACAGCAACTTCCACTTACTGAATGCAGTCCACTTTTTGCATAGCCTTATTTACAGTGGCATGTGGAATGATCACCAAGGTTTCCTCATCAGAAAATACTGCCAGACTGATGGAAAAAAGTAACAAGAAACTTGATTACATTTAACACATATAAAGATATCTCATGAAATATATATCCCAATGTAGCAAAAGAATGGCAAGATGATATGGTGTACATCTTAAATCCCAGGGGCACTGTTAGAGTCCAGAGTCCACATACTATTTGAATAGCAGGTCAGGATCTGACCTCATGTACACTCTGGAGTGAAACTGGAGCTCCAGACAACGTGACGCACACAGAGGAAACGAAACTGTCTTTTCAAGTATCTCTTCATATCCAATCTCTCTCAGAAGATTAGGATCTGAAAAACCTTAAAGGGTGATCATCAAAAGCTGAAGAGAAAGCATCAAAGTGAAGAATATTTAAATGTGATGCCTTCGTTATCTCTCACATAATCGTCTATGATTCTATGAAGCCATTTCGAAGACATCATTTTCTGATAGCAAAGATTTTTATTTGTGAAAAGTTCTTTTCATATATAAAGGCTTCTAAAATACTTGCTTATATTTATAGCTGCAGGCAGGCATCTTTTAAAATATATCTTTATAGTCAGTTATTAGCAGCAGTGGACAAATTTTGCACTACTTCATAGCCATGGAAGACCAAAGCCTGTTATATTCAGTCTGACACATTTACTCTCTCCAAAAGAGAATCAAATGTTGTAGCTCAGGCATGTTTAATGCCCAGAGCAAACTGGCTTTTAAAGGCCTCCATCTGTTACTGGAGACTGTGGATGGCAACTCTTTGCCCTTCACAATGCTGAGTTAGCACCTCTTTTCCAATGACAACTGAAGCAGAGGCAGGACTATGGCAATTACAGGGAATTTTACAGTATTTACAGTAAAGGGGAGTGGGTATGGAAATTACTTATGTCTAGTTTCCTCTTGATTTTGATTCTAATAATTTTTTTAACATGATTATCACAGGAATATTGCTCTGCCTTCAATAGTGAAATCACTCAGAAACACAGACTGCTTTAGTTTGGAAAGAGCTTTTGAGACCAACCAGTGCTATGCCCCTGCCCCAAGGAGACCTCATGCTGCCATATAAACACACTTTGCAGCTGTCAGATCTGCTGGACTCCTTTGATGCTCCAGTCTCTGTGCATGTCTTATATCTGAACAGTTGTTGGATAAAAGACACGGTGGAACAGGATTTTTATATTTTGTACCTCCTCAGATTAACCCCACAGATAAACAAGAGGGTTGCAACTGTGAGATCAAATGCCCAAACTCTGCCCCAAGTCCCACAGTAGGTGTCTGAGCCCTTTGCTGGAAAAGGTCATTCCTCAATTTAGTCAAAGTTTTACACCTGTAAAGCAAGAATAGTGCAGTACCTGCATCCAGCTTCAAAATCTGCAGCTGAAGCACGTATATGTATGTGGTGCAACTGCTCCACATTCAAATGGCAAATTAACAGCGTAACCTGTACTTTAGACGTGAAATGTAGAACAAAGAAAGTTGCATTTAGACTTGTTTCAAAAAGCTGTGTTTGGTCTGACCATTTACCAAACATAACTACTTAGTATGATGCTGGTATTTATTTTAATTAAAAGAGAAACTTCACAGCATTAAGAAAGCTATTTAGTCTGCTCCTTCTATCAGAACAAGAAAAGTAGCCATTAAGCAATATATCGCTATCAAATATAGCATTTAGGATTTTTTTTTTATTATCATGCAGTGTGGGCTTAGGACAAAAGTATGGTATTTACTTTCTGCTTTTGGGATAAAACTGTATGTGCCCGAGGAAAGGATTTGTCTTCTTTCAATTTTCATTTTAAAAGGGCAAGGGGAGGTATGTTGTTACAGTATTACACATGCTGTTTCCAAAACTAGGCCCAGAATTATAGCTAAAAAGCGGAAAACATTTTGAATATTTGTAATCAGTGAATCAATTCTATCTGAACATGTCACTTTCTGAAACTGGGGCCCATCAAAAAGAAATAGTACATTTCAGAGATAAAAATATGACGTATAAAATTTTGTCACAAACTATAATAGACACAAAATATGTTATTTTATGTTACTAAAAATCAATCCTTGATGCTAAAGTTGTTTCCTAGTACACAGAAACAAAATATATGGCAGCCTATAAAAAGAACAAGAAATTTTGATTTTAAAAGAACAGAGGCATAAAATAAAAACAATTAATGGTCTAGGCATCTATTATTCTTAAGGCCAAAGTCCATAACCACAGCAGCCTAGGACTGGAGTTTTACAGGGCATGCACATTGGACACAATGATCTCCCAAGGCGCGCTGGGGAGTGTTCACGTCCTTTTGGCTGATGGTGATTAGGAGAGAACCAGTGTGTCACATACTGCAGGCTAGCAACTGTCGAGTTTTTATGACCATCAGTGCAGATGAGAAGTTTGTACAAAAGGGTCTATTCAGTCTCTGTTTCAGAATTTCAAACAAACACAAGCAGCAAACCTAGGGCAACTATTTCTCTGTACTACAAAAGTGTCAGGCTGCCATTTCCCACAAAGCTTCACTTGGTTTTGGTGGCAAAAAGTCAGCTTTGTTAGTCCCATGAAGAGCAGAATGGGTAATGTGGATTGACCCCCCTTCACGCCTGTAAATTCGGGAGGGTGAGGAAAGTGGGATACAACATAGCCTTTTCCTACCCAGAAAGTGGAGGAAAAGTTCTAGCTCCTTCCTTGAAGACTCAGAAGAGGAAAAACATGATGATTAAGGGTGGAAGAAGCAGGGACAGGTTCTTCTCATGGTGGACATGATGTGAAGGCATAGGGGGAAACTCACATGTTTGGTGACAAACAGCCCAAACTGTGCCTTTGCAACTCTCAGTTGGGCACACGGGGGAAGAGAAAAAGTGAAGGCATTGCCAAGATCAGACACTAAGAAAACCCCAAACCAGAACCTCAGAAACCCCACCAGAGCCACAACGGCACATGCCCTGGTATCACACTATTTTTTTGATCCCAGCACACTCCAGAAGCTCTCAGTGCACCAAAGCCAACCTGCAGGACCACCAGTCCTGTGTCACCCGAGGGCCATGGTGGTGCTGCAGGAGCACAATGCACTGCATGGGATTCCTGGGAGCCACTGAAATTTTCTTTCCGAGCAGCTGTGACAAATCAGGCTGGCAGTACAGTGACTGGTGGAGAAAGTTATGCAAATATATGAGTGGGTTACTGCTCCACTGGGGAGAAAGTCCTATTTCAGACTTGCTAGAGTGACAGCTATAACAGAATACTGTCAGGTAGACAATAAATAATATTGACAACACCTTCAACCTTACAACGTACATTTGCAGGAATCCTACAGAGAACATTTCAGTGATTCTCCTTAAAGTACATTTTTGTCTTTTTCTCCTTACTTTTTTTCAAGTTCTGATTGCAGGTTTAAAAGAAATCCAGCCATCCCATTCTGAACCCATAAAGCACTCCCTAGGAGCACTCAGGACTGCCCAAAAGAGCTTTCTCCCCAAACCAGTGGATCATCTCACTACAGCTTCACAAGCCAAGGCTTATCCCGTGTGAGGCTTCTGCAGGGCAGGCTGAACACTGAGCCCAGCTCCTCTCCCCAGAGCAGAATGTACGTCCTCCACTGCCCCCTTCATCCACAAAGCCCCCCAGCAGAGAAAGCCTAAGCACCCTGCACTGCCCAACAAGATCTGGTTCACACACGTCACAGCCTCATCATCACAAGCTTTCTGACAAAACCCAAAATGTGCAGATCCCAGTCTTTCAACAAAAAACCAAATAATAGGCACTTAAATCTTGTATTTATTTAGCTCCTTACTTACTACCTACATATTACTAGCTTTATAAATTTTCTCTAAACAAAAGTTGCTTTCACATACCACTGCTTTAAGGTAAAAGGCTGCAATACAGACATAAACACTCATTTCTTGACATTCATGTTTTGAATATATGTATATTTTATGCTGCTTGTAACATTTCCTTACCACTCCTCACAGCAACAGGTTTCCTTCGGGAAAAGGAGAGGCAGCACAAGTAGATGCTGGAATCAGGATAACAGTAGAGTTTATGAAGGCCATACATAGAAATAGATATTTTTGTTATTTTTGGGGTGGCGTTTTTGTGTGCCCCTGAGCTTGTTGCAGGGACAGAACACACACACGGCTGTGTGGCAGCAGAGGAAGCAGGGGTAGGCCAGTTATGCTGAAGCGACCGAACAGGCTGTTGTATGCACATGCAGATTATGATGGGGGGGTGTGCGCTATAGTCTATTTCTCATACGTGTAAAGTGTTTGCAGTTTAAATTTGAAAGGCTAAACCCACAGAACTACTGACACAATTTCTCTTAGAAAGTGTATTTACTCTGCCAGGGATTTTGCCCAGACTAAACCAACAGGCCCCACCCTAAGCAGACAATGAAACAGTGTAATAAATAACCTATACAAGATTGCAATTACAAATATTTTTTTACACAATATAGGCTAGATAACGTTTTGCTTGGATGGCACATACATCACAAGTTGATCTAGAAAACAAGTGTGCATCCAGGGAATTTTTTTCTTTCAAATAATCCCAAAGCCTAAATTAATACTGCAGAGAAGCACGGTCACTCACATGCTAATGTGTGGGAACAGCCCTTTCAGCACAGCCTCAATCTCACCAGCTGATGGAGGAATGCAAGAATAAAAAAAATTGCTGGAAATGAGACTGGATGTAACATGGCTGAACCTGTAAGGATATTTCTCTTCAGTCTCTCAGTGACTTGTGCAAGAAGGGCACGCTGCCTTGTGCTGGGAACATATTCTACCACATGTGCTCACACAAACATTATGATGGTGTGAAATTGCACCGGCATTACATTTTTTCAGGATTTTACGACTTAACAGAAATGCTGCTTGGCCACCAGCCTTAAAGTGGAGCAAGGATGGCACCCAGTGGCCAAACAGATTCATCTCAGAAAAACATGTCTCCCACTCTTCACTCTTGAGAGTTTCACTTATAAAAAGGTTCTAGCACTAATATCAACTCGTTAGAAATGTCAAAAGCCTTTAAAAAACAATGCTTTCATCCTTTGGGGGACATTTATGTTTCTTGCTGTAAAATACTTTAAAAAAAAAAAGCCTGTAGAAATATTGCCATTAATAATTTAAAATCAACACAAGCAAACATTTATGACAAACAACTGCTTGCAGCTGGAACACTGCATAGAGGCAGAAATAAAGAAAAGATTTTTTTCCATTTGTAGGGAGTATGTTAAGGAAAAAATTCCTGTTTTTAAATTCAGTACAACTAAGTTTTTAATTTTAAAATTAACGTAGATAATATCAATGCCAACTAGAAAGTTTCTATCTAAATAAAGTTTGGTGAAAAGCAACTTGATTTTTTAACCAGAAAATTCCTAGTTGTAACTCTCAGTCTGCTGGGGCTACAGAAGAAATCAAGCACAGATAAATAAGGAATAATTTAAAATGTGAAATATTATGTCATTTTTATAGATTTCTTTGAAAATTTCTTTCTTTCATGAGATAAACACTACAATGGTCTTTGTGGAGCAGTTGGGAATGCAAGTCTCAGAAGAGTGAGCTGTCACATACAGGGCCAGCCCAAGGGATGTCTTACCAACTGTGTGGGGAATAATTTGCTCCTCGCTGGTGGCAAAATAACTATGATAAAGTCACACTGAAGAATTCCTGAATTACCATCTTTCACTAAAGTACCTCAAATTTTTAAATTATGCTGGCCCACTTTCAGTGCATGAGTCTTTGCTAGATAAATTTTTCTTCCTGTTTGAAGATCTTTCCAAATAGAAATTCCAAAGTCTGTCACTGACTGAAGTACACCACTTTATTATTTGACAAGTGCTGATTATTTTTCCTTTTTAAATCACTCATCAGATATCCCTCTGGCTTGCATGGCAATTTAAATATATTCCTTGCCTTATCACTTTTTGCATGGTTGCTGGCTACCTAGCAGTGTTGAATTGTGTTTATTCCTTGATGTTTTCCATCTGACAAGGGATTCTTATGGAGTATGATCAGATGGACCGATCAGATTGAAGGAGACAACAGGTCTGTTGGGTAATAAATTATTTCACCTTCACTTGGGAGCAATACTGTGTTCCAACAATTGCTTTTTCTAACTTTTTTTTTCTAAGCATTCTCAAGACCTTGACCAATTGTGGCTTTCCATATGGAAACACAACATTTCCCATGTGAATAACAAAAATCCAGTATCTGAGAACAGCAAAGTAGCAGCATGCTTTTTTTAGTATGGACAACTTAATAATCCTAAGTGTTTTATTACTTCTCTGCTGAAAATGTCTGTTGTTTAAGTATCACTGTATTACTGTGCATAATTAACAAGAAACTGAAAAACAGCCACTATTAAAGGCAGTAAGTCAGTAATATTTTCAACTACTTGGAATGGATCTTTTATTACTGTGAATATTAGAGTACAGCAGAAATAATTAGAATTATCTAGATAAGTTGAAATCTATTTCAGCTTTAGAAAAGAAGGCTTTTTAAAGTAACTAGTACAAAGACTGTTTTGATCATGCACATATTTTAATTTTCTGTTATTTTCATTTATTAAATTTTATTACTTTTTAAAGTATTTAATGAGGAGATTTAAGCTCCAGTGTAACTATGAAGTAGCTGATCTTAGAACTAGTAATTTATTATTTAGTATTTCTAGTTACTGTGTGTCTTTACTCTGCAGTTAGAATATAAATGTTGATTTTTCACTTTTTTTCAAATCATAACCCTTAAGATCCCTTCTTTTTAACCCACAGTGTAAATGTATCCAAAGATTATTCTGCATAGGATAAACATGTAGGAATAAAGATATTTTGCTTTTGCATATTAAAAAAATTCCACAGAAGTTCCTTATTGAGTTCTGCAATGCCCTTGCCCTGAAGCAATCCTGACCAGAGTCTACTCCTTGCTGAAAGAAGCCTCTATCTTTTAAAAATTAATTTAATGACTTGTGCTAAACTCATAAATTAACAGAAAAAGTTGTCTGGGCATGGTTATATGATTAAACTGTGGGCTTTATCTAGCTTCCAGGCCACGGGCTTCTTTCTTTTGCCTTAACTCTCTCAAATCATACACACTTTTCCTCAAGAGAAAGATTTTAAAACAGGATTTTCCTATCTCCTACACTACAAATTAAACTGGTTTTATGCAAGCTTATCATACAAACGCAATACAGTTGCATCACACAAATCTGTTGCAGTCCAAACGTAGAATTGCTGAAACCTTTCACAGATGTTTTAGTATTTCTGTCCCCTCTTTGCAAATGGGAAACCAAAGCATGAAGCAGTGCCCTGCCCTGCTCAGATGATTTGGCAACACAAGGGCAAGGAACTTGTCCGGCGAGACTACAAACATTCAGAGGGTGGATGTATCCTCACAGCCACTGCAGCCTCCCTTGAGCTCCTCCAGAGCCAACAGGCAGGCCTGGCTGGACCCAGGACAGCAGCTCAGTGCTTGAGCCTCACCAGGCTAAAATACTCCTTGTAAACCTTCCCTCCACAACATCCTGGAAAATTCGTATTCCGTTTACCCCGGAGGGAAGGGAACATTTTACTCTGGGAGCTCTATGTTTCCACCTGAAATAATAAATGTGGCCACTTTAGAATTACAAGAGGAATCTTTTCAGTGACCTTTTGCAGCAGTTTAATCTCATCTTGATTACCTATGAAAGCAATAAACTCAAATGCTGAAATTTCAGTAAAATGGAACGTTTAAGTATTTGAAATCAAATTCAGAATTCCCACTAGCTTCTCCTATTAACTATTCCTTGAATTAGGGTAGGCACTGTAGTATGGCACCAGTCAAGCAGGACAGCTCTGACATGTAAAATTCATCCGACTGTCTTTATTTCTGATAAAACACCTCATGGAAGAAAATAAGCAAAAATCCTCAGGGAATATTATTTGAACTGAAAAAACATACCCCCCTGGTGCTCTCTTTTCAGCTTTGGTGAGCTGCACATTGGGGATTCCCTGACCCAGAGAACATCAGTCTCTGCCTTTTCCTTCTGCTAATTCATCATTTTAACTCATTAACATCTACAGTGATAGGTCATATAGTTTAACTACTAGTTTGCTGAAGAGACATCTCTAATCAGATTAAAATCTCCACCCTAATTTCTTTTATGTCCCTAAATCCAGACATTTTATGAGAAGATACCATGAACAATCTTACCCTAAACTGCTTCTCCATGCCATTCCCTGTTCACTGAAAATGGAAAAAAACTGAACAGAGCACTTGCCTGAAATCAGATGACAGCCCCACATTTCAGAAACTAGTATAAACATTCAGTATTTTATTTTATCATTGTTTATTATTTTCAGTGTATGCAATGTGTTCTTGACTTCTTATTTCCATGACAACTGAAGACATGGGCACATGTCAAAGTATACAAAATAACATAATAAATAAAGACCTCAGTTTCATGAATTATGAAACTCTTAACACAGTGCTTTAGGTCTTGTCTTATGCGGGCAGTGGATATGGAAAAGCAGAGAAATAAACTGTATTTTACATCTTGTGATCATGTACCTTTCTCAAAAGGGAAAAAGGGAGCAAATTCAATTTCAACACTTATGCCCTGGTTACCCTCAAGTTTTTCTTTATTTTTTTCCCCATTGTCGCTATTGTCAGCGGAACCTGAGCAGCTGGAACAGCACTAGGGAAAAGCTCAGTGCCAGCCCGCACCCTGCTGTGACAGCCAAAGGGAAGTGTGTGTGAGCAGCCTTGGAGGCCAATCTGGAAAATCCTGCAGCGTGTGAAGAGCTTTGTTGTTTCCCCACACACACGGCGGGGCCCACGGCTCGCAGTGCTGACGCTGGTAAACACAGGTTACCAAACAAACTGACACAACAGCACAATAGAACAGCAGCAATGCAGAAACCCTCATATTCTATGGCAATATTTCAGAAATGGTCCAAAACAAAGGCCAGATCCCCTTTCTGAAATTCAATTACTGAGGAAGACTATGAAGTAATTACTATAAACTACTAAAAATTATTTGATTATAAGCTTATAAAAGTAATTAAAGTAGTTCTAAATTGAAAGATGACATCACAGCAGAGAATAACAGCCAAGAAATGCCTTCCCTATTGTTTCAAAGATTGAAGATCAAATCAGTTCAAAAATTTCACTTGTTTTCATTGTGCTGCCCATTGTTGTACATTTAAGGGTGCATAAGGCATGAATAACGAATGTTACATCATACATAACTCACTCCAAGTATCAAATTCACATAGATCCATCATCTTTCATGGATTCAACTGTTTCCATTGTCATATACAGTAACAGTCTTAAAAGTTGTTTCTTGTTTAGTTCAGCTCTTTTCATCATTCTGTAGTTAAATGAGTGTTTTTAAGAAAGACACAAAAGCCTCGCTGTGTGAAGGCAGATCTTAAATAGCCACACCTCAGGCTACAAAATCAAGAAATGCAGAAATTGTTATTCATCATACATTTTGAATTGAAGATTCTGTAAAGCAGGTGATACATTATTTTCCATTGTGTATCTCTCCTGTGTGCTGTTTGACCTAAAAAAGGGAATCTCTCACAGGGCTATAAATAATGCACCATAGTCATTAAATATTGATCTGGCTTATACCATTGACAGCTGCGCAATTAGGCTTGCTTCTTAAAAATAGCTTCTTGTACATTGCCCAGAATAAGACAGTGTTTACATATTCTCTTTGGAAACTACATTGGTTAAATTTAAAGGTGATATGTGTTTGTGGGGCTGCTTTCTAAGTCACAGGACTTGTTCATTACTGTCTCATAAATCAGTAACTCTTGCTATAAATATCCTGTGCTGGACACAATTCTGCGTTCTTTACTCATGTATCTATATTTAACACATAACTATATTTAGGCTTGAAGAACCTGGATTTCAGTAAGAATAAACCTGGCACCACAGGACAAAGCTATAAAATAGAATAGCTTCAATCTTAGATTAATCAGACTTCAACTATCTATTCCAGTGACTCAAATGTTTATAGCACTAGCGCCAGTACACAGTGGAAATGACAGAGTAGTCTTTTAAGTCTAAAATACAAGAGAGAACTAAGTTTTCACAGTTTTTAAAATCATAGCTATTTCTAACTTCTTGAAAATAAAATTAATATTGATATGGGTATGATTCAGTGGTGCATTACTTTAGCTTATCCTGCCAAAATTCAGTTTGAATTTAGCATAGTTATGTAGATGCAAGTGAGGAGAAGCATTGTGATAAATCAGGCTGAAGACTTCAGACATTCTCAGAAAAATTTGCACTCAAGGTGATGGGTGTTTTTGTTTTACTTGCAAATGCCCATGAAAAGTAAAGTTTAGTTTTTCTTCCTGTATCTGGAGGAATGGTATCAGAAATCTACCTAGCACAGTAATGCGGCACATATCAGACAATCTAAAAAATATTATGCAGATTGTGTGAATTTAACAATATATTCAATTTAAATATTTTTTGGGGAAGCCATCATTATCTAAACCTAAAAATTAAAAACCAAAAATCTAAAAATATTTAGTAGCCAATTGTATGACATGGTCCATTTTTACTGTGAACTTCCCTCTGTATTTTTCCAGCTCCACCTGCAATAGTGCTTTGCACCTTTTCCCAAATAAACATCTGGAAAAATGTATTTCATTCCTCAAGGGTTTCTTATTAAGGTGGGGTTATCTTCATTAATTCTTAGATGGAATTATAAGAAACAGAGATAAATGTTATTTATTTTACAGAACCTGGTCACAGTGACTATGCTTAATTCTTAAAAAGATTCCAGGTATATTTGTGAATTTGCATGTTTGTGAATTCATCCACTAAGAGTAAGAAATTATTGATGAAATTTCAAGTAAAAAAAAGTCAACTTTTATTAGTCTGCCTAGGCTTTCTATAATGCAATAAAATAATTCACTGGTAAAAACCAGAGGAAAAATAAACTTCAAGTAGACTTGCAATTTTTCACTTTTTTATCAGAATATTCTTGAGATCCTAAGCAAATAAAACTTAATGGAAAAACATTTTATGAAGACTATAAAAAATAAGATTACAAAGAGGGAAAGAAAAAAACTCGTACTACAAGAGTAAGTAATTATTTCCAAGCTGCTGGGGTCCAGTTACAGTATGTTTGGGGTAATATGTTGAGAAGTTGTCACCTCAAATGTATTGTCACTCCAAATTATTAATTACTGCTGCGTGTTGTGTCGGTCAGGAGCCAATAGTGAGCTCCCGGCGTTACTCTCATTTAGATGTTTCTATCGTGTGTGTGTCTGCTCCGACTGAGCCAGGACGTCAGGTAAATCGTAACAGACGTGTGCTCTGACATCTGCCAATAAATCAGCACAGAGACAGGGGACAGTTCTAGCCCCAAACACCCCCAGAGGGAGGGATGGTTTATTAGCCAGTCAAATCTAGAAGATGACCCTAATGTAACAAAGGGCTTATACAAAATATAACAATATAACAAACAGAGGAAAGAACAGTGATTTCAGGGTAGGATGCCTTGGGAGGCCTCAGCAGGGAGACTGGCTGCAAGCAGGGAGATGGGAGTAATTTCATCTCGCAGATAGATGGCCCTCTCTGGGGATGAGCTCTGTGTCACAGGCCCACAAGACATGCTGGTTGTCTATGGGATTTTGTTCTTCTGTTTTGTTTACATCCAGTGGTGTAAAAGCATTAACAAAGACCACTTGGGACTCTTTTTGTCAGGAATTGAAAGTGAGACAACTGGATACAGGCAAGGGAAAAATTTTCTGAAAAAACAGCTTAACTTCCTTTAAGCATAGCTTGGTTATATTCCTTATTTTCTCATCTATGTTCTTTATTAGAAATGTATCTTTTGGATTTATTAATGAATAAATGCTTTTCATTTCCGTTTACCTCATTATTAACCATTAAATGCGTAGTTGCATGCCTTCAAGGTAAACGGATAACATAAAGACATTTTTTACTTGGAAACTGGCCTATCTGTTAATGAAGTCACCTGGGAAAGCAAGTAGCAGAGCTTCTCATCACATGAGCATCTGAGTCCAAAGAGTAACATAGCAGGCTGTTATTTCAACTGCATAGACTATGAAGGAGAGCTGTCTTTCAGTGGCTGACAGCAGTCAAGTGTGGCCCTCTTGTACTTACAAAGATACTGGTGGAATCCTGAGAGGCACAGAAAGTATATTACAGGTGCTTATTCTAAGGTAAATGTTTTTGTACAAAAACAAAATAGAAAATGGATGAATCTTTATCCCTTTCTTTCCCCTCTCTCAGCACAGTGTTTGCTCTTTTCGCCAAGCACTGAATACAACTTATTGTGCACGCAAAAGTGTTTCCTGTAGTGTTTGAATGATCTTCAAGCAATACTTCAGTAATCTCATCCTCAGCACACACAAGTGTGGGTAACCGTACCAGTAACTACAATGGAGGGAGAATATTACACCCTTCTCACCAGGTATCGATACAGAGTCTAAAGGCACAGTCATCATTTGAGCAATAATCTACAAACAGATTATGATGCAAGAGCTGCCCTTCCTCAGCCCAGATAACTCATCAGTATCAGCTCTATGCCAGCCATGTTTTCTCCCTTTCACCACAACCATCCCCATGGTGCAGAAAACAGGTTTCAGCCCGACAGCCAAGTGTCAAAATAACCACCCAGCAGCTATTTTTCAGCCAGACAGATGCCAGGGTTCCGGAACAGAGAATGCCAGCAGTGTGGGGTCACAACCGTCCAGATGTCCTTCCCAGACCTTGCTACTGTCTCTGATGGACTTTGTGTCCAGGAGACCATCAGTGATACCCACCATGACAGCCTCCCAGCTTTGAGGAGCCCTCTACCAGCATTGCCCCCCTCATAGCCAAGGGAAGCACCACCAAGTTTCCCAAGCGCCTCCTCAAGCAGGAAAAGACAAATGGTCTATCACAAAAGCAGATCTGGAGTGCCGGCAGTGATGAAAGATCAAGGTCACTGTTCCCCCCACTTTCTAGCCCATGGCAAGGCAGGATTCAGTGAGGGCATGTAATTATTGGTCCCTACCAATGCTACACTCAGAACACATCACTTTCATGTTCTGCCCAGGGTGCTTACAGGAGTTAGGAGATTCCTCGCCTTCCTGTCCAGTCTTCTGAGCCTATGCAGAACCTGGATAGGGAATGCTTCGCTTTTTTAGTAAACACAGGGCAGCTTCCACACTATAAGCGTGTAAAGTCTCAAGTTCCTCTCTTTTTCTCTAGTCTCTCCCTCATCTCCTACATGGTATGACTTCCCTGTCATAGTTCCTGCTGAGGAGGCCACCAAGCCCACACTGACATGCAGTGCCAACATGCACTGGTGCTGGGACAATGGGACTTTGCTGCTGTGCACCCACCACTGCAGCTCTTTGTCCTTTGAAAGAAACTTTCCATCTTCCCTGCTTAACAGCCCAACATGTAATATATCCTTTGTAAATCATTGTTAATTAAAATTATCTGCTTATGATGTAAAACTTCTCTCAGATAATCTACGCTAATATTAATTTACTGTTATATTTTCAGAAATAAGTAGAAACTTAAATCTTACCTTGAATTTATCAACTTCTGCCTTCGAACATGTTGCATGATAAGACAACACCTGCCCCAGAACAAATGATAAAAAACATTTTCATACACTTGACAAGTAGAAATGTCAGAGTGCTGTACTGCAGTCTAATCAATTATGTTTACAGCCAATTTAATTAGCATTTATGTGATAATTCAGTTCTGATTGACAGCACATAATAGCTAATTGCAGGTTATCAGGCATACATTTGGCATTTATATTGCAGGGAATTTTATAGAGAATAATGGACAGTAGGTAATTTAATATTATAAGGATTCCTACATTATTCTCCTGGAGTTTTACAATCAAAAGTGAAAGAATTTAATGTAAAAATAACAGTAGATTTACAGACTTTTAATAATGCCTTTTTTGCTATAATGAAAAGCTTTAATGCCTATACTAGTGGCACATCACTGCATCCAAATATCAGCACCTCTGTGCTATGTCTGACATTCTCTTCAATACCATTCTGGAGATGGCAGCATCAAATAAAATGCACAAAGCACTGCACACATGCTCTTATTACCTACTAGTATGCATCCATTTATATGTAGTACATTCTATCCCTGTGGGATGATACGAACACTGAACAAGCACTGCAGAAGGTGCAAGAGCCATCCTGTGTTCTGGACCCGCCGCGATCTCTGTGTATGGGATGAGCTGCTGGTCCATGACGGAGCTCCCAGAGCCAGAGCACTCCCAGCAACTCCTCCCTGCACTGCAACACCCAACCTGCTGATTTGCTGTGAGCTTTGATACAGGCTTGTCATTTTGAAATAATTTTCATCTGTGAATATCTGTGTTATTCATACAAATACCTAAACTGTATCTCATAGGGCTTTGACTTGCGATACCTTGTGGCAGTAAGTCCCAACATGTATTTACTCTTACCAGTTTTAGAGATGCCACCTTTTATAGAAATTCATTCCTGCACTATAAAAGAATAAACAACAAGCATAAACTCATTTATTCTGTACCCCATTTTACTTTGTGTAATTATACATCATGTCCTTTCTCAAATAGTATCTATTTTTCTGTCCAACCATATTGCAACTTCTCTCAGAAATTGGTAAGATTAGTCAAATTACGTTTTCTGCTATGACAGATGACACTTAATACCAAAATTCTCATCAAGCTTCTCCTTGATCTGTGTTCATTATATCCCTCTAGATTTTTGCAGTCTTCCTTAGTATTTATCATTCTAATATTTTAATCATTTGCAAATGTTGTGTTCTTAATTTAAAAGAAGTATTTATCCTGGCTTTGAATCATGATTCCTTTCCTACCATTTATTTATGTTTTTCCCTTCTATTTATTAGTCAATCTTATCAGAATACTATATGAAAACCTGTATCAGTATATCTAGGTAAGAATCTTATTATGATATATAAAAAGTTGATTTATTTTACATCTGATATCAATGTAATTTTCAAGTGCCATTCATTGCCATTGCTAAATACATAATACTAATGAAGTAATTATTAGTGAAGAATGGATTCACAGTCCTTCATTTTATACCATTCTACTGTTCAGTACTTTTCTCCTGCATCTTCCATCACTTTATGCAAATATTATCAAGAGCTGTTGCCCATTTATAGAAAGAATTACTCTTCACTGAAGAATAGTGGCTATTTCTCAAACCTATACTCTACATGTAATATATGGTTATTAGTCTTTTTTTAGATCAAAGAAAGCAGCTGTATTTTAAACAAATTTTTTTTTAATTTTCTTTTATTTCAGTAGCAAATAACAAACTTCTATATTAAGTTTCATCCCTATGTATCTGTGTGTGACATCCAGCACTGCTTCTTTTTCTTGCCAGCAGGAGCATTCATTCTAAGGTGTCATATTGCACAAATATCTGGGACATGTGAGGAACTTACACTAATTCATGGCTACGACATGTAAAGTATAAGGGATCTTGCAGGAGGCCTGAAAAGGTAAGCTTTTAACTTTTCCTCCTAAATGGATAGATATATACAAATAATAAAGAAAGCCGCTTATGCTTAGAATTTCTAACACCATTTCTAATTTCTAACACCATCTAACACCATTTCTAATTTCTTACTGACTTTGGAAAGCCTTAATATGCCTGCGTGCATCACAAAATACAACCCCACTATGCAGATTGATATCTCTAACCCTAAAGCAAAGAAAAGAAAAGCCTCTTTATAGCAATTCAGTTGGGTTTGATTTTTGTTTTGGTGGAAAGAATTTCATATCTCATGCAGACCAATGTTATTTTTGTGGTTCTTATTGTAATGGTGACTACTGGATAAACTCAAAGGAGTTACAGAGGTAAAAGGTGCACACATCAGGGATAACCAGATCATTTTCTTCTCTTATCACACGTGAAATTTAAAACAATACCAAAATCTTAGTGGTGCTACCCTTTTCATCAGAGCAATGTTTTAAGATTAATCAGACTTGCATAATGCTTTTTGAAAGATCTGAAAGTTCATTCAAACCGCTCATAATTATTGTTGTAGTAGGAATAATGTAAATTTGTAAAGCTATCCTCAAAACTCCAGGCTTTTTTCTCACCAAGATTATTTTTAAGACGATAGTTTAATATCTCCAGATATATAATAGACGGCAGTGCTATATTGTTGAATCTGGTTAGAGAAGTTTAAATAATCATAGTTTTTTTAAATACAGTGGGGTCTTTTACATGTGACACTTAAGAGCAAGAAAAGGTTTCATGAAGATGTACACATACGTCAAGAGCCACAGACTGTTTTGCCCAGGATTTCTTCACTTGGTCATACATAATTGTGTTGTTGATACCCAGCCCACAAAAAATAACAAAAGCCTAAAATTTAAAAAGAGAAAAAAGAAAGTCAGTTATGAATCAATTATAACACAAGCACAAAGATGAATACTGGCTAAATCATTAAAAGAAGTTGCATGGAAATATTAAAAATAATCATGTTTAACAGGTTATCTTAGGAATGCAGGTGAGTCACTGGCCTCCAGATGAGACATTAGATGGCAGAAACTTGTTTTAATTAGGATGCCACCTTCTAAGTGAGGATTTCTGAGAATTAATGTTAAACTACAAATATAGACAAGATATTGTCCCCGCGTCCCTGGAGTGGACTGAAGCAGATTACTCAGAAATACCAAATCCTACTGAAAAAGTATGTTAATGCTGAACTGAATGCCTCTTACTTCAAACAGTCGCTGGTCAGCATCGTCGAAGGATTTCCCATCGAGCCTGTTCAACACTTGAGCTACCCCTTTAGAAAGAGTTAATATGAATTATAATCATTCACTAATTCACAATGCAAAATGTTTTATTCATTGGTGAAATGTAAAACACATATTTCAAACTGAAAAGCAAAACACAAATATTTATTCTGAAAATCATTAAACAGACACAAACGTGCAATAGTTTGATTGTTTTGATGCCAGTACTTTCAGCTGTTATTCTTTACTCTCTGAGTATAATACTGCAAATCTAAAAGTTACTCACAATGCTTTTCACAAAAGGTTAAAGATCTATTCAAGAAAGAACTTGATCACTTTGCTAACAGCAATCACATAAATTGTCCTAAAAAATTGGAGTTACCAATATAATTTGCTGAATCAGTACCTTCATTCCTAAAATCTTAGTTGGTTTAGCATCACCTCGGTATATAAACCCTTTTTTCCTCATGACTGGTTCATTAATTAACTGAACCAATGAAAAAATGCATTTTCCGAACTAATACTGCTTTCCACTGCAACAAACATTTGTATTTCATTTAGCTACAATAAGCCCTTAGAAAAATACTGCAAGAGTAATCAGCTGTCAACAGTTCAGATTATTTCTGCTTCTTGAAGATAATGCGCACTTCACAACAAACAACAAGATGTATTTTTAAAAGACTCAATTCCCACATCATCTCTGCTAAAGAAGCTCAAAGATCCTGCATGACACCAAGTGCCTTCAGCAATGCACTACTGATCTCAGCTCTCGCTGACAGCCACAGCACACAGGGATCTAACTCTTACCCTGACAGTATAAATTGCTATTGCTTTGACGTCAGTTCTTCTGTGGGAAGTTAGCAGAGGAATCTGGCACTGTTATTTACAAACACTCCTTTTTGTGCCGAAAGCAGGCAATAACACAGGGCCAGCTCCTGGTGTAGCAAAGCGTCCTATCAAAGGTCCCATAAAACTCTGTCACATCCTGATCCAGCAACCACCACTGCAACAGGCAGCTCCGACCGCTGCTACAGCCCCTCCAGCAAGTCTTCCCTGACTGCATCTATAATTTATCATTGGAGGGAAACGACCACTTTGCTTGACTGCAGAAACAGTTGCCCAGGTACTAAAGAGCGAGACCCAAGAAAAACAACAATGCATATAAAACATATTTCACTAATATAGTTAGAATTTCTGTTTTCATCTCATTAAAGTTCAGTACAATATATATAACTTAACAATGACACAACTAGAAAGCTGAAAAAGTCCATACAATATCCAAGTCAAAACATCCCTTCTTGGATACTTAGCATGCATCCTAGGTACTGTAACTTCTTAACAACATTAAGCTGGGAAAAAGAAGAAAAAGGAACAATAGAATTAAAAAGACAGAACTAAATTTACATTAGCACAAAAATTATGCAGCCATGAGGAAAGTCTTACCAATTATTTGGTGGGTGCTGTTCCATATAGGAACACACAGAACAGATCTTATGTGAAAGCCAGAAATTTGGTCAGCCTAAAATGCAGAAATGAGAGCTTCCATTAGTGGTGCTATTTGCAGCCTTTTAAATCACAGTAATAGAAATGTCAAGGAGTAAATTTACATTTATAAATATCATTTCGTATGAATCAGCTCTCAGAAAAAATCCTGCTGAAACTTCATTCACAGTAACCAAAAGTCATAAGGATTATTCTAAAAATTGCCAAACAAAATACAAACACTGACATCTTTGCCACATGAAGCTTACACTATTTGGCACTAAAGACAAACTACAATTGAGGCAATGTCCAGAAAAATTCTGGATTACTTACGCTGGTGGATTAGTAGAAGTAACTTTCACTGAACAAGTTTGCCTTAGAAATACTCTTCCCAATTGTCAAACTGAAATTGGACTTAGCAAGGCAGCTGTAAAAGGAGGCTTACAGGAAATTCACATTTTCAGAAGAAAGGTGAGAGTAAATAGGGAATTGTGCAGGAGTGCAAGTTAGTAAGAAATGTAAGGATGGAGCTAAACCCTAGATTTGAGATAAGTGGTCCTTTTGTTCTGATGACAATTTACTGCCTCATTTACTGTCTTCTATTTAATATACAACTTTACAATTCAAGTGTCACCGATTCTCTCTTTTCTACAACGAATAAGCTTTATTCTTTAGTGTCACTGCTGCAAAATCTGATGAACAGAAAACATTTTTTTCAAAAGAGATTAGAGTAAGAGAGTGGTATGAGCCCACTCACAGAAGATCAGGAGATGTTCTCTTACTAAAACTGCCACTGCTAGAGGCAATCTGTAATAGAAGAAAACTAAAAGACCAGCAATAATTCATATATGGGAAGCAGGATGGGATCACTGTGATCTCCTAGGTAGCAAAAGATGTAAGTCAGGTTTTAATTAGATTATTGCTTATTTATACATACTCAGAACTCATCACTGAAATTGGTGCCGAGTGCCACCTAAAATCCAGGGGAGCAGGGGAATAATTGATTCAGACCTGTGTCTTAAAATGCACTGCAAAATACTTTTGCATTAAATTCTTGGTGAATGAGTTGAAAATTGAGCATCAACATTTCCAAATGAGAAGTAGTGTTCTGAGAAGAAATTAAGAGATGATTTTCAACAGAAGCAGAGAACAGAATATCTGTTCATAACTACAAATGTATGTTTGATTCTATCTAAGTAATAAGGGATACTGTGTTCCTCTTACTACTCTTGACTGTAGAAATAACTGAGTAGAAAATCTGAATTTAAGAATAAAATTTTCATAGAAACCCATCAAAAGAAAGTAATTATTGCCCTTTGTATAATTTTCTTTTTCTCTACATAAATTGTGCAGTGCCTCCAACTTGGAAAGGACTAACTGTGAAACAAATAAGAGATAGCTGAATTATTCAGGACATGATAAAATACAAGTACAATTGCAAACATCAAGGACTAGCATGCTTTATGTTAGCATATCTAAACACCCCAGGCATTAATTGTACTTCTTGCAATTCTGAACAGATTAGCATCAATGCAGTTTTCTTCTATACTTTTACAACAGTCCCCTTTTATTTTTCTTGTTTCAAAAAATTCTGCTGGTTTGAGAGATAATCCCTCTAATGACACTTGGAATAAAATTGGAACCAAGCAAACTCTCAACATGAAACACTTCCAAGCACACTTACTATAGTGAATATATTTTAGGAAGCTTTCTGACCAAGGCTGTCCTCTGATTAATGTGCTGCCCAACTGCTGGCCAAGTCCTCCACAGTAATGCTGGATTAGAATTCAGTGAAGATTTTGTCCTTCTATATGCCTCTAACATTTATTTAGATGTTAAGTATACTTAATATCTTTACATTTTTATCTGTAGCTACACCTTTCTAACTGAGGCTGGAATGAATACCTTAAAATACACAAACAACTTTTATTGGGAGTGAGATGTGTCTTGAAGAAGTACCCGATCCAGTGTGTATTTGAGCAAATTAAATGGTTGGTTGGCTAAGTTAGATCACAAACAACATTTGTCTGTCTGGATACCAGCTCTGTTTACACTCTGTGTGTGTACAGCCCCAGTCACCCCAACAGCTAACAACACTGAACACCAACAAATTCTCAGCAATAAAAATCAGTTTGCATAAATATTAAGGCAATTGGTAGAGGAAGTTATCACTTATAAATAGGAAAAAAAAAGAATCATGGACAAAGTAACTGCTTAAAGTCACACACTAGTTCAGTGCTCTGTGTTTATAAAGCCATGTCAAAACCAGAAGACCAGAGGGACAACTTACTGGAGAGAAAAAATAATTCAAAATAAATATTCACATGTTTCACAGCCACTTGGATAAAATGATAAAATTTTTGTATTAGTTGTGGTGCCCAAAAATAATGTATAATTACATTTGTAAAAATCTCTTACCTCAGCATCAAAGCGAGGATCCTGATAGGCATCACTGATGTTCACTGGGAGACCTGTGGAAGCGACGAGTTCAGCAATGCTATTATTTATTAGCCAGTCAGAATAAGACGATGATTTTTCCATGCTGTCTTTGAAACTATCAAAATGCAGGGCAAGGGAAGGAAGGAATACAGTCAACGTTAATTGAAAGTCCAGCATGTCTTACATGCACATTAATAGAAACAGCAGAACTATTCGCAATTATTAATGGTTAGCAAAAATTAACTATGGAACAAGAATTTGGTATTACTGAAATGGTGGCTCAGAAATTCTCTCCTTTACATAACTCTTTCTATTGAAAATTGGTGTCTCAAGTAAATCAAATATTTGATAAATTTTCCCTATGAATAAACAGTGGATTATGTTCTGAGTTTCTGTAGGATACAGGCCTGATCATGAAAAGCAACCAGTTCTAAATAATATTTTCTGTAGAGCTACCTAAAAATATATACTTTTAAGATTTTTTAAATTAATCTAATAATCTGGGATATTTTCACCTCTTGTTTTCAATAATTTTCTTGTCAAAATGACCTTTTTTTAAATTTTGGCATCTGAAATGCCAGATCTGAATGGCTGAAGAAGGGATCATTTAAATAAGTCTTAAATCAATACTGCAAGTATATTACAGCAGGTGGATCCAAGTAGTCACACAAAACATGAAGGTTTCCTTTTCTTTTTATCTGGTTGAGCTTCTGCCACAATTATGGAGGGCCTAGAGAGCTATCTCCAAATGAGCATAAGACACTAGAATTATGGGCTCAACTCACCACACTCTGCCTCAGCTTTGCCAGAAAACTCAGTGTCTACACAGATCTTAAAGCCCTCACCTCATACCTCACCTAATCAGCAGGAAAGTTCTCTCTGACTTATTTCAGGCTGGTTCTTGACATTGGCAAAGTCTGGCTACTCACGTGTGAATAAAAAAAATGCCTGTTGTCTTAGTTTTGAGAAGAAAACTGATAAATTTTCGACACCTGAGAAACATCACTTAGAAAAAAGTTATTAAGAAGCTATGGAGAAGACTCCAATGGCTTGAAGCTTTGGAGTAATGCTCACGAATTAAAGCAGGATGCACAGGAAAATCCTTGAAAGGCTCAATCAAAGTGAAAGGATTGATTTTTGTTGACTGCATTGATTTTCTGGAGACTAATTCAATTACGTCACTCATCTGAAAGAAAAATTAATCTTCTTAAAAGATTATAAATAAAAATAATAATGATTTACAGAAATTTAAAGGAATCAACTTTCATTTGGGATAAGAATTTTGAGTGACTGTAATAAATGTTATGTGTATACTTTGACAGAGACTTTTACTTAAATACAACAGGTTTTGAGCTAAGTAAAAAATCACATTTATAATTTAAAATTTAATTCATAATTTAATTTATTTCAAATACTTCAGAAGCAAAAAATCTTTAAGGATCTAATTTCAGATGCATAGATCCCAGTTCATAACTTATCTGAATGGTATTGTCATGTGTATGTAAGAGACATAAATCAGGACTGCATTATGGGTGTCAAGCATTTTAAGCAGCAAATGAATTCAAGTAAAAGAAACAAGATAAAATTAATGAAGAAGTTTTAAAAGTAGGTTATGTTATGTTCTCTCCATTGCTAACAAGTGCTCTACACCCATACTCTAGAAGACAGGTGTGTCATCCCAGGGACAGTGGTGATAAAACATTTGAGGGACTTCAGCACTTCCTCTGTACCAGCCCAAGTGGGAAGGAGCACAGATATTTTTGCCCACACAATTCATACTCTGGCCCAGGCAGGTGACCTGTCCAGTACCACTGGTACTCAGGTTAGAGAATTATCATCTCAGCTACCTGCTAAAATGTAACCTCATCTGCCAAAACCGCTGCTTCTGGGCAGGAAAGACACAGTCCGCAGCCCATTCCATCAGGCTTGTCTTCATCTAGATCATATCTGAATGGAGCCCTCAAGGATTCTAAGGATTCTAAGATTTATGTAATATTTTTTCAGAGGGAGAGAAAATTTAGGGGACTTGACAAACTTGTACTTCAAGAAGAAAATCACTGGCAAAAACAAGTGCATCAGTGTGCCAGTATGGATAATAAACAAACTTGATCGTGGTGTCTGATGAAAAATTGCAAACTGAACAGATAAATTCAAGTGTGGCCTTGCAAGGTATTTCATTGCAACCAACAGCAAAGGAAATAGATAGGAGTATTTATAATGATATTTAGGGATTAAACAGGAGAGCTGCTATCAGGGAGATATAAGCAGGGCAAAAGAAAAGCCAAAAGAAAAGCCTTCTTCTAAAACTGTGTGAGAAAGTATATTAGGACATGAAAGTCATATTGTCTTAGGAGCTTCATTCTCATTTAGATAAAACTTACAATGAGAACTGTTCTCAGCCTAAAATCTCTTTGGATTTCAACTAAAATTTCAAAGAAATAATATTTTTCTTAACTGCTGTAATAGTGAAGAAACTTGTCTTGCCATTTTTTTCCCACATGAAAAGTCTCATGACTTTACATCAGTTACAGTTGCAGAATGTAGAATGAAAAAGGGCAAAACTCACTAGAAAAATGTTCAAATGTCAAGGGCTCGCGGCATTGTTCCGTATCCTAAACAACCTTTATTTTTCCAAAATAGTGCCAATAACTCAAGCTGTGCCTGTGCTAGATCCAAATGTGACATCATATCTGCCAGTCTAACCTTGGTCTTTGTAAAACCAACTTCACTCCCCACAGGAAAAAAAAATCAAAGAAAAAGCAATACATCTTTATATTAAAATACACAGAAACACACTTTTATGAATCGTATAAAGAGCAGCTAACAGGTTGTATGTGTTATTCATGTCTTGGACTAAAGTTAAAATAATCTTGACTTGACTACATGCAGAGCAGGCTACTACAAACTGCTTTGTGGCAACATGCTAATATAACTATGGTAACAAGAAATGAGCCAGCTTGGTTAACTTGACACCACTCTACATTGTTTTGACTAATCTGGCTACAGATCAAATTTGAGAAAAACAGGAATAACAACCACATTCCTTGATTCATACTCCTGTCCCCGAATAAAAGAAATGTATTTTCACCCCCTAGGAAAGACCAACTGCTACTCTGAAACTCTTTGTCAAAAGCAGTAACTTGTGATTCCCAGATGAATCAACAGATTATTTATTCATATTTAAATCTTCCTATTTTTTATTGCTTGTTTTCCATTTGCTTCACCATTCCCATACCAGGACATGGAAGAGAGATAGCTTCTACCCATATTTCTGTGTGGCCCTGGACTCTGCTGTCAGCTTGCAGACCTTAGAAATTTTTTAACACTACCTGTTTTTTTAATGCTGCCAAATCAATCCAGGAAAAGGTTTATCATCATGACAGCCATTTGATGTGGAAAGTTCTCCTTCAGAATCAGTATGAATTAATTAGCATAAAACCTGTATGATAAACACTGAGCCCTGAAAGATGGAAGAGATGTTCTCACAATAGCCCTGAATCTTCATCCCCTCATTTGGTATATAGAACACTTTATGTGAACTGGTACCAGTGGTGTAACCTTGTACAGATTGATATAAAAACCCCACATGAAAAAAAAGCTTTCTTTTACTACTTTAAATTTGCCCTTTATAAATGCTTAAATACAGATCGTACCAAGTGAAACATACACTTCCGTTTTGACTGGCCTCCCAAACAAGATTTAGTCACAGGAACACAGTTTCTAGGAAATACATATGCTCTGAGCATATGTATTTGACAAGAGCAGAAATAAAATTTTACTGGAAACCTCTCAACACAACCGTACAGAGGTATTTTGTAAGAGATCAACAATCTAAAATAATTTTGTAATTTTTACTTCAATGTTAATCATGCAAAGCAACACCTGCATGTTATCAATCAGTAACTATAAAAAGTCAGTTTTTTCCTGGTTTCTTACCTGAGACACTGATACAATATTAGTGTGTATATATATGTGTGTATATATATATATATATATATATATATACATACACAAACATACATATGTAAGAAAATATAGGCATATATATTTGTTCAAGCAAGTCTCCAATTGACGCAAGCAGGAGACTTGTCTGTGTAAAAAATGTAGGCTCACACTCTTCCGTCAAATCTACACAAAGTTCCATAAGAAAATAAAATCTTGCCCAAGCAAACTTTAAAACAATGTAAAAAAGTGAAGTTATCTATAACCATGGAAGACATGAGCACTAACCTGTTGTCAGCATCAGCACTGCATTTTGGAGATAACAACTCAAAGGATTTTGTAAATTTCACCACCTGTCACAAAAGAAGTGACTTAAGATTGTTATTAAGATGACTAAACATCTAAGAAAACAGTAACGTAAGGTTCCTACATTTAAACTGTATTTTTATCCAATAGTCTTAGGATAAAAATACAAATCTGTATTCTCTCAATGGAGAATTCATGTTCATACACACTGCACACAGTTCCCTAAAAAACAATATCAAATCAAATTATCTTTAGATTCCTTCAGAAAACTATTTTCCACAAGAGTATACACTTCCCTTTAAAGGCTTTCAGAAAATGAATTATGGAGCTTTACCCAAACTTCACTTTTTTAATACAGGAAGATAAACAGAAAGGCCGCTTTGCATTACTAACTGCAACCAACCACACTTGAACATGTGTGTCAGGAGCACAGAAGTGAAACATCTTAAGAGCGGCTAAAAGTGACACAGAACAGAGGCCACATTTTTGGATGTGTCCCCATCTTCACTCAGGTTCTGAATCGTAAAAGCTTTCTGCACAATGTACAAATGACAATATTTTCGACATGGTTTAACATTGAGTTACTCTAAGGAGATTCATTTTGATATATACGTTGACCTTCCAAAATAGGGGAAAGTCAGGAAAATAACTGTTTTGCCACTTTTAAAAATTACCAAGTGGGTGGCAAGATGCTATTCTCCTACTCCAAATTAACCTAAGATTTATGACCATTTAGAAAAAGTTTAAGCTTTTTGTCCATATTTCACAATTTGGTCTAGAAGAATAAGAACTCATTGCTTGTGGTTTGGCAAAAAAACCCTCCAAGCTCAAAGGCAGAAATAGTACCAAGAGCAGAAAAATGAATTGCCACCCACAACTTGCTAACACAATGGACTTTTCTGTGAAAAATAAAAATCATATTATACTTATAAACACAGTGACATTTCATAAGAATGTAGTAGAACTATATCTTGTAATTATGAAATTGGGAAAGTGGAGTGGATAGGGGAATCTAGAAAGAGAAAATAAACTAGAAATGTTATCATTCTATAGTAGAGAACATATAAGTGAAATAAAAGCCTTGATCTTTTTTTTAGGAAAGCTGGTATAATTTAGGGCATACTCCACTGAAAGTTCTTAATTTTTATTAAATTATATGAAATGTGAATCATATCTTTCCTTCAAGGAAAAGAATGGGGATATTTGCTGCCACACAAATTTATGATTCTGTCTCTGACTTGTCACATCCAGCAAAAAATAATTAACTGCAGAATCAGTGAATACAAAAATAATACTTGGGTAGAAAAAAAAAGATATTGCAAACAATATTTTGTCCTTCAACTACTTCTCAAATCAGTAGAAAGGAGGGTAGCTTATATTGAATAGTCTGAAAACACTGGAGGGAGCTACCAATATAAAGGCAGCCACTTATTTTAGTACTAATAGCAATACTCATAAAAGCTTTAAACATTTTTAAAGAGGTTCTCATACCCCATGAATATCAGAACTGCAAAGTCCCAGTGAAAGCCCCTGTGAAAACTGTGTGAAAACCAACTCTTGACAAATACTTTCATACAGTTTACATCCATCTGTTCAACAGAGCTCTGCAATGAAATAATTATTCATCGGTCAAGTGGATAGAGCAATTGCAAAAAAACAAAAATACTTCAGTAGTGCTGGAAATTGTGTCTCCGTTTCACCTGCTCAATTTAAAAGCTTATTGCTATCACAAGAACACGTGGCTATCTTGGCATTTGCGTGCATGTGCCTTTTCTAATGGATTTTGTGTTACTTCAGGGAAGAATTACTAGGGCAAAATAACAAGAGGACTTATCTTTTTACAGCAGTTTCATTATTTAGAAACTGGAACTGGTTCTCAATATTTATTTTGCAAAGTAAAAAAGAAACTTTTTAAATGTGCAAACATAGCCATTCCCCAAGAGACCCCTGCCAACAGCTAAAGTGAGGGGAAGGAACAAATCCTATGGAACAGCAGCCACCAAAAGTAGCTGAGAAAATTCCTTGTGTTGCAGGTTCAGCCCTCACTGTCTTGCTTTTTCCACACTGAACTGGATTTCACAAAAAACCATTAATGACACAAGTTCAGAAGCTGATTACAGTGAAGACACTTATTAGGCTGCTGTAGACCCCACTGAGCTGCTTAACACAAAGGATGGTCAGTTAAAGACTTGATGAGTTTATTTTTAGGTGTTACTTTTGAGTGACCAGTAGTCGGACTGAAGATGTTAAAGTACTAGAATAGAAATTATTTGTATCAGTTTTCCACACTTAAACACCAATAACATCCAATAATCATATTTCAATGTATGCAGCAAAGGTTAGTTGTAAAGATGAGCATTAGAGATTTGCTTGATGATGCAGCTGTTTCTGGCTATGAAACTGCTTTCAAGCACCACCCATTTGATAAGTCAATAGCCCGAAAATGTTAGCAAGGTTCTAAATTCCAGGTAAGTGTAAATGAAGCCACAGACAGGATTTCACTTTTCTTCTTGTGGCTATATAATGAAAAAAGGAACCGAGCAAATAAATATTTGATAACAAATTAGGCAATTTTCCTTTTTTAAGCAGACCACAAGAGCACCCTGCTTCTCAGCTAGGCAGTTGTAGTTGCTCTGTAGTAAGCACTAACTCCATCACATGGACAACTGCAAATCACAGCATATCAGCTGGATCACACCACTGATAATTCGATCCATCAGCAACTTACAGACATCCATTAAATGCCTTAAAAGACCATAAGGAATCATAAATGGTATCTTTCAGTTTCCTTTTGAAAAAGTGACTATACTGGTTGTGGCATCAATTTCCTTCATAGTAGCCTGTAATGGTGATAGGTTTTAGTTTTGTGATTTGTAACACAGGGCTGTTCTACTGCTGAAAAGCACTTAACAATAGTGTCAATGCCTTCTGTATTTCTCATTCTGCCACCCCAGTGAATAGCTTGTAAAAAAAACTGGGAGGAGACACATCCAGGACAGGTGATTCCAGCTAATTAAAGGGTTATCCCATATTAAGATGCCATATGATATTGTGCTCAGCAGTAAAAGCTGGGGAAAGTTACCATTACATGTGAAAAAGCCCTGCTTTCCTGGAAATGATGGATCACCTGCATGCCAATTGGAAAGATCATATGAATTCTTTATTTTGCTTTGCTTGTTCATACAGCTTTTGCTTTACATAGTGAACTGTCTGTATCTCAACCCACAAGCTTTCACACTTTTAGCCTTCCAGCTGCCTTTCCCATCCTACTGGGCTGTGTAGGGCTTAGCTGCCTGCTGGGATTAAGACCCAACAGGGGTGTTGATAAAGTTTCAAGCTGTACCTAACTTACATTTAGGAACAACACACTGAAAAATACCTGCTGTCCAGTACTTACATATGATATGCAACAGCCTCACCACAGTAAGCTACTCCACCACTCAAATATTAATCTTTCTACAGAATGTGCAACTATACTTACTGGGGATTCAATATCTTCCAGAAGTAATACTGAGCACCGCTCACACTTCAGAAGAGTCTGGGCCCGATGCATAATTTTCTTGACAATTTTCTCTAGGTCAGTCTGTTCCTCAAAGAGGTCATTCACTACTTCCAGTAAAGCCTGTATACAAGGACAGAAAACTCTTGTACTGGTTGTAGAATTAATATGGAGAAAGAATGATAAAAAGGAAGCCAACCATTATTAAAAAACCCTCAAAATTACCATTTTGTTTCTTAAAAAAAATAAAAGACCTCTCTGACAAGGGAATAACATGGGAGCTCAGCATTATTTTCACTTCAGAGCTTCCTGTCCCAATGAATGTATGGCACCAGCAATCATGAGTATGTATTCTATACAGACACATACTCTCAAAACCCTTCGCATACAGGGTTTTTTTTCTTGCTTAATTTTATAGAGATATATCCACATTATTTGCACATGAACTGAATATTAAAAATTCAGGACAGGAAAGGCTTGAGATTAGTAGAATTTTATGAGAGGTTGAATGTCTGCCAAAGTAACACTTTCTCCTGCACCGTCTGTGCTGCAAACGCAATTGTTTCAGCACTACAGAACGTGGAACTGACATCAGGAAACAACAGCCACCACTACAAGTGTATTTCCCTCCTACACTCTCTTCTTGCTGCCTCAGTCAAGACAGGGATCTTTTGAAAACACAGTTTTTGAAATAAAACATAGTTAAAACTGTCTGCTTAGCAAACACGTATGCATAGCTGGAACCTGCAGGAACAAAAGACAAAAGTTTGATACTGGTCCATGATACATTTTGCACTTACCCTGCTTCTGTCGTATTCCTTCCTTGAAGCTGCAAATAGCTGGGCATTGGATATGGCAATCCCACAGAATGGGAGGTACATCTGCATCACCTGGTATGGAAAGAAACTTGCAGTCATTAAAAACAACTGCAATTGTTTATAGCAATTTCTTACTAGGAAAGAGACCTAAACTTAGGGGACACATTGCAGGAAGGTCTCAGCTCACTCTTCAGCAGAGCACTAAACACAAAATTATCATAGGCAAGGCACATCAGATGGGTGGAAAGAGATCAAATGTCTAGGAAACAACAAATAAATTAAGTTCACAGGTCCCAGAAGTGAGTGTCCTCCATAATTTCTCTGTGAAGCTGTGGATTCTCAACTTTATAAAATGCCTTCTGAAGACTGCTTTAGATTACTGTAGACATTACAGCTTCCCTAGAAAAATATTCTTTATTTCTCTGGACTGCTTTTTTATTCTGAGCTTGAGAAGCAAGCTCAAGTCACATTCCTGTTGAGGAATTCTACATCTAGAGGATGTGGATTTTGGAGAATACCAGCACATTTTCTAGAATACTAGTGGAGCACATCACATTCTACACTATTAGTCAGAAAACTGATTGTCTTCTTGAAGTTTAAAAAAAAAAGTTTAACGAACATGCTTGAAAAACTGGGCATTAATATATCATCATACATTAAAAAAGACAGAAAAGGAGGGACTGGGAACATAGTTTGAGGTGCCCAAGATGACTTTAGGTTGGCTGTGTGAAGTTAGCGAACTAGACCAGTCAAATAGTTGAATACCTGTAGGACTGGCACTTCACAAGGATAACAATGGGTCAAGGTCCAAACCCAGCATTTTTAAGCCACATACTGGTAACAAGTCTGTAACATACTGCCACTGCTGAGGGGTTCCCAGGCTGAGGCCTGAGACTTTTAGTAAATTTTACAGCTGCTGAATAGCCTTAACATTTGCAAAGCCAGTGGGAGTTAAGGCACTTTGCTGTTCACAGAGCCAAAAGAATGCTGCAGCAGCCAACCTTTCTTCTCTTTGGTCTGTCTGTCTGTTGTAAGAAATCCTGTCTGTGACAAATTCTGGCCTTAAGAGAGTGGCATTTGTCATTGAAATTCTATTTAATTAGAAAAATACTGCTAACCCAGAGACGTGGGCTATTGAGACTATTTGAGGAAAGAACCCAGAACAGAAACAGCAGCAACTGCTGTTATACTTTGTCTGCCTTGAACACTCCACTGGTTACATACCTACTTAGTCTGTGCTTGTGAGTAATGATGAGCTTTTGGAAATGATCTGCAGATCCTCTGAATTTTCTACCTTTACAGCTGGCACACTGGCACAGTAACTGCAGTCTTTAAGGGTGCACACCTATACTGCTAATTTGGAAACAGCCTACTTTCATCCTCTTCCCATCACGGTTGCCTCCAAAGGAAAATGACATACTTTAGACTCTACAAACACTCATCTTTTTGAAGAGGCATTAATTAAAGTAGCCAACTCTCACACCAGATCTACAGGACAGAGTACACAAAAAGAAAAATAAAGTAAGAGTGTAAAAAATTGGTAAGAGGGATTAATTTTTTTAATGGTCAGAGTTCTCTGAGAGAATTTTGCATATTTCAGTTTAGTTTTTATTTTCAAATGAAACAAAAAGCCCCATCTATATTTTCTTGTAATAGTACTAAAAACCGCAAGTAAGAGATCAGAGCAGAAGTTGAGAAAAATCTGGCCTCCAGTGAAATTTTGAATATCATAATGAGACTGGATACATGTTTACTTAATAAGTGAATACTAGTATTTATTGTCCCCACAACATCTCTATTCTCTGTTCCCAAAATAAATGTGGCCCTGTGCCAATGGAAAGCACACAAGAAGGGTATGAACCTTCAGGCATCACAAAACCAGCTAGCAAAAATGTCTTCTTAGCGAGAAGAAAATACAACTCTGCAATGTTGAAAACCACTGCTGTCTGGAACCCAAACTCCAGGGCACTCACTCTATACAGAAATTAATATTCATAAAACACTGTTTTATGAAATGTTAAGAGTCTGGAAAGCCACTGACATACATCACTCTTTTCACCACTCAAACTAATTGTGTAAGGTGCAGTGCAATTAAGAAAGACACCAAGCTGTTTCAGAAAACCTGTAGAAGAAATTAATAAATGTCAACAATTACGAAGAAAAAAAACAAGAAAAAACCTGTCAGGTGGAGAGGAATTGCTCTGTAGTTCCATTACCCCTGGTCACCTGAGAAAAACTGACAAAACAAAAGGCTACTGTTCCTCTTTTATACTGCCTGAATGGTAAAAGTGACTTTTCCCTAAACCACTTTTGGCAAATTGTAACACAGCACCAAGTACACAAAGAATGAAGACATTTCTAATGGTAGCTGAATTTTAAATAAGACTTTTTAAACCAAAATTGCTCCATACAGGGTAAAGCAGTTATTATTACAGTTATTACATTATTATTTCAGATTACAGATTCAAATCTGCAGTATTAAGACTATTTCACAAGCACCTCTAATATGTTTATGGTATGACTGAGGACACTCCGTACAAATACGGAATAACGTAATATTCAACTCTTTTCTGTCTGAGCCACATACTGTAAGGAGCTGGTATTTTCATGCCAGATTCACACTTCAGGGATTTTCCCTCCAAAGAGAATGTAAAAAGTTGAGGAAATGGCACATAACACCATGAGAGAGACACATCCTTTTCCCCCATCTTTTCAGTGACAGGTATCTAATTACTAATTTCCTGGTGCTCCCAGGCAAAAACTGGCCCAAAGGCTGAGCGTGCCACATCCTTCCATTACACCAAGCACAAAGTATTTGTGTGAAACTCATGGAAAAATACACAATATACCCTACTGAAGTACATAAAGTAATTTCCCTTTGTTAAACTGAAGGCTATTTAAAAAAATAGTTTTGAAGCAAAATGGAATATATCTGAAAGAGAATATCCTTCCACATCTATTTTGAATTAATTAAAGGAAAAGATTCTGCAGATTTACTAAAGTGATTTTCTAAGAAAGCAAATAGGCAGAATTAAAAAAAAAATCAAAACCAGCTTTAACAGATGTGCCTCATTAAATTATTTTGTCTAATGGGATTAGCTGCAATGATTCATCACAGTACTGTGTGGCATATTGACAAACACATCAGTAAGTATGTAATAGAACATTTTATAAAAATGGTGTTTAGGCTAAGTAACAACCTAATGAATGTGCTGACATGTTGAAAGAGACTAGTTTTTTTGGGTTTTTTTTTCATGACAACTATAAAGCATTCAGATACAGTAGCTTCAGGTTAACAAGTTTATATCGTGAATTACTTGAACATTCAGGGTCCAGGTGACCTGGCCCAGTTTCTCTTACTTAATCCTCCAATAAGTATCCTTGGGTAGCAGCTACACTCACCTCACAAATTCACAGCAGCATACAAAAGCTAAAAAGCTGTGCTCACAAACAGTTCAATATTTTATCAGGGGAGGAAACCTATGAAAAGAAGAAGTAGTAATGGGCACTTTCAACATCTCACTTCCTTCTTTTTTAAATTCTATTATTTCATTATTGTATGTTAGGAGTATTAAAACACAACTATCAAGGAAACAGCACAATTACAAGAAGTTTTAGTATTCAGTTATGTAACTACTTACATTTTCAGCTAGGTCTTGAAGATGACATATCTTTACTTCAAAACTACACCAGTAAGATCAAATGACTGCCCTGACCATAGTTACTTTTGGCTTCCCACAGGATATATTCCCATTGCTTTGGTATCTCCACACATCTCCAAACTTGTATCCCCACAGTTAGACCTTCAAATCCACAACAAGAACTGAAGCAGGAGCTTAATATTTGAAAGTATAAAGCACTTCCAGATTCTGCAATATTAACTACTAGGACAAGTAAGCTACAAACTGTGGTTGTTAGTGGATACTATTTTTTATGGCATCAGTTCAGAAACACACCAGTGCTCCCTCAGAATTTTGAAGGGCAGTCTTCCATATGTTTCCTCTTCATAATCACAGTTTTACAGGCCAAAAGTTCCACACCCGGTTGTACAGTTGTCTGTGTGCATCAGCCTCTGGACATGTACACAACAGCAGCACAGTGACTTGAGATGTGACACGCACTTTCCTTTCATCTGGCTTTTCATAGATGATGAGACATAGAATAGGTTAATAAAATGCTTCTTAGCATTTCCTGAACTTCTTAGCAGTTCATGTGAACTGCTAAAAATGAGGGTTTCTTCTCATGATCTGGGTTTGGATTTCGCAGTAACTTCAGACATGATACAAATCTTTTTATCCTCAGAAACAAGGAGACCTCTGGCCAAGCTCTTTCTGACAATGCCTGTCAGCAAGAGATACCACCTTTCCCTTCATAGCACAGCCTGGGGATGAGGGTCCTTATGGAACCTGCAAACTTTTGCCTTGCTGCATAAGAAAAACCCCCGTTGGTTCCAGCTGCAAAAGAAGGATATTTTCTAGAACTGTGTGCCTCACAGGAAGTAAGTTTTGAATTTTTTCCATATGAGAGGAAGGTATAAGAGCAACAAAGTTGCATGGATGCAGCTCTGCAATGCAGAAAGGTATTAGCTAATGGTGAAAAACAGCCAGTGCTGCAATGGCAACACACTGCAGAGGTGAAATGTGAGCTTCACGCTTGCTGGCTGGAAAGCTGCCCTGACTTCAGCTTCAGCAAATGCAGTGACATTTACCCTGCTTCCCCCGCATGCGGCTTCACCCTCACTGAGCCTGCTTGGAGAGCACAGGCTGCCATAACTATCCAATATAGTCAAACTCACGGCTTCTGGCATACCCCAAGCACCCCCTGCCTGTGGTCAGAAAAGAAAACATTTCTGATGTCTGACAGAAGAAAGAAGCCTCTCAGTAATACTTGTGTACTCACTCTGGCACAAACTCCAGGTTGAGCTCTCAGCAAATGCCTGTCTGGTTCAGTTGTTTTCTTTAGCGGCCACAGGAGCCACTTCTCTTTACACAGCTTGCTTGGTGAGCCTGTGGGGAAAGGAGCTAGTACAGCCTTCCTAGAAAGAGAAAAGAAGTCCTTTCAAAGGAAATGTTTTTGCTATAGTTTGAAGTGCTAAATGTTTTGTGGACATACTTGAAACCAAATCAGGGAAGCCAGCTGCCCTTTCAAACATTTCCTAATGTGTTCAAAATAGGTTCAGAGAATGAAATATTCTACTGAATTCTGAAAGCAATAAACCAAATTCAATTGCAAAATGGTTAAGCACAAGCGTTCATCCAAATTCCATTACCTCCTGCCAGCTGTGCAGGGTCTGGCTATCCGTGCAGCTGATAAAATCTAATTGTCATCTAAGTTCTCAATTCTCAGAAATATTTACCAAAATTATTTTTCCACCCCAAGCATGGAAAGAACAATTGCTTGGTAAAAACACTCCATGAATTGTGGGCACCCAAATAAGGGACAAAGCTCCCGCTTGTACCAGTGAACCTGCAGAGGCTCCTGGGCCAACCTTCTACTGCCTTTTTTATTTTTTTTTAAGTTTTTATTTGCATGTGGTTGTTAGTATGGTACCATAAAAATGTGCTAATGCTTGCAAACATGCAGCAGCATCTCTGCCCTATAAAGCTCCCTATCTAACTCTGCAAGCTTTTGGTGTCTGTAAACAGCCTGAAAAGGACCACGGGAGCAGTCCTTCAGCACTGACTCTGTACTTGCCTGCCTCAAAGAATTACTGGCACACATTCAAATGAGATATCTGCGTCACCAGACAGATTACAAAACGTGTCTCTGGTAGGAGCAGACTTATTACAGTTTTAAAACCCGGCTCCTATGTAGGTCACTGTCCTCACAAGCCATGGTGCTGGGAGACTGTTGCATGCAGGACCAAGGGGCAGGAAAGGGTAGGAGTGCTCAACCTCTGACTTTTCTGTAGGCCTCTCCCATCACCGCCCTCTGGTTGCTCAACACAACCTCATCTTCTCTCTTTTCTGCTGTGCATCCAAGATCTTTAAACTGCGAAAACAAATGAACACACTGAACTTGATTTATAATAACACACTTGTAAAACTGTTTTTACAGTCAGAACACATCTACTAATATTATTTTTTTTTCGGGCAGTTATTTGAACATTTCTTGACCCAGTCACTTTACAGCTAGGTATTATCCATAACTCCTTTCACTAGCAGGGGCTGAAGCTCAAAAATCTAAACAAGCCATGCTGAATGATACCGTCAAACAAACAAAAACACTGGAAGTGGCTATTAAACCTATTTTTAACAATATCTGGTAAGATATAAACATTTTAACATTGCATTAAATTTAGCACTCGATATAAAGTGAAAAGGAGAATAATTGTACTGTAAATTTCCTTACAGCACCTCATTTTAAATGCTGTTGCTCCAAATGAATCTGAAATACAAAAACATTTCTGCTAAAGACTAGAAAGCCAAAAATAAATATATGTAAAATGGCTGCTATTCTAGGATACAATCATTTGATCTTCTACATGCAAAATCCAGCTATTTCAGTGGAAATGTCTCCATATTTTACACAAATCTGAATCAGTGATGCCCACTAAAAAGCCCCGTCCCAGCAAACACGTCAAACTGCCACTCAGTTGTTCAACATGTGATATTAAGCCAGGATTTCCAGAAGGGAAAATGAGGACAAGAGGAGGAAAAAAGTTACACAAGGAATAACAGTGGTTCTATTAAAATCAGAAGTGTAGGAACTGAAAAAGAGCAGAGGTAGCAGATAAAGAGCATCACCATGCCAGTGTAAGCACCTATAAGGCCAATGCCTGGGATCAGCACTCAGCCCCAGGGCTTCAGCAAATGCACATAAAGCTATAAAGCAAGGAAAATTCAGCTTGCAGGCAGCTGAAGGAAGGCTGCAAAGTTACACTAGTATGATTAAACCTGTGAACCAACATGTTTTTACATCATAAACATACTGACAGCCATGGAGACTCCTCACTGCAAGGGCTACTGGGGACTCTCAGATCTGGATGGTGGAGGTATGTTCTATGTCCGTGGGACCACCTGCAGCTAGAAGGCCATTAAATCAACCCAACAGTTATAAATGATGTTTCTTCATCAACTCTAGAGTTTCCATCCATTGGACATCAGCAGGGCTTTATAGCAAAGTCTTACCGAGAAATGTTAAGCAGCTTCTATTAGTTCATCTGAAATAACAGGGATGAGAAGCATCACAAAAGGTCATGAATCCTCAAAACCACAACTCCTACCCACAAATTAGCTTCCTCTCCTTCAAAGGATGAATGTCAGTTATATATGAAGTATCCAAATTATACCATCACCTCAAAAAAAAAAAAAAAATCAAGCTGAGATGATTCACAGAGGACATTTCACCTGTGTAAAGCTTTCCAGAGACCGGGAGGGGCTGTTAACTGCCTGGCTGCTCTGCCCTGTTTGAAGAGGAGTCACTAGAGGCCAGCCCCCAGGCACAGGAGCCTGCAGCTGTTATGTAAGGCAGGCAGTTCTGCAGTGCCTAAGTATCAGTGTCTCAAAGCACTTTGGCAGACCATGAACAAAGTTTTACAGCAGCGATGTCAGGTTGTAATTTTTTTCTAGAGACAGCAAAACTGAGCCAAAGAAAAATTAACTGATTTATCTGAGGAGAGGAAAAAGGTCACAAAGAAAAATTTTGGAAAGGCTCCTGGATCCCACTATGCTTGAATCAGTGGAACCAGCCAGTTCAAACACACTGTTGTAAAAGCTATAAATGTCATTGCATGAGATGGGAAGATCCTGGTATTGGCAAAGTGAGAGCTGTGAAGACTGATACTACTGATGCTAAAAATAGGGATTGGAGATCAGAACTTTAAATTGGCATAGGAGAATTAATGTGTCACCTCAAAGTTGATCTTTCCTACAACACAATTGCAGATTTTGATCTTACATTTCAAGTTGCACTTACCTGAATGCTGGCAGACAATACACGTAATAATTGACCATGCTAATTGAATGGCATTGAAACCAAGAGATAAATTTCATATACATCCATACAATGAGAATGTCATCTTCAAGTCACAATTCTACTTACAACTCAGTTACCAACTCGCAGTTCTTGTTCATGATGAGAAAAAGATCTATTCATTTACTTCCTGCTGCAGACCATAAGTATTAGAATAGACATACTGAAAACTACTTCTACTAATTCTTGACTTAGCCATAACTGAATGAAGATGCCTTCTTTCACTTTTTGTATCAATTAAAATCTTCTCTTTAGAGCCACAGTGCAGGCACAGGACCAGAATCACAAACTGGCTGAGACTGGCTGGGACCTTTGCAGGTCACCTGCAGGACCTTTGGTGCTCAAGCAGGACCACCTAAAGCTTTTTGCTTAGGACTGTGTCTACACAGCTTTTGAATATCTCCAAGGATGATGACTTCACAGCCTCTCTGAGCAACTCGTCGGTCTGTCTCTCTCAGTAAAAAAGTGTTTCCTGACTTTCAGACAGAGTTTCCCACGTTTAAGTGCATGTTCATTGCCTCTTGTCCTGTCACTGGGCACCACTGAAAAGAGCCTGGCTATGCCATCTTTGTATCCTACCATCCCCAATTTATATACAGTGATGAGATGCCCCATGAGCATTCTCTTCTTTGCTAAACAGTCCCAGCTCCCTAAGCCTTTCCTCACAGGGGAGATAATTCAGCTCCTTAAACCTCTTTCTGTCCCTTTATTGGACTCTGTCCAGTACATCCATGGACATACTGGTACTGGGAAGCCCATGTTGCTGAGAGTCACGAGTGAAACTTAATAGTGCTGTTGCAGGAATACCGTGTGCAGTTTAACAAAGAAAAAATTTAGCTCATTTATATATAACAGTCTGCACTGAGATCCCAGTGATATTAATAGGTTTTTATTCAGGTTCTTCTCTCCCATAGTTCAGGATGTGTTTTGTGATTTTTGGGGAAGAAATTACTTGAATTATACCCTTTTTTCATACTGGACTTTGTTTAAGAGAGAGTGTTTCTGGCAGAACTTACTACAGAAGCCTGATCCTTTGCCATGCTGAGCTCCTCTTTCAGCAAGGTGGGCATTTTTGCCTGACTAAAGTAGCTAATGTCAGCAAAATCCTTCCTGTTAACTGAAACTCCAACTGGAACACAAAAGCCTGAATCTAACACATTAACCAACCAGGTTACACTGTGCCTGGTGTGAGTAAGTTCAGCTCACCCAACTTCTCACTGTTTGCAGCATCAGTTCCAGGGGGATGGAAAGGGTTGGTTCTGTTCCACTAGAAAAAAAATGTGAAGCAAGTTTTCTTAAGTGAGATGCATCATTTGGTGACAGCTTAAAAGAAAGCCAGGAAGTCAAGACACCAAATGTATTCCCTTACCTTACTGCTTGCCAAACAAAGCGTCTTTAGCGTTTCGTAGGCTACAAAAACTTCACCCTCAAACAGAAAAAACCTTCAACTGAGTGGAAGTATGCCACAAAGGACAACAAATAGCATGAGTGACCCTTCCTTTCATCACATCATTTTATATCTCTCTTCCTACCAGGATGCATCTGTACCTTGACCCTTTCTTCTATAATACATAGAAGCATCACAACACAACATTACCACATCATATTTTTTACATATATCCTTACATTATTTTTCCCCCCAACATTGTGAAATTTGCCAGTGGTGTTCTACATCTGCCTATTTGGAATTAATCTATGTTTAGTGACTAATATTGTACTGAATGTCATGGCATTTCATGCTGGTGACACCTGCCTACTCTTCATATATTTCTATAGAGTTGCTCTTACTCTTTTTTCCACTCTTTAAGGTGAAAAATAATGGTAAGGAATGCAGTGTATTTTCAATGTATCATTTTTACTCATAATTTTTTTCTTAGGAATGCAATGTTTCTGCAAAACCACAGAATCTTATTCTAGCAGAATTGATTATACAACTGGACACACTTGACACTGCTGTTATTTGAATCTGATTATGCAAATTAGGTAATCTGAACTGGTATCAATTACAGCATTTCCAGACCTGATTAAAAGCACTTCTAACATATATTGTAATTTGCACTCATTACACTGTGATAATATTTCACATGAGGAAGTAGGGGAATACATCCTACAAGCCTTTGCCTTTAAGAAAACATGTTGAGTTCATACCTGAGGAAGCAAAAAAGCACTGTATAGTAATAATATCTTTAGAACAGTTATTATGTAAAGTGACAGAGAATTTGCTGCAAGGAAACTTATCTATAAATCTAGACAGTCATTCTAAGTGGTTTGAGGTTGGCAACTACTAAATTGGTGACAAATGAAAAGTACAATAGAATAACTTCTAAAACAAGAAGGAAGAGAAAGGCTAATTTTTGTTTCAAATGAAATGAGATTTTGAAAGACCATCACAAAGTACAGAAAAACTTCTGAACTGCTTTCTTAATAAAACTATTTACAGAAAAGTGTGTTGAGCAATTACATATTACCTCTCCTTCATTATGAGCACAGTTTAAAGAAACAATAGCAGAAAAGTAGTTAAGTCAAACAGTGCTCTGATCTACATCATTGTGAGACTGCAGTTATACCTCTGACATCTTAATTTGGATTTACATGGCTGTAATTTACAGAATTTTGTTGTCTTTAAAAATGTGGAAAGGTGGTTGATGCCTCAGGCCATTTTTAATCAGCTCTGGCTGTACCAGTTTTGCAGAAGGCAGGCTGATGTTAAACTTTTTTTACCCTTTCCTGGCAGATGTCAGTCAGAAGAAGCTGAGCATAAATATTAACAGAATTTCTGTGGAACCAGGTAATTTTTAATACAGCCTGAATGGTTTGACATTCCCTGCTTTTTATATAATGCTATTCTATGTCTACCAGGATGTCCAAATATCACATTTTACTGTTTAGTCCATGTACAAGGATGTGCCAATAGAAAAAGGAAAGGAGATTATAATCTCTGCACAGAACTTTGAATCCTAACTATAATTTCAATGACAGTAAGGAAGAAAAATGGTACCTTATGGTAAGACCTAACCCCAAAATTTTAGAGAAAGTGATCCAAACTTGTGCTTCAATTTTCTCTCTTTACTTTACTGCAACAATAGGAAAAACAAAACATATGGCAAAAAAGATTGTCCAACAAATAGTAAAATGTGTAACTTAAGAAGATAAACAATGATTCAATCTGCAGTATTGAAAACATACCAGTTCTTGGATGCAAATGTGCTTTCATATGAAAAAGGATTCACTTAGTTCTGTCTTTAATCTTTAGTTATAAAAATAACTTGAATCCTGTTTGAAAATTCAGTTGTTTTGCTGAGAACCCTCACCTGGCATCAGGTCTCAGGTATCCCCTTTCAGCTTCAGTTCCAGTTTAAATTTTGCCAGACCAGTTAAAACTAAATCAGACATATTCTTGAACTAAAAGCTCCTTTTTTCTTTCCTTTGAATTCTCTCCAAAACCAGCACCTTATCCCAAGTGCTATTTTGGTACTTGTTGATTTCTTCATTACACCCTGCATTACCTCTGCAACAAAGGAGGTCACTATCATTAACTGTTTGCACTTTCATCTCATGAAATTTTAAAAAGAAAATCAAATAATAATTTGGATATTTCTTCAATTCCTTAGAACTTACAAGTACGTGTTCTAAAACAATGATTTACAGAAAGCAGCTTTTACACACATTTGTGTATGTTAATCGAAGTTTTGATAATTAACTCAGTAAATTAGTGACTTACAAAACTGCCTTTTGAGCATGACTGATCAACAAGGTACTGGGAGAAGCACTGGATTCCATATTACTGCATCTCTGAATTTTAAGTCTGGGTGGGCTTCAGCATCCTGACATGAAAAATTTATTTTCTGTGCTGCAGACTTCAAGGGGCTGATGAAAGTGTGTGGGCTGGTTTGGATGTGAGCCATGCTTTTTCCACACATCACTGTGTCTCCTGCACTAATGACTCACACCTGCACACGCTGCTATCTGATTTCTAGACAGTTATTTATAAACTGGAACAGCAGTGCCAAATTCTGGTGGTGTAACTATACCAGTCATTATTTACCTAAAGTACTTGTCTGTGAAGCACAGACAATGTGGGGACACTGAGTTCGCTCGCCTTTGAGGAGCTGTGAAAACTGGATGCAGCTTCTCCCCGATAAAACCCACACTGCAATTTTATCTTGCACACTTCTATGGATTTCATATGGTAACACACTACTTTTCACAAGGCTGCAAGATAAGCACAGGCTTCCAAGGTCACACACACACAGAAAAAAACCATCCTATCTTCTCTCGAAGTAGCTACTGGAATTATTTCCTATAGCAGTTTTTTATACTTGGAGACTTGCATGTTGCAGACATTAAAAAAAAAAAAAAAAAAGGTATTTTATTCAAGCAAAAATACAGTTGCCCCAAGCTTATGATTACAATCTTGCCTGCAGTGTCTCACTCACTGGTCCAGAAAAGTATTCAAACCTTCACATTACGGTCTCTGCCTTCAGACACTCTTCCCCAGTGCTCAGGCTTTTGCTAGCTATGATTGTAGAAGCATCAGCATTTGGGAGCAATTACATCTCTCTTTCTCCTTCATCTGCAAGTGGCCATGAAGTGTTTTTACTACAGCTTTGGATGAGGCCATTTGTCTTAATTTCTTTCTTTGGAGTAACTTTGAGAAGAGCAAAGAAGAAGAACAGTTCAGAACAATTGCCTAAATGATCTCTCAGTGAAAAGAGAAACATACAATGGGTTACATCTTCAGAGAGATAAAACAGTCATCTGCTGCAGTGTAAATTTTCAAAGATGTTAATCTCATGCCTAGCAAGCACACAGCATCCTGCCCCTTAATGCTGAAAATCACATAGTGTTTTGAATCTTGGATTGAAGTGATTGTGTATCTAAACAAAGATCTGTTTAAATGAAAAAAAAAAAACCAAACCAACAAACTAAGACTTTATACAGAAAATCAGGTATATAAGCAAGCCTGTTCAAGTTACTTATAAACATGCATTTTGCTTCCAGCAACACAAGGTTCTTCCACACATATACTTGCGTATACTTCTCACTGTGTGCCCCAGATGAAAAACTGTCAGGTATTAATATTAATATGGCTGTTGAACTGCACACTGGAGAGCATTTGATTTCAGGTAGCTGAGTTGTGTTCAGAAATCAATATGCTGCTGTCTTCCTTGGTGCAAATTTACTGATGTTAAGGGTTTGCTTCTGTCTGTGTTATTAGCAGTTCAATTCAGGGCCAAATTATTTTAAACTTTTACAGATCACTTAGCAAAATAAGGCTTCACTTCCAGTTAAGTAGTATCATAGTTAATTAACCTTTAAGTAGTATCATAGTTAATTTAACTTGATTCTGTAGTACCAGGGGTTAAAATACTTCACAAACTGAGTAAGGATATCTTGTCTTTAAGCTACAGAAATAATAGGGAAAAAAGGTTTCCTTTCACCATACAGGCAATCTTCCCCTCATAGATATTTTACTAAGAAGTGCAAGAATAGAACAGTGTTCTTTGATTTGATTAGGGTTTGAGTAGGTTTGCTCTTTTTTTGTCTCCATAATTTTGGACTGCACAAGTTGACATTAATCAAACAATGAATACTCACCAGGGCAAGGGTGACTGATCAGAGAAGTGCCCTGGGTCATACACCCCTGCTCTTAAAGCTGAGTAGAAGTACAACAAAAAAAGTCAAATTCACCTTATTGCACATTTATCCACATTTGCTCTCCTTCTGCTCTTATTCCTTTTCCATGAGTTTAAATATTTTCCCAATGCCCAGTGTTTCTTATCTTCTTGAGAAACTATCATTCTTAGTTTAGATTATCTTTTGATATGCCTTCAGTCTTGTTGCAATTCTTACATCCACTCATTTTTCCATCTTTTCTGTCTTCTTTTTCAGTTTATTCTCTTCTCAAAATTATTTTCAACTTCATCTCTGCTTATGAAGCAACTAATTTATCTAATGCTTCTAAAATAAAGAATGTCTTTGTTTTAATTCATTAGAGATGATTTTTTTTTAATAGTAAGAAATTTACTACTTCCATAAGGAAAGTATTTTCTTTATTCATGGAACTAGAACAGCCCAATAAAGAATGGGTGAATTCCACAGGCCTGATTGTCAATTGTCCTGCAATACTATACAGACATGTGAATGGGATTTGTTCTTGCTACTTTTTCATGACAAAATTTTTACCTGTACCTATGTCACGGTGAATTTTATGATGTTTTTTAGGAACTGAACTCACAGCATAAATTGATTTCACTGAAAAAGACCAATAGATGGTGCAGTGCTATCAAATCCAAAGAATCAAAATCTCTATATCCTTATACAAATTGCCTGAGGCATTTTACAAATAAAGAGCTTGCTGCAAAGACTTTATTGATTCTGAAAACAGACCGTTTTTAATTTGTAACCGTAAATCTGATTTCATATGCTGGGGAAAAAAAACCAAGAACAAAACCAACCAAGAGAAAAATCCAGGGAAAAAAACAAAACCAAAAGACCTGGAAAAAAAATCAACAAAAAACCCCTACACACACTTTTTCAAACTCCTGTTTCTCACAGCTGCTGGTCTGACATGGAAACAACTAGCCTTTTCTGGCATTGGCATTGCCCCTCCTTCCTTCCCCATCTATCCATTTTTACCCCTGTGCAGATTCATGGAAAGCCAAGAACTACAACCATAGTGATAGGGGAAAGGAGGCTCCAGAGCACAGGAGTATTTCTGACTTTATCTGCTTTCACACATGTGGCTGGCAGGCAATCTCTGCACCACCAGCAGTGTCACACGATCTCCCTGGTGGCTGAGCAGTGCCAGTTGTGCGGAGCAGCACACAGGGCCCCACATGCACTACAGGGCATATTCCTGCTCTCCTGCAACAGGAGCTGCAAACAAATCCAGCCTAAAAGCCTGGAGTGCCTTTATACCCTCTCCCCAGACTGACCTAGCAGGTTACAATCCCTCACTGCTCTAAGGGACTATCCTTAATCACCTATGTAGAGCAGCTTTACTTGTCTCCAAATACTCAGCTGTCTACTCAACAATTACACTGAGTTCTTTGTTTCCTTTAACCAAATTCAACAATTCACTTTTCCTCATGATAGCTGCACTTATGCTGCCTTCAATGTCACCATCTCACTCAGAAAATAATCAGCATACAATTGTTTTCTCTCTTGTAAATGGAAGAGAAGATTAGGTCCAGTAGCCAGGACACATAGAAGTAAACAGAGTGTTGTGGTTTCCTTCTCAGCTCTGCCAGTGACCTGGAGGGTTACTGCAAGCCATTGCTTCTAAATGAACATCAATAGAAGATTTCAAAGTACCATGAAATTACCACAAAAGTACAAACAACAAAATGTCTTCATTTCCTAAGCAATCTTCATTGAAAATCAGATTTTTCCCTTGCTCCCACACCACTATGAAAGTTTAAGTTCTTTAGAAATAAATTTGTAAGAACAGTGAATTTTTTCCTGTTCCCCAAGCAGCTCTTTTCTTGCTCCCAGTTTCTCTGTACTGAGGAACAGCCAAGGCACTGGAAAGGCACTGCTTGTGTTAGTTACCAGTGTGGGTTGCAGACACCAACTACAGAGGTGCCAGACCTTCTCCTTGTCCTGCAGCTGAGAAAGCATATCAGTATTCCCCTTCTCTGGGACTCTCGAGTAGCAGTGACACTGCTCCTTCACTTGGGAGGAGACATCTCTGTGAAGTTATACTATGTTCAGGTGCTAGCAGATGGGAAATATGCCATAAAGTCAAAGGAAACTGAAACCATGAATTTCTGTGCCGGAATGTGGCAGTGTCCAGTCCAGTATGCGGACAAGCATACTCAAAACCAAGACTTCCACAGTCATCCTGCAGACATGTGATTTACGTGATGGCAAATGTCACACTTCCTACCATAACTAAACAGGCTCATTACCAACAGCTACACTAGAGCTACCAGACCAAGTACAATAAATACACAAATACACAAAATGAAGTGAAGCTTCATTTTGAATACAAAAATCAATTTCCTCCTGATATGTTCAGCACCCATTTATATTCTTCAAAAAAGCCCCACCTAAGCTGCACTTGAATTTATAAGTAATTTCTATTTATGAAAAAAAATCTTTCCCTTCCCACACACTGTGTGAAGGCGGACAATGGCAATGGTATCACATTTACAAAATCAGTAGCAACCTGGTACTTTTCATGTTCAAAAAGTGCAACAGCAATGTCCAAGGTAGCAGCCAGTCATTTTATACCTTTTGGATTTCTGAAGGCAAATATCAGGTCATGAATGGCTACCACAAAAACTTCTGCGATTTGTAGAAATGCATGGGGAAACTTCAAATACATGAATTGAGATTGAACTTGTTTCATTGAGGAGATATTTCTGATCATGAGAAAATTACACAGGTACAGATTTAATACTTATATTTTGATAGAAGTGCTGAATTTTACACACTGATTTAGGCCCATTTACACACTTTTTCCAGGCCCATTTAGCACAATTGTGACTGCCAAGTTGATGTCATTAAAAGGAGAACTAGACTAAAGAAGTAGATATTGCTTTGAAGCAATGTTATTTTATATAATGAGTGTATTAAGTCTCATCATGTTGAACCAAGAAGATACTAATCAGGAGCTCTAAGTGCTAACCCTCTTTGAGTTAGCCTTCAGATAAAAACTTTCTTCTCATCTTACTACTTCTCCCTCGTATACACCCACAAGCCTCTCTTATTTCTGCTTGTACAAGCACATACCACGTAAGTTTCTCTGTTTCACACTGTGACAAGTGCACGTCAGTTTGAGGACATCTGCTGGCTTGAGCCTAATGTTCCATAAAGGAGCCTAATTGCTTCACATGGCTATCAACAGAGAGCCCAGTGATTAAAGCTACTGACTTTAAGGTTTAGCCCAACACTTGAAATGACAACATGCACATTAATAATGCACTTACCATTCCACTGAGCAATGTGAAATGAAGAACACTCTCTTACTGTGTCCAGATCTGGGCACCTCAGTACAAGAGAGGCATGGAAATCCTGGAGCAGGTCCAGTGGAGGGGTTCAGTGATTAGGAGACTGGAGCACCTCTCTTACAAGAAAAGGCTGAGGGAGCTGGGCCTGTTCAGCCTCAAGTAGAGACAACTGAAAGGGGACCTAATCAGTGTCTCTGAGTATCTGAAGGTGGGGTAGCAAGAGCCACGCTCTTCTCAGTGGTGCCAGCAACAGGAAAAAATGCAATGAGCAGCAAACTGATTCACAGGAAGTTCCATGTGAATATGAGGAAGAATTCCTATCCTGTGCAGCCTTTTGAACATATAGAAGTTGTTGTAAAACCAAAAGATTTTTTGCCACCACTTTTGTTCAGTGTTTGAATGAGAAGTGACACATGATGAGTTCTACCAAACAGCAAATCTATTGAGACTCTTACCTCTGTCACAAATGCTTCCATCTGCATGAGGCATAAGGAGAAAACAGATGCTAGCAAAAGCATAGCAACAGGATAAAAGGGAATATGCTGAAGGAAGACAACACTGCTTGTTGCAAAAGTGGTGATGCAGCTGTTGAAGGAGGAGAAGAAAAATGAGAGAGATGTAGAATAAGCCATAAACTAGCAAGCAGAATGATAAAGTTCTGAAGATGCAATTACAAGAAAAAAATACTTTTTAAAACCACATGAACAGCGCTGGGCTTTTCATAGTAGCCAAGCTGTGTATATCCCAGCTTACAGCCCAGTGTCAAGAATTCCTTTCCAGAACTTTAGTGTGCAATAGGTTGACAAAGAAAATGTTTTCAAAAACAGTTTGATAAAAAATTTTTTGACTACGCTAAAAGAAATAAGGCAAAATTCAAAGGAGTTTCTTCTTGAAAAAAAAAAAATTCACCTTAAAATGTGATAAAGCTGTAAGTCACTGAAAAAATATTCTGTTGGAAAATGTTCAGCCACTTTCAGCACGTAACAAAAGAAAAGGTTGCTCAATTTTCAATAATTGATGACACTGCTAGACTGAAGCACCAATGCACACAGAGACGCTGAATAACTTTAGGGATGAACAGGGAGACAGCTACTGAGTGCAAGCCACTTCTCGGATCAGGTAGCCATCACACTATTTTGAGTGATGATACCTGTAGTACACTTCAAGTCTCTTCATCTTGTCAGCCTCAGAAGAACACTGAAAGGTGGGAGGCGAATAAGTTCTGAGGCTACACAACAAAGCTGGGGCGAAGAAATAGCAAACCCTGTTTGCTCAGTATTTACGGCAGATATGAGAAGCCTCTCCTAGGCAGGTGTTAGAATGAGACGTGCAAGTAAGTGAAGTTAGGTTCAGCAGGATTTTGTGTTAATACAAAGGGATAAGAAACTTGGGGCGCCGGCTGGCGCCGTGGTGCCTGGCATCCACTGGATGGCACTGTGAACAGGCGGCTTGGCTCGCAGCGGGGACAGCGCCGAGCGGCCCCACCGCGCCCCGGAGGGCAGAGAGCACGTCTGAGGTGGAGAGCTGCGAACACGCGTAGCCTGCCCGGCCTAAAGCTGGGCTGCACTCATGTCTATCTAGTAAATGTCTATCCCTGAGCGCAGAAGCGCCATAAGGATGGCTAGCTTGATTTATACTTAATTAACACTTACAAAACGTGCTGCCGTGCAAAAAATGTACAAAAAATAGCAGAAACATGAAGCTATAGGACAGTCACCACTTATCTTTGGGAGCCCCTACTCCAGCTATACACGCTCCCTTAAGTTTGTAGTATTATCATCACCAAAGAGGAATGCAAGCCACTAGAGGGGGTGAGACCCTCTTCTAGTAGCACACGAGTGCAAGCCTCAAGCACAGGAGTGCAAGATGCTTTCCATCACTTGTCGCTGCGTCCTCAGCCTGGGTTTGCCATAGCTTTTTCACTCCCTCAGCCCCGTCCTCTCCTGCCTCCACTTCCCCTCTCCCTGTTGTAAAACCGGTCTTAAAGAGATAGCAGTTTCTGTATCCTCACATGTGCTTCTAAATGCTATTTAACAATCAGCCCGTTCCCGTTTATTAGGTTTTTTCTGTGACAAATGAAAGTGATAAGGTATCAGCATGCATCTCTGGTTACTGCAACAGTACCAGTCACAAGACCACAGATTTGAGTATTAATTCAGTAGTCCCACTGTCAGGCTAAGAGGAAAATTATAACCATGCCATTAGGCATAGCAGCAGATACTCGCAGCAGCAGCTGCTGCAGAGACCACTGTTCCTCCAAGAAAAGCAGAATCAACTCAGAAAATTAAAATTTTGAGTGAAAAGGAAATGCAAAAGTGTTCCATTAAAGAAAAAACCCAACAATTCTGCTGCTGTAACTCTGCCATTGTAAAAGATGCATCCAGATACACAATGTTCTGGTTACTGTTCCTGATATTCACTTTCATAGCTTTCACAATCATATTCATTATAAAGTCTCACTGTCTAACTTCACATCAGAAGTACAGCAACTCTGCCAGAAAAGCAGGTTCTGTTTAAAAATATTAATGAGATACTGTTTTAACAGTCAGATATTTCCTGCTTCAACATCACATTCTACTATAAGCATCTAACATTTAATCCTTTTATATAAGCAAAATCTTAGTATCTGACTTGACATATCTAGTCTAATAAAATCCACAAAACTGACAGCAGATGCAAAACAGAAGGCCATGCATATTATAATAAAATTAAATTAGAATCAATTCTGATTATTCATCTCTAGTTCAGTTTTCATTAAAATAAAAAGTCTGAGTACCTGATGAAACAATAATTGAAGTATTTTGTTTTAATATTCAGGACATACTACTTAAGTATGACATCAGTGTGGAACATGATCACTGAGTAGTTACTTAGTGGAACTCATATTCATATTCATTTCATTGAATCCTCCTTATACATAGAACACAGAGGCTTATCAAATAAGTTTCTCACCATTCCTACTCTGAGAATGGAATTTAATTTTTAAATATTAATTTTAATTTTTAAAGAATATGTTAAAAGCTTTAATAGGTTAAGGGGGAAAAAACCCCCAACCAATCAGCAACCCCCACCTCTTTATTCTTCCAAAAGTAAGCATCAATGCAACAACTTCAAACTGACAGCTGAACACAAAAGGCTCAAGCTCATTCCTATAGGTTTTCATGGTGGCTTTTCGTATCTCACTGGAATGGCCTCTGCTTCCTATGTATTGTGATTTCCCAAAACCCACTTCAGAAAAAGAAAATGATTTCCATTTCTATATGAACTGCTTGGTCTGGCAGCAACTACTGAGTTCATCACCCAGCGGTCAGATTTTGTCAGATATTCATGAAACCACACAAAACCAGAGGTAATTTCTCCACTTATAAGGCAAACCACAGTCTTTGCATTAGATGTTTTTCCAAAACTTATGTTCAATGCAGTACCTTGTTGCTCTAATTTGTTAGTGAGAAGCTTCTTGTCAGTCTGCTGGTTTAAGACTTCTGCAGGTAGACTTCAGCTTTTGTAAGTCATCCACATCTTCACTGCTCTAATTCTACCAACTTCTTGAAGTTCAGCATTATTTGATATTGTTTAAGAAACTAGAGATAAGAGTTTACCCTTGAAACAGCTGTATTATAGAGGTGACATTTCAGCTGCTGTGCATGTCTAGTAGGGTAGCAATGAACTTTGCCACCACTGAGAATCAAAATTTTTGGACATTCAGGATTAAAAACTCATGACTTTACACTTTGAGTTGAAGAAGCCCTGAAACCCTAGGCTAGAGCAGATTATCAACCTTTGTGATTCAAGCACAGAAGCAAGTACCCAGGCCCCACTAACCATATTTTCTACTTTGGGTGACAGAAAAAGAAGATTCAGATTGTTTTTATGGTAGCATGTCTTGGCAAGCTTCATCCTTTCAAAGCCTCCTCTCCTTAGTAGGGAGTAGTACCATATTCAGAGCTATTCTGCTCAGTAGGACAAGTCTGCAGGGCTGCTCCAGATCAGACCACAACTTGTGGTCCAGGTATCCTACAAGATACCCCACTGACACCACACGGCAGCCAGGACATCCCCATATAGCAGCCAGGACATCCTCAGCTCTTGGATCTCCACAAGTCCATCGCTGCTTGGCACCCCACAACACAGCCCTACACGCTGGGCCCTGTCCACTGCAGCTCCAGGGCATTTCCACACACCTCCCAGTTTAAAACCATGCCACAGCAACGGAGAGCTATTACCAATGAATTTGCTTTGTAACCATGACACCAGCATTGCAAAATGCTATTCTGTTTTTATACAGCAAAAGCTTTCTCTTAAAAAAAATCCCAAACCCAACAAAAACCCCACCCCAAAAAAGCCAGAAAAGAGAAAAAAACAAGGTTTGTTTTTACCCATTCTACCACAGGGACAACAAGTTGCTAGCAAATTAATACTAAGGTTAAATTCACGTCAATTTTAGTCCAAAGACTTTAGCCTTAATAGCTGCCAGTATAAATACTGTTTTGTTTCACTAAAAATGTATGTGGATAATTATTCTAAGTAATAAGGTTCCCCACAGACCAAATTAACAATTAAGGGTCCTACTCACAGCTTTCACAAAGCACTGTTAAATGAAGCGTTCTTCCTGGTGCCCCTGCCTCTGTCACTATGCTGTTCACAGGAAATATTTTTCTAAATGAAGTTCGATAAACCTGTTAAGGGTTACCTGAAGTGCACTGCATAATTTCCTGCCTGAAATTTCTGACTACCATTCACATTGTTATGAACAATGTGGCTCAATTCTCTTACAGCTCCAACAACATTTCAGCTATAAAATTCGTCATAATATTGTTTTAACCCTAGTTTAGTGCTTGCCAGCTATGCAAGAGATGCAAAATTATTACCGTTAATGGTTAAACTACTTCAGCTTTCATGATTTCAGTGAGCTCTAGTCTAGAACATGTAATCTGGCCACACAGTAACTCTTAATCTTGTTGACTAATTTTACTGGTAACCCATGTTTTTCATGCTTTGTTGTAGGCTGGGGTTTTTTGAATTAAAAACACAACATCCACAGCGATTCAGAGAGCTCTGGAATCTTTCATATGAACAGAAACAGTTTTTGCTAAAATTAACAATCAGCAAAAGGAACTAGCTAATTAAGAGACAAACAAAACTTTTTTTCATGGGAATGCAGTGACAGCAAGATGACAACAGAAGCAATGAAGACATGCCTAGGCTTTCAAAAACAGTTCTGGGCATAACTAAGAGGTAGTTTTAAAACACTAAGAAAAGTGCAGTTGTTGGTTTTTCAAGCTTGAGTGTACAAAAAATTGGTTCAAATGTCTTCTACTTCTGCAGACATGAAAAGTTCCAGCTGTCAGAGCAGCGAAGAGGCACTGACCAGGGGTTTTGGGGAGCAGGCACTCCTCCTGCCAAAGCAGACAGATGACTGCAAAAAACCCTGCTGCACCAGGTGGGAACTGGTGAAGACTTTTAGGGCATAACAACGGGGATGAAAATGAATAGGGAATGACTTTTCACTCTGTTCACTGAAAGCAAAACAAGAAGGAATAACATGAAATTAATTAAAGTCACATGGCAGTTATTCACACAATATGCAGGATATTATGAAAGTTATAAGCTTGTCTTGCTTCAAGAAATGCCTGACTAAATTCCTAAGCAGAAAATCCCTGGGGTGGTATTAAATACACAGATACCCTGTCTGGCCCTGAGCTGCAAATAACAGTACACTGGTGGGCTATATGAGAGAAATACCATCCCGTGCTTGCCTCATTCCAGGCATTTGCTTTCAGCTGCTGACAGAGAAAGGTCCCAGGAAAGATGAGGACAAGAGTTTTATTCGTTTGCGGCCACAGATTTGAACAGCCATTTCCCAGATACAGGGGAAACACATTCCTGTATACTCCTAACAGGCGTTACAGCTATATTGCTGCTTACACACTCCAGCTGCTGGGATGCAGACAGGAATTTCTCAGGTGGACAATTGCAAAGACAGCATGGAGGAGGGCTGAATTCCTTCTAATGTACAATCAGGAGTTTTCCAGTTAAAGATCAGCTGCACTTTTGCAAACCAATCAAAGACAGCAGGGTTGCACAATTCTCATGGGGATGAGAAACACTATAGGTAAAGCTCAGAGAGAGATGAGAAATACTATATGCAAAGCTAGGACTATTTAAAAAATGGCTGAAACTGATTTTTGTGAAATGGCTTTGGTGTTTTCTAACCAGATCTGTTCAAATAAGGGATGCCACATGAAAAGAAAGCAGTCAACAAGGCTTCAAAAGCTCAAGCTGAGCCAAAAAGAAGGAAAATTATTTCCTTATTATAGAGTAAGAATACTTAAAATTGAAAATCTGATAGCACATATGGAACCACCTAATGTCATTTTTAGAATTATATTTCAGAAGAGAGATCACTGTAAAGTGATTCGCTCAAGGGGATACTGTGAATCAGCGCTAGAACAACAATACTGTTTTAATTACAGTTTCTTATTAAGCCTGTATTAACATGCTGAAGGTCAGAGGTTGACTTAATTTTTAGCAAAATTATTTGCTAAGAAGTTTTCAATACCTCATCATGTAACCTATAGCTACAGATAGGCTCTGCATCACTATTCCCAGGGGAAATACTTTTGATGGCAGGAACTGCTGTATGAACATTTCATTCTGCTTCAGGAAAGATAAGCAATTCACAGGAGATGCAAAATGCTGTTTTCTGAAAGTATATCAAGCCTTGAAGTTATTATGAAGAACAGCTAGGGAGAACTGAATAGACTGACAGAAGTTCAGAAAACACTTCACTAGGGAGCAAGTCCTCCCATCCAGCCCACAGGGCACATCTCCGGTAACTGTCAGAAATAAAGGCTTCACCAGCTGTTGACCACAAAGGTTTTCTCTTACATGCTTCTGTAACAGGGCCCCAGTGCAGGTTTCAGTTCAAGCAAACAAGATTTTTCTAATAAGCCATCTGATCAAAATAATTTACTTGGTTTAAGGGAGGTTTGCTAAGAAGAGAAAGACAGCTGGAAGTAAAAACTTTATTCCTTAGGTAATGTAGGAACAGAGTTTCCTCCAGAAAAACAAACAAACAAACAAACAAAAAACCCCCACAAAAAACCAACAAAAAACCCCACCAAACCAACAACCGACCACCAAAATCTAGCTTTTCCAGTCAATTCCTTATACAGACAGTACCTAAGGGTTATACTGTAACACAAATACACATCACAGCTTTCAGGACCCGCAGGCTTTCTTTCTGATGACAGATGTATCAAACAAAATTCTATCCTCCTGAGCCTTTGTATTATTGTTGTTTTGGCATTCAAAGTGGAAAATCAAGTGGCATTTAAGTGAAAAATATATTAATAAAAAATATAATATTAACATCACCCTTTCTAGTTACTAAGGTGTCTGAGAATTACCATCAGAACTGCAGAATTCTTAGCTTTTAGGCTTCCTGTTGAAAAATTTATTCTGCTTCTCGTTGAATAATGTAGTATGGCTGCACAAGGGCTTCCATGATCATGGCATTTGGTTGCATTACCAGTCTTCCTGAGAAGCTGTTCTTGTGTTTGACCGATAGAGATCTGGGCTCCTTTCTCCTGCTGCAATGCCTTGTGAATACTATCGAGAGGGGAAAACAGAACACAAGCTCCAGGGCTATTTCTTCAGAATTTTCAGGAAGACCCAGTGTTTCTCTTGGTAAGATTTAGACTCGAGGTACTACTGAATCCTTCATAATTCATGTCTGAATATATGAGTTATCCTCATCACTCCTCTGGATTTTTTTCAAACAAGGATATAATTAGTAAAAGTAATTTTTGATAATATGACTGAACTAATCATGAAGGAAAGCAGCACAGTCTACTGTGAACCTGTCTCCTCCAGTGGAAGCAACAGGAGCCAAAACTTCTCCTGAACCAATCTCCTTTCAGTGATCTGACATGGACAAATTTAAGCCTCATAAATAGACTTGGGGGTCTGCATTTAATTGAATGTCCCTATGTTAAAAATGAACAGAAGTTTGATTTTTAAAAGCTCATGAAGCCAGCAGAGATTCTTTCATTTAGTTTAGTGAGCTCTGAGTCAAATACTACAAACATTAGCCAAATGACAGTGTAGGTTTACAGATAAGAGCTCTTATTTATTGAAGTCTCTCCATATTAATTAAGAAGATACAAGCATGGGCAATATGGGAAGAACCAACAGGTTCGGATTCCTGCTGGCAATTTCAGGAAGAATCCAGATGTCCTGTATAATAGTGAGAGTAAGAACAAAACTCCAGTCCCCACAAAAACACCCTGTGACAATTTGTCTTGAACTGTTGTGTTGAGGAAACCCTTCCTGCTACCAAATCTGACAATTTATTTGTTTTATGATAGCATCTAGAGGCATCAAGCAAGTATCAAGAATTTAGTATAATATGTACCATGAACACACAGCAATAAAGGAGTCCCTGAGTCTAGGAAAATACACATTTATATTTGAAAAAATACATAGTTCATTGAAATATCCCTGAAATGCATCTTAAGCAGGTTTTTCCATGCCTCAGAGATAAAGATGTCCAATTCAAATATTAACTGCCAGTCTCAAAACAGAAGTATTGGTACAGGGAAGCTTTTGTTAAATTTCAGGTACATTTCAATTTCTGTAATTAAAAAGAAATCTAGACTTTCAGCTTAACTTGAAAGCATGACTGAATGTTTACAAGACTGAAAGAAGTCCATGCAAATGTCTGTCATGGCAGTCCTTTTGTGCTATTGGCTGCAAACCAATGGTGTTAAGCTGCCTTGATAAAGCAAATATCCTAGTGGCAAACTGCTTTAAACTCCCTCAGCAAGACAGTGCAGTTACTGTGATTTATTTTAATTTAGATCTGTGTAGCAAGTACTTTTTGAGAAGTGTGCCTAATAGACCATTAGAGTTTTCCCAGATAGCTGTAGTGCTTCAGCACCTTCATCCTTCAAATGTCTTTGTTATTTTCAGTCTTCTTTCAGCAAATTTGTCTCTTGAACTGGGAGGTAAGTGACATATGGGCCACATGATACCTTTGAGGATTATGCCATTTTAAAGTAATAGCTTTTGGAGTCTCACTGCCATGCCAGAGAACCAAGGTAGGTATTAGCAGGAGGTTATCATCCTGCAGTATCTGAAACACACAAAAAAATCCTTTATCTAACTTGTTTCTCATGTTCCTTTGTTGTGGATCCACCAATTATTTTCAGGTGACTTTTTTTTTGTAAATTCCACACATTCAGAGAGCTGGAGTTATAATTTTCACAGCAGCCAAAGATGCTTGCCTGTTCTGGGTCACTTCCTTTCCTGGTAGTTTTATTTACAGTTGATTACTTCCATAAGATAAAGAAATGGTCTTCACTGACTTTGAAATTGCTGTCTGCCAGTGCGACTCTAAGCTGATCATGCACAAACTCACAGAAAATGAATTAGCAGGTATAGCAACATCCCTGGAAATCATTCATCACTATGGTAGATGTGGTATACGATATATTTAAGCTTTAACTAATATGGACCAAGAAGAGCACATTAAATTGGAAAATTCAGAATTACAAAGCTGCTATTAAGAATATAAGAAATACATATGTTGGAGCATGAGAACACTTATCTTCAAGCCCCCACAAACCAAATACATATCAGATAAATCCCAGAATCTATAGACACATATACTTCTCAATAAAACTATCCACAGAGCACAGACAACCTAATGCAGTTTACTTCCCCCTCCCAGGTCTCACTGTATTCAAACTACTGGTTTTCAGTAAAACCAGCAGGGTTTAATTTGAGATGGCAGCCCGGGGTACTTTCCCTGAAGTCAATTCACTTCTTTCAGATGAGGACGTCAGAGGCAGAGAGAACCGGGATGCCAATTTAAGTGACCATGGAGCTGCTGCTGCTGTTGGTTAAGCCTCTCTGATGAAGGACTAGATTTGTTTTGGCACTGCATTTCAGAAGACTCTAAAGGGCAGACAATAATCTAAACCACAGACTGTCAAACTCTTGTTAGGCTTTTCTCACCAGTCCTGGAACAAGTATGACTCACCAGCAAACAGCACATACATTTAAGTGAATCTTCAGCACAGTACAGGGAATGCATGCAGGGTGCACAGTTCTTTCCAAGGGTTCGGAGTTTTTATCTTTCTACTTTGTGTCTGCGCAGATGAACTGGTGTCTTCGTTTGCAAAACACTTGCAAACGTGTATCACCTGCTATTTTTCCAAAAAGTTATCAATTACACAATAGAGTGTAATAGTGATAGCTGTAAATAAGGTATTCTAATATTGTTTGTATCAAACTGAAAATCTCCAAAATCAGTCTGTTCAACTGAGCCACTAATGTTGGGGTGACAAAACGCATTGTGACACTGAACATCTTTCTCTCATGCCTGTGGCTGTCATCTAATTCTGCACTTAAACAATGCATTGGCTGCAACATCCCTAACACCAAAAGGAGAAAAGAAATCTGGCAGTGGGAAACAATTAAATGTGGAAAATTCACTTCTATTTGTTATTAGTGCTGTGCTTTTAACACTGTGGTCAGACATGTAAAAGAAAACACTGAGAATTTGCCATGAAAAACAAAACCAGAAGAACTTTGCAATATGATACTGCATTTTAGATACTGCAAAATATAAACTTGGTTACAGCTCGAGAGCATTAAAAACTCCTCAAATCTTAAATATTTTATTTGCTATTAACTTCCTGAAAATAACTAATAGTTCATAAAAATGATGCTAGCATCTACTTAATTCTAATTGAAAACATAAGTCTTTGTTTCCTATTGACTCAAGACAGCAGTGCCACCAAGAGACATTTCATTATACAATACAGTCTTGTCGTTTTGTAAAAAAACTCCAACAGATTATTTTAATTGCTTTGCACAATACTAAGAGAGGAAAGACTCTTGCAAACAACAGCCAGACTCAAATGATACTGACATTTCTCTGAGAGGGTTTTGGGGGTAGGAAAAAGACTGCTAATTTACATTTTCATTTTCTAACCATTCTGAAGCTGCTGATTGTCAGAAACTGTAACATCAATGTAAAGCTGCATATAGGTCTTTTGCCAGCTACTTATCAGGCTTTTCTGCACAAGCCACCTCAATACCCAGGCTACCCGAGGTTTCTTTTCTTACTCTGAAGAGGGTTTCTCAGTTTTCACCTTCTTCCTTTCCTTACAAACATCTATGTTGATATGACGATTAAAAAAACCTGTTTGCTAATCCTGCAAGACAGTTCTCCTGAAAGTATGTGCTCTCTTGCTTCCCAGAGGTATATAAGGCTTTCTAGGTTACCAACTGAGTGAAAAAAACCTTAAAAGCACGGATTTTGAAATAACAGCACATGGACTGCCAGGCCTCATTAAATCCAAGATCTATTACAGGGCAAAATGATGGTTATGTTCTTATTTACTTTTCTATAAAATCTACATGTCAGAACCCATTCAATATATTTGTGAAGAGTTCTAACATACCGGCTTATAACAGTGATACAAATTACTAGAAAAAAATTAAAATGACAAAGTATGGGCAATTTGCTGATGTTTAGCTAATATTTGGTAGTCACTGAATGGAAGCACCAGGACTAGCATCAAATATTCATATATTAGAATATTATTATATTTATAGATAATATAAATAATAATATTATAATATTATATTTATATAATACACAAAGGCTGCATAAATAATACATATATAATACATAAAGGCTGCATTTTAAACAAAATTCCCTTTACAAGGACAGTACTAAAAATGAACTGCTGAAAAACCCTATTCAGGGAAGGTTTAATTTCACTTAGTTACATATTGAGGCATACATTGTTAATAAATCAATATTCAACATCCAAGATTCTCAAGAATCAAAAGTAATTCAGAAGCAACCTATTGTTACACAAGTTTAGATAGCTTCTAAAGAAGGAATTTAAGAAGTACTGGATAACTTCAGATAAAGTACCATCTGAAAATTGAGAGTTAAAGTTAGTTAATTCAAACTAAATCACTATGCCAAATCAGTTACACAAACACCCTGCAGAAACAAAAATCAAGAGTCAATTATTTTTAGGGGAAAAAAAAAAGGGTATATAACATTAACTGCATTTGAATCAATGTAAAGAGCTTTTTGGAGGAAAAGCCTGCCTCTAACTACACTTCCACAAAAATGAGATTCAATGCTGTTTTAGTACATAGAAGAGTAGTTCCCTATTATGTGTTTAAAGGAGATTCCATTTCTCTCTCCTGGGCTGACAGAGTTGCAGTTCTGTTCCTCCCCAGTTTGCTGCCCTCTACCATTCTCTTCCCCGGTCACGTTTTGGCTTTGTGCACATTTTCCCTCCAAGGTCAGCTGAATACATTTGCCTTCAACAGCACCATTTCCTATTTTCCCCGCTGTCTTTAATTCAAGTTCCTTCTTTGCAGTTACTTCTACTTTCCTGCCTTTTTGAGCTCACTTTACTCTCCAAATTCCACCTGTTATACACATACCTGGTGTTCCTTCCCATCCTCTTTGTCCTTTCATGGGTATTTGCAAGTCTCAAATATTTTAGAATAACAGATTTGTATATGCATAATTTCCTCTAAAATAAAATTTCTTTTGCATATGCAACAGGCATTTATCCCAAGGAAAGTACTAAGAGAAGATCTTGATTTGTAGAGTCAGCAGCCTTAGGAGTATCTCTGTGATAGTCTCCTCCCAAACTAATTCTTACAGGTCAAGTTTTCAAAAATTAAAAAAGTCTTCCTACTAAAATCTACTACATGAAAAAGGTCTGCATAAGATTGAGTTGAAGTTTCAGCCAGAGGAACTGACACATTTACAGAAGAGATTTTCTATTTTAGTTTTTCTTTCTTATTTTTGTTACATTTTCTATTGCAAACAACAAAAATGTACACTTTATGTTATGCACTTCTTAAAAAATCATTAACACAAATTATGAGCTATTTACTAATTTAGATTAAGTCTCTTTAGACAAGTCTACTGAATTAGAGGAAAAATTTAGAAAGCATGCAAAAGGAAAGGTAATCTTACTTTTTCATCATCATCAGTAAAAGGGGCACCTCCTGGAGTCTTATTTATTGCTTGGGCAACACCAATAATCTCTCCATCACTGTTTCTTATGGGCATGCACAAGAGGGACTTTGTCTTGTATCCAGTCAGTTTGTCAATCTCATCATTAAAGCGTCGATCCTTCAAAAGAAAATAAAGAAGCATTAACATACATTTCATATATCTAAGCTTTCTTCAGACACCAAAGTACTTTTCCTGATGTCTGATAAGGTATTTTTCAGTAGCATTATGCTGTTGCTTCTCTGTTATTAGCCCATTCTTTATTAGCTGTTTTTCCTCACTTTCTCAGGGGATCAGTACAAGATTTACCATTCCATAACCGCACTCCCAGAAGTCCCGCATTTGTACCTCAATTAGAAGAATGTCAGCAAAGACTGGTATCTGCCATTAGTGACGTGATCATACCCACACACTTCTGCTAGGCCCTGCTGCCATTTCACACCCATATTCTGTACATGCTCACAATGTCTCTGTCAAGTTAATGGAGACTCTTTTTGGCCCCATTTCTGTCTGTTCAAGTAAGACTGGTTATATGGACTAACATTCCAATGTAGTACAAACACGTTCTCAAAGAAATACAGCAAAAATCTCAGCTCTTTCTGGAAAACTAAGTACAGGAATGCCCCTGTTCAAAAAAAGCACTGTGCAGCAATCCGTTCTCTGGAACAGTAAAGCCTAAAGTGCAGGTCATAAAGTAACTCTAAGGAGGCTGAAAAGTTAGGAGGTAGTGCTGACATCACTTTTGTTCATCTTGGTAGAGCATAGTCTTCAACAGCTCTTCTATCAGCCAGAGAGGAAATTACTGCTTTTCACTGGCAGCAGCTCTGTTCCTCCAGGGTGAAGTTAGCATTTGTGCTGCAGACAATAGTTAGAGCCAGTTCAGACTCTACTAACATGAGGGAACTAAGCTGAAGTACAAAATTAGGCACAACTTTTTGTTTTCAAAAGTTTAAACAATATTGGCTGTGAAATAATGCCCATATTTATCTCAAGTCATGAAAACAATCCACACAGTCCTTAATTTGATTGTGATGAGGAATTCATTACATTTTTACTGATACTAAAAACTGACAATTCTTTTTCTTGACTATTTTATATCTATTTCTATTTCCCCACTGCAAATTCCAGATGCTATTGAAATAGTCTCTTCTACTGACTTTGAGACATGATTTAGAAATGCTCTATTCTTACCCATTATAAAGATTAACATATGCATTTGGCTACTTCATTACTTATTGCACATTTTCACACATTTCAACCACAAGGAATTAATACCAAATATACCCAACAACTTCTTTGGGAGAACCAGAACTCCCATGATGGATGTTTTTTAATAACAGCATTAAGGACACAAATCTGCCTGATCTTGTCATCTTTCCATATGCTTCTAAATGCTTTTATATCAACTTCGCTAGAAGCTGTACTTTTCTGCACAGGGAGAGAATCCTGCCTAGAAAGATACGGTTCTTCTACAACAGAAGAAAGGAAAATGCAGTGCAATTATCACACAGTATGCTTCACTAATGAATAAATCAAGTATTTCTTCCAGTACTTCCTGGTAATGACTGAACTACTATTTGGAATTAGTAGTTGTTGCTGAAATCTTGATAATGTATTTTGTGCTACTGAAGTCAGTCCCCGCTCTACTAATTTTGCACCAAGCAAAACAGACTACATGGGGAGAACACTGAAACAACAGTGCGCCTTGAGTAGCAATACTGTTGTTGACTGATACCTAGTGGGTCTTACAAAAAAGTAAACCTTCAAGCAGCAGTTTAACTCAAAGAAACAGCTGCTGGTCACACCAAAAGTGAGTTGAGACTTCCTTATCTGGATACACTCCATACAAGCCGTATATGCAATCGTTGCCTTGTCAACAGGCCTCAAGATTAATTTAAAAAGTGCTGCTTGATCTGCAGGGTGTGGTGGTGCACAGGACAGGGGCTGGTGAACCTGTCTGAATGAGACACACACCATACAGCTGCCAGTGTTTGCAACCCTTAGCAACGATGAGCTGTGGAGCCAGCGTTCCTTAATGGATGCTATGGAGTAGTAGAGACACAGGAGGGATTAGCAGTCTGAAAAGTGTTGGTGCTTCCTTTAATGTACAGCCCATTCCTGCTGCATTGCTTCTCTTTTCAGGCAGGTCATGGAAGTTTCCTGTTTGTGTCTCTCCCTGGAACCTCTACACTAGGAGGAAGCAAGTATCAGATTATAAACACTGATGCTAGAGAACCAGATGACCTTTTGCAGAAGGCTATTACACCTTGGAGCTGAAACTAAAGGTACAGTAGTCTAAGAAACTCAACGCATTTAACTGGAAAAATGAGCCATTATTGAGAAAAAAACTCAACAACTTGGTGAAAGCTGAGAATCATCAAGATGTGAGGTGAACCTATCCCTAATCTTTTGTGGAAAAGCATGCCAGAATTTCTTTTGGGTGACATTGGAGAAAGGGATGAGGAGAGATATATAAGTGAACAAAATAAAATGCTGTTCCTGGCAACACTGCTATTGTTGGACCGTGCAATATGCACAGAAAACAGAATGACTGGATGACCTGCATTATGTTCCAAACCTCTTATCCCCACACTCTCTTCTTTCATCAATTATTGTCATAATAGGACATACAGGGCAGGATCTAACAGAGAGGTTTTACTGAGTTTAACAGTACCAATAAAAACCTCAACATCCAGGTGTGAACTGTGATGGCCAAGAAGCTTGGACAAAATTTACACCTCCCTCTCCTCACAGGGTAGTAACCTTGAGCAAGGAGGCCTGTTTAGCAGCTGATAACAAAGCTGGTAAATCAGAGAGAAGCTCTTTGTCAGATTGCAAACATTTTGAGATATAAACTGTATTATCCCCACATGTTGGAAAAGCCTGCAACACGACAGGCTCCTCACTGGCACCAGGCTCCTGGGTAGTAAGAAGTATCAGTGTTTATGACAGCAATGCAGCACTTGCTTTTAAGTTTTCTACAATTAAGACATATATTCAGAAATCAGGGGCAGACTAAATAAAAACTTTTGAAAGAGAGACTTTACTGTAATTGTAATTACAGTATTTTCATGCAAGAACACTCACGAATTAAAAGTCTTCCACTGACTGTTTAGAACATTACCAAAACCAAACATAGCTGGTTTTACTACTTCTATATAATGAGTTTTCTATACAGAGATATTAAAAATATGAAGGCTGAGGCACTTCTAACTGGAATTTTACATCTGCCATCAAGGAAAATTTACTCTGTAGGACAAACCCTATCCTAGTCTCAAGGATATTTATTTATTGATTGTAAATGTTACCCTGTGAAAGGTGATACTCAAGTAAAGACATAGAAGAGAGCAACTTTGATCCACCAATCCAAGCGCTGGTATTTCAGTTACCTGCACAGGAACAATGTAGTCCCAGTTTTCTGGACATATTTGAAGATTGCCAGTGAATGAAAACAGACAAATATCTTCAAGGTTTTACTCTGCAGGAGACCAGATTAAGGTACAGAAAGTTTTTTTTTCCATTAGGATTCCAGAATAATATATTATCAGAATTTCAACTTTCAACTGAAGTTTTGGCTTCTGAGCAGTTTCACCAACTGCCTTTTGATGTTGATTTTCAGTTCAAGTAGGTAGTTCATACATTGTTAGCAAACATACAGGTTTCACTGGGTTTTCCTTTCTGTTTTTTTCAAACATAGGATAACTCTTCGAACTTGAAAAGAAAATATGTCTTTTTATAACCTTATCAAAACTAATACATTTTATGTGAGCATTATTACCATGATTTAGAACAAAAGAAAAATGTATAAACCTAACCCAAGTTAGCTAATAATCTAATATTATAATGGAGGATGAAACCTGCTTCCTAACATTTCCAGGAATTAAGTCTTCATGACAAAGCCACTTCCTCTTTCTTCAATATCTAAGGAAAAGTGTTTAATCTAATGAAATGCATGAAATGCCTCAGCCAAAGCTGACAGCTAAAAGAGAATGCAATTTCTGATTTTATGATTTGAAAACACTTTTCAAATCTTTTCATCACACAGAAGAGAACACTACAAAAAATGTTCAGTTAACAGGCCTGGCCCATTATATTTTACCATTTACTGCACCATTTTTTGTTGTTGCTTTGTTTTTTTTTCTTTAGAAAGGGCTCTATTAAAAAAAAAAAGCACACAAACTTGCATCAAAATTTCCCAGATTATACTGTATTTAAATTACTGATTAAGTTGCTAAATTGTATCAAAAATAACTAATACAAGTAGTATGACAATATTGTTAATACCTGAGTATTACTGTAGCACCAAACTGCATGGGATAGACAAGTTTGAGTGAATTTATAGAAAGCTGTCCCCCAGGAGCCTTTACAAAATAAAGAAATTGAAGTTGGAAGATTTCATAACTCAATTCATTTTCTTAATCACACTTCCTATAAGTCTAATACATAAGCTTTTATAGAAAGCAAAAAGAGCAAGAAACCAAAAAGAGCAATGTAAAAGACAGTAAGTTCTCTAGATTCAAAGCATAACATTAAAAAAAGCTAAACACAAATTAAAAAAATTAAGGCATGCACTCTGTTCTAGCTACACTTTTCTAAAAATCACATATGGTGCAAATTACATTGTGCATAAACAGGAAACAAAACCCAAGCAATAAACCACTGAAGGAGATATGGGGAAACCTTGTAGACAAGAAACTCACATGCAAAACACAAGTAATAAAGCAATCTCTGAAGGCACTTCCATGTAAGGACTGCTGCAGCTATTCCTGTCATCTCCCCCAAAATCCCCAGGGACAAAGGCAGCAGAACAAACTAGTACCAGGCAGCAGCATCGCAGACCTAATTCTCCCAAGTAAATAAGCACAGTTCAGTTATATTGTGATTTATATAGTGATAGCAATATATCTTATCAGATAAAATTACTACAACAGATAGGACACATGAAACAGCTCGGCCAACTCTTATTTCTTTACTCCCAAAACAATTCTTATAAAAGGAGAGAATATTGATCCTCAAAAATTTTTAACTTCCAGATTTAAAACTAAGACCATATATAGTCTGAATTTATAAAGTAGCTTACTTTGAAAAAACAAAAAAGGTGCTGATTTGCAGCAATGCAACACAAAAAGCTTTTGGTGGTTTTTTTTTTCCCCTGCATATGTCAGGAGTTTGGGCCTTTGTTTACTTTAATTGGTGGGAGTGTCTCATATGATTTATACCTTTTTTCTGGCCACTGTTTCATTTATTAGTTTGACAATGGACATTAGTAACAAGGCATATTTGTTTAATTGTGACTTGCACATAATTAATGTGTAATAGTCTTAAACAGGAGTAAATGATTGTATAAGCACTAGCAAGTCTGCAAACATGAGTGCCTAGCTAATAAGCATAATTACAGTTCATGCTTCATAGTCTGAACTGATCAGTGTAGAGGCCAGAACATATTCCTCTGTAGGACATGACCCAGATCCATCACATAAGGTTTTTGTTTTCTTCCTTCCAAACAAACTCCAGTTAGATCACCAACAGCATGACAGTGAGTCAAGTTGTGGTCTTAGGTACAGCAGATTCTGTGCACTTCTAGTCTGACTGCATCACTATTACAGAAATTGTTTACAAAGAAAAATATTTTTCCTCTAATGTTCAATATCTAGAGATGACACCTGGTTACTCCACCACAGTGGTTCTCTCTCCCCTCCTGTACCAGCCCTGACTGATGCTGCACTGGGCACCAACTATAACCATGCCCATGTTCTCATCCTGTTCTAATGTTTCTTTGAGACAGGGCTTAGAGGTGACCTCTTAAATATTCATTATTTTTTATGCAAGACATATACACACAGGTGGCTTTAAAAAGCTAATACTCCACTGAGCAAGGAAACCAACAAGACTCCTAGGTGTTTCAAGACAAATCTGCCTATGGGTTTAAACCTAGCACCTGCTGGAGATTACTCAGGTGGGCAACACAGTTTCAAGTGTTACAGCAGCAGTATAACAGGATTCTTGAATAAGAAATTAAATATATCTTATTATGGTATAGGAGTAGTGTTCGTTATTAACAAAGCAGCACTCATTTTTAAATGTGCAGTGTAGAGACATGAAGCTCAGACTGCACAGAGCTGCCGTTGCCCCGTTAACTCATAACTGCTGAGCCATTACTTTGTCATTTATTTTTCATAGTTTGTCAATAGAGTTATTTTAGAAAAGTAAAACAAATTAACTTGCATAATGATGCATGTATACTTCTTAAATTTGTTATTCTATAGAAAAGCTATGCAATAGCATACAACTGTAAATAAACAAAATGAAATATCCATTTGTTTTGAAAAATTGAAAGCCAATCAAGCAGAACACCAAAATCATTTACCACACCAAAGAACAGCTTTATTCAGTCTTGTGCTTGTAACAGGAGTTCAGTTAAAATCTGAAGGGCCAAATCCTGCAGTTTTTTCTCCTAGTCACTGACCTGCTTTCATCAAATATATATACTACCTTCTCATGAGGAACGATAGGCCACAGAGTGTCACCAGTTTCACATTTGTTCTACAAAGACATTCTAGAACGTCTGGGGTAAAAAACCACTGAAAACAACCACGGAAAACATCCGTACTCTTCGGAAAGATGGATCGGCTGAGCAATAAACCAGTTAATGTCTACCAGCTTACCGAAAGGAAAACCACCCCAGCCCTCCAAAAAGCTTTTCCTGCCAAAGCTCTGCAGGGCCAACAGCCCGGAGACCTGGGACCTGCTGCAAGAGGGAGAGCTGGGGACCAGCACAGGGACTTGCAGCAAAGAAGCCCCACCTGGGCACCCTGAGCACAGCCACTGCTGGCCCACCCACTGCTCATCCCAAACTATCTCAGCATCTCGTCCGTGATGGGCACACCTGGGGCAGCAAGCAGGTGGTGAGGATCCACGGAGTAATGACTGAGAAACCCTGGAGGACAGGCCACTGCCTGTGTGGTGGGGGAGGCAACCTCACCTGCTCACAGAAGCGTGGAGGGAAGGTGTGACTCCTCATGATATGGTGGGCACCTCCAGAGAATCATGGTGGTGTGACCTGGGAAGGTCTTAGGATGTTTTACACATCAGCCAGAAACTGCTCCCAAAGAAGAAGACTTATGGAGTGAGGGAGGTGACAGGAGGTGAAGAAATGCCCTCAGCTGCTGCCCTGAGGGCTCTCTGCCCTTCCCTCCCGGGAGCTGCCTCCTGTAGAAAGATCCCTCTGTCCCAGGCCAGCACCGCTGTGACATGAAGGATGAAGGGCATGTTCACAGCCACTGGGCTGCAGACACAGGGATAATTACAACACCTCTTCACCAGTTTACGGACTTGTACTTAGAATTTCAAGTTTTCCTAAATTTTGCATGGTGGGCTGGAGTGTCCTTTTCTGCAAAGCACATCAGAGCACCTTAGTTTTTACTGTTGCACTTATCTCCCCCATTCCCTGTGGTACTTCCTAATCATATTTAATGTACAGCAAAGAAAATTCGGGTTTTATCTTTTTTTCTGCATTACAAGGAAATTTTAAAGACTACTGTGTGTTCTGCTTGCCAGGTCTTACGATCTTTCCTCTCTAAAGAGCAACCTCTGTCCTTGTTAAGAGTCAACACTGACATGAACGCAGCTGTTGCTGGTGCCACTGTCCAGTGCTGCTGAGTAGAACAGTGATAAGTGCTTCCAGTTGCAGAGCTGAACCTCCCAGGCCACAAGGTTTTAGTGCTTTAACTGCTCTTTAAAACTGAGAGAGACCTGCTGTTAATACTGACGATGACAAGCAGCTACCCCGTGTAAGGAAACGTGGCTCCTCTTCACCTTCTACACCCACAGCCAGCCCCACACGGTCCTCCCAGGCTCAAAGGTTTGCACCCCCGAGCAGTAACTCCGTGATGCTGTCGTGGCACAGCAGGAGACACTGAAGGCTCAGAGCTCACCAGGACGGCATGAAAAAGACAACAGCCATGCCTGTACCTAGGTATTCGAGGATGTTCAGAAGTTGCTGTGAAAGGCTGTGTGTGCATTAACTATGTTACACTTGGCCTAGGCTTGAAAGAGGTTACAGGAGAGTCCAGTACAAAGAGAGCTCGATTTGTTTCTTACTTTCCTTGATTCCAGTCGCAGTAACATAGTTACATTTTCTTTTTGAAAAATAACTCTGGTCATATTTTATGGCACATTCTCTAACTAACAAACCCCATATCTTAGCAAGACTCCATTTAATATTTCTCTTCTTTGCTACATGCTTTATTAAAACATCTATCTGGTAAGCCATTTTTGTCTTCTGTCTGTTAAAGCTACTTTTTAAATTCCAAATGTAACATAAGATGTGCAGAAACTTTATTCAGCTGACACTGGAAAATGGCAGAACACATTTTTCACCACTTTCTGATATATGCTTACTATTCTAGAGGGTAATATTTTTTCCCACTAGTTTGAAGGATTTGGGATGCTATTAAATTGTTTCCTAATTTTTGCACACCTAAAGGTGTAACAACAGCCATACATTACCTGTAATTTAAAATGTTTATTATTTAAATACTGCTCTAGAAGATGGAACAAAATTGAAATTATCAGCTAAACATCATGGATGTCCTGTGAGAAGAATGGATGACATGAAAAAATCCACAGCTTCAAACAGGAAAAAACCTTAAATTTGTAAACAGCTTCTAAGAACTACAAGTAATGGTGTCTGTCTGTGTACTTACAATAGGCTTAATAGTCTTCATATACAACAACAGAAGCTACATCTGTTCTCTGTCAGAAGGAGCCTCAATGGACATTTAGGCTCCAAATTTCCTTGCCAGTATGACCTGATTCTTCCAATACGTATGCTCAAGATATAGTGCATTATTCCCATATGAAAAGAGAGTCAGAAATGCCTCCCAAAATTTACATATGGGGGTGTCCAAGGCCTTATTTTAGAACTTAAAGTGATTGAAAGTTTGATTTACAATTCAGCTGGATTAATTTCAGGAGGAAGTTTTAGACTGGCTTCAAAATGAAAATGCAAAGAAAGTATCTAATTGCTTTCCTTTCTCAAATTCGCTGTACTGCTAACTCTTGCAAATCTGATAATGCATGTTACAAAGTGTTAAAATTATAAACTCACTTTCAGCAAATGACTTTGCAATGTAATAAATAAAGCTTTTAAGGCTGTGAATGAAATAGTGCAACTTTTGAATTAGTCATATGACATTCATCTAAACCTTTCCATAAACTATTTGTCAAATTCTCTATTGCTGTGAGCCTCCAGAAGTTTGTTCAGTCAAAGCTGAACTTCATAAATTAAACTACTGTGACATCTTATATGGTCATTGTTTAGTATTAAAAGAAGTGATTACTATATAGTCCTCAATACATAACATTAATTCCAAACCCTGTATGATGCCATGATGATTTTTTGCTTTTTCTTTTATACCCCTTTTATACACTCTTTTATATAGCTTTTATGTACTCTTAGTGCTTTTAGCCTACATAGTTATAATTCTTTAAGTTTGATAACTTCTCTTAGACCCAATATTCCATTAAGCCAAGAAACCAAACATTTTAAAAACCCCAGACACCAAGGTCCTCTCCAGAACACATTCTGTAAACAAAGATAGGCCCATCCAGGGGGAGGGTCCCTCGGATNGAGGTAAAACCCTTTTCCCTCTTAACTGTGTTTAGCTCTTAATTTTAAAACCAAGAAAAGGCGTCAGTATCTATGTATGTTTATTGGATTAAGAAAGATTGTTCACATAAGCAGATTTTGAAAGTCCCACTCAACAACAGTAACAATCACCTGGATTGTGGAAAAGCCCCATCCTATTAATGATTTCATTTTTTACTATTTTTTCTTTTTAGAAAAAGAAATGTGTGATTGAAATACTACACTGCCTCTGATAATGATACAACCAGTCATTTACAAATACTTCCTGAAACAATCAGTCTGATGGGCACAGGGGACTGCCTGCATGGAACACATTACAAGACATGGCAGCATTTAAATGTGATGTTGATTGCACTGAAGTACCATTAATGTCAGTCGTAGCTGACAGTACAAGCAGGCAACCCAATTTGTACTCAGTGGTAGAATTCCAGCTGGTATTTGATCAGGCTCTGAGAAAATAGAGATGATAGAATAATAATAAATTTCCCAGTACAGTAAACTAGCTAATTGATGATGCAGAAGTATGTTTACCTCTTTTTAAACAAGCTTGTTAATTTTAAAAACAAGCAAAATAAGTTTAAATTAATCTAGAAGTTCCTCTGACTTTGTGTAAGGCCTTTTCTTGCCAGCTAGCATCAATGTAGAAACCCTCTTCAATGGACCAAAAAAATGGTGCTCTGCTGTCACCCCTTTTTCTTCAGCTCCACCTGACAGAGCTTTCTAGTGGTGCTGTTTTTCTACCTGAGTTGATTAAACACTTTCATCATCAGTGGCAGAAAATAATATTATCATATTTATTAATTTTTAAAGTGCTTCATTGTGAGCACTACAAGGATCTGAAATGGAACAGCTGTCACCTCTTCACGCTCATGTACCTGGGCTTCCACAGAGCTCTTTATACCATTAAATTAGAAATGTTTCTTTTTAATGATGCACAATGGATATATATCCTTGCCAAGTAAGAGAAGATAAACTGAATTAACTCAGAAATGTAACTGAAAGCAGGGCCCTGTTTTACTATCGAGCAAAACTTTCATTACAGTTGGAAGGTCTTAAGTTTCATATGCACTAAAGTCAATCGAAGTAGCTCCACTGAAAGTAGGGAAGTTGCATTTGATGTAATTACAGGATGGACTTGGATTAGAACTTGCCCATCTACTGCAACTAATGTACTTAGGGCTTAAAGACATGATGAATTCTATGACTTATAACATTTAAATTGATTTTGAGTAAGAGCCAGACAAAAGTATAACATGAATAGCACTGGGAATGGCAACTGGATGGATTGCTTTTCACTTTTCCCTGTGGATGAAACAGAAAATAAACTGTTCAAAGAAGGTGGAGTTTTTCACAGGGAAGTGAACAGAAAGTGAACAAACACTGAAGAAAAATTAGTACAATATATGTCCCTAGGACTAGAAAACACTGCCCTTTCAGTGGCATTCTCACATCCAGAAAAAAAGTGGCTGGAGCTATCCAGAGTTAGAAGGAGGGATCAAGTTCCTTCCTAGCATAACTCAGATATCCTTTATCTCTTTAGCGAGTTCGGTCTACTGAGAACCTACTGCTTCACCTACAACATCAGATATTCTGGGAATTGCACAGTATTACAAGTGAAGGTAACAAAAACAGATTGCAAGAAAAAGTGTATAATGCAGAAAAGGGGAAAAAATAAATAAAGCAAGCCACTTGAATTTTTTTTCAAAAGTGATCCAACACTCATTTTAGTCTGAGCATTTTTATCATTCCCTTTGAAATCTGTGGGTTGGGAACCTCTGTCAGTCTGGATCTCTGAGGTGCCTAGTGTTTTTCAAGTACTGCTTGACAAATAAATAAATATTCAGCCCCAAATACATATACCCTGGTTCTTCTTCTGTATTTAGAAAACAAAACTAACCAAATCTTATTTTTCGAGTTTCTTCCTTGTAGGCTGCTGTAAAGCATCATCAGTTCTTTTAATGTTTATTGGTTTTGTTATTATTGTAGAGTAAAATAAGACACTGGGCAGTGATTACTACTAAAATTCTTCAAGACATACAACTCCCACCTTTCTAAAACTTTCCAAGATCCTAACTGAGAAGATGTGTCACTTTGTGGTTCATTTTCTCAAGAACCTCTGATTGCTGATAGTGTCTTTCACAAATAAACACTAGAAACAGACTCCCCGAAAGAGAGGTAAATTTCAAGCTAGAAAACTGAAGGCTCTGTTCTACATGGACACATTAGGGCAAAGGCTCGTCTGTCTCTGCTGAAGCCAGGGGTTAATGTCTGCCTTGAAGCCAGAACTACATTTTCACAATTCACACTGAAGCCTCTAAAGAAGTAAAAGGTGAGGAAAGTCTTTGCTGGAGAATAACAGGACACTGGCTATATCACTACTAGGAATAGGTTTGAAAACACATACCATGTGGGGTGAGTGGGCACATGGAAAGGTGAAAATATGTGCTCTTTTGAAAGCAATGGGATTTTTTCAGCAGCGGACAGCCAGGGAACATTGAGACAGAAATTAAAGAACATTGTAATTGAGACTGTCACGAGCATTTTTAAAAAACTTTTCTTCAGCCTCTTCCAAAACATGCTTTGGAAACACAAGAAGCCGCCTATCGCTCCTGCGAAATCCAGAGCACTGCTGCGCCGATTGTAGGGCCCCTTAAGCCCCATGGGCCACCCAGGGGGGGCTTCCCCTCCCGCTTTCCCCGGAGTCCCCTCGGCACTCGCCCGGCGCACACCCGCGGCATTCCCGGCCGGGCCACCCCGGGGGAGGCTGGCGGCGGGAGGGACGCCCCGGGGGGAGGCAGGGCCGGGCCAGGGGGGGCTCCTCGGACCGCGCCTCCGCCGCCGCGGGCCGGGGGAGCCTGCCCGGCTCCTACCTGGTAGGCGTCGGGAATGTTGACCGTCTCTCCGTGCTCCGCCACGTAGCCGATGATGCCCTTGCCCCAGGGCACCTGCACCTCGTTGCTGTCCTCGGTGGAGCCGCAGGGCAGCAGCGGGGTGCCGGCGTGCACGTCGAAGAACTTGGAGACCAGGGTCTTTTTGCCGGCGGAGGTTCCCTCCACGAGGAAGAGGGATCCCCGGTCCGCGTCCACCATGAGGCAGACGAAGATGAGGATCTTGTAGCTGAGGCTGGTGAGGTCTAGATCATTGGAGATGTCCTTGACCAGTTCCAGGAAGAACTGGCGCTCGTTGTGCTCCTTGAGGTAGCGCTTGTAGTCCAGGGCGGTGGGGGGGTACTGGGGCAGGCTGACGCGGGACTCCAGCAGGGCGCTGAGGATGTGGGCGGTGGTGGGGGGCAAGGAGCTGGCCTTCCGCAGCAGCGCCCGTCGCCGCACGCTGCTCAGCGGCTCCTGCGCCCGGGCGTGCACATGCTCGTCGTAGGTGAGGTTGACATGGATAGCCTTGGAGCGGGCGAAGCTCTTCCGCAGCTCCTTCTGGGACGCTCGGCGCTGCAGCCCCCCGGGACCGGGGCCGGGACCGCCGGGGCCGCCCGCGCTCCCCCAGCTCCCGGCGGGGCCGTCGCTGCTCCGCCGCTCCTCCGACGGACCGGCAGCGGGGGCGGCGGGGACGGCAGGCGCTTTAGGGAGCGAGTTCTTCCTCTGCAGCCACTTCTCCACCAGCTCCGGGTGCCTCTCTAGGAAACTTTCCACCGCTGCCACGTCGAGGCCGGCATCGCCGGCGGCTGCCATGGTCCCGGCGGCGGGGGCGGCTCAGGCCGCGGGAGCTCCCGCGCTGGCCATGCCCTGCCGCCGCCACGTGCTGCTGCTGCCGCCCCGACGGCCGCCCCGGGGCACGGGGGATGCCGGCAGCCCCGGTGAGGGGCCGCTTCTGCCCCTTGCCCGGGCCCCTCCTCAGCGGCGCGCCTTCTTCTCGCCTTCCGCTTTCCCCCGCGACCTCCTTTTCCTGCCCACCACTCTTTATTATTAGTAGTATTATTGTTCGTATTTTTCTTGGTATTTTTTTGTGCTTCCTGGTTTTCAGCCTTCCTCCAGCTCTGGCCTCGGTTCCCGGTTCTGGGCCGCTCCCCTGGTGAGTCGGGCAGGCGGTGCCGCCGCGCCTCTGGAGATGCTCCGGGAGCGCTCGGGCAAACCCCTTCTGCCAAGTGCTGTCAGTGCTGGCGGCGGCTCCTGCGTAAGCCAGCCGGCAGACCACTGAGAAGGAGGGAGGGGAGGACGCGTGAGCCGAGCGGGGGGGCAGGCGGGGAGGAGGGAGAGCTGGCGGGAGCGCTGGCAAGCCCCGCTGCGGAGGGGGGGCACTGCCGCCCGCCTGGCAGCAGCCGCCTCGGCTGGGCGGGCGGGGCGCGCAGGGTCCCCGGCGGGAGGACCCCCGGCAGTGGGGAGCTGTGCTAGGGAGCTTCATTCAACAACATCGGGGGAGTGTGCGGGGGGAAAGGGAGGGGCCTTTTGTCTGTGATGCACGTTCGGGGAAGGGACGAACCCCGCCGCGGCTCCCGCCCGCGGTCCGCGGGAGAGGCGGCGGGAGGTAATGGGAGCGCTCCCGTTAAAGAGCTCTCATTTATACCATTATCTGAGCTGCTTCAGTACTTCAGGAGACAGGCAGAAAAACGGAGCCCTTCCAAGAATCCTGAGTGAATTCCGTTCCTTGAATCACTGAGTTGATTTGCGTACAGCCTCACCCGTGCGGAGCCCCGACTCTGCCCGGTGCGCACGGCTCCCGCGGGGTGTGAGTGGCACAGCGGGCTATGCCCGCCCGGAGCCGCCCAGGGCTTTATGCCGCAAGCCACGGTCCCCCGGGGCAGCTCGAGGGGAGCGGGCGCGCCCAGGCGCTCCTGGGTGTCCGCTCGGGCATCACCGGCTGCCAGACGGAAACCGACCGCATCCGCAGCCGGCAGACGGACAGGGGTTATTTTTATGCGCACGTGGAGCACTTTTCATTGCTAAATCAATGCCTACGCATAAGCGATTGAAAAAACAGTCATGGATCTTAACACGTGAAAATGTTTTTCATGCGCTCACCAAAGACTGAATGAAGGCGGCTTCAGAAATTCATGAATGGGAGTTCGGGTGGCTGGGAAAGCACACGGGCAAATCTCCAACCAGACGAGATTCCGGCCTGCCGGGGACCCTGTCCCTGCACCAGCCCCTTACGGCGCGGGGTGCGGGCAGTGCTTGCAAGGAGAGGGAGCACTTTTGGGACACGTGTCGATAGCGCAGGCTGGTGCGCTTGTGTCAGGCGGGGAGGAAGGGCTACGTGTGTGTCCCGGAGGATCGCTGCGTCTCCCGCGGCAGTAGGGGTGACCCTCAGGGGCTTCCTGCAGATGCTTCGGTTTGTGCAGCTCGGAGATTGCTTTTACGAAGCCACGGACAAAGGATTTCGGCTCCCAGTCACGGTGCCCGCGCTGTTGCAGGCTGAGCAGCAGTTCCCTCGCCGCCTCGGGTCGCTGTGGCGGCAGGGCCCCGTGCTTGCCCCCCGCTCTCGGCGGAGTTTCATACAGCGCTCCGGCTCTCCCCGCCGCGCAGGGATGCTGCCGCAGGAGGACGGGCTCTCCATTGAGAAACCGCGCCGCCGCCAGCACACATCGGCAATAGGGCAGCGGGGGCGGCGCACGGGCAGTCGGGGCGGGGGGCGGAGGAGGGAGCCGGGAGCCAGCCCGGCCCCGGGCGGTGCGCGACTGCGGGCGAGGGTCGCTCCCGGCCGCCGCACCGTGCCCCGCCCGGCTTGCGGAGGGCGCCCGGCTGCAGAACCCTCGGCGAGTGGGCGGAAGGCAGGGAGGTCGAAGGACACGCTCCAGGGGAGTCGTCCCCGAGCTGCTCGCACCTCTAAAGAAGCCGAGCTCCTTCCATACAGGTAGCTTGGGTATGACAAGCAGCGTGTATCGGGGAGGGCAAGGCTCTCTCTGGAAGCGTTTCCCAGCGCGCTGCCGGAGCTGTGACGCAAAGGGGTTTCACAGGCGGCGGCGGGCGCAGCCCCTCGGGCTGAGCCGCCCCTGTCACAGGGCCGGTGGCGGTCCCGGAGTCCCCTCGCCCCCCGGGACTGCCGCTGAGCCGCCCCCGGCGGTGCTGCCCCGAGCCCGAGCTGCACCTGCGGTTTTGCAGCACTGGCACAAACACTCCAGCTGCACAAAGAAATGGCATGAGCTGCTGGAGGCCAGCGCTGCGCGTACCCCCAGCTCTCAAGCGACGACCTTGTGTGTGAAATAATTGTGTGCAAATAATTTTTACCATCTCACTGTGGTAAGGTTTGGTGTGAGCACGCACACCAGTGTTTACTACAAAATGGCTACTGTGTGTGTATGTATGTTCTGTATGTAAACACTAAAAGCAACTTAGTGTTTCTGTAAGCCTAGGTATAAACTAGGGCCTTGATAGCCTTGCGGCATCTTTAGCTTATTTGCTGGGATTTTATGCGTAGGATTTAGTTACATCAGAAGTCTGCATATTGACAATCTCTCAAATAGCAGCCAAGACTGAAGAAAGTAAATCTGTAGCTGTCTCCATTGCATGAAATACATAGTGAACAATTAACTGTAACAGTTTAATTATAAAGAACTGTAGAACTCAAAATCTGTGTAAAGATGAAATGTGACAAAGATGATCACACCGGTTTGACTGTTCCGTAACTTGCACAGGCTTTGGACATGCTCTCAAGATAAAGACTGGTTCAGAAGCCTGGCCTGGTGTGCACTGATGGATGAGAAAACTGGGCTCTCTGTTCTGTCTGCAGGGCGAGTTAAACAAGCACAGTGTACACTGGGCAGCAGCCTCGTGTTGGCCTGAGATAGATTAGTTTCAGCCTTTTGTGGGAGGGCAAAAATAGGAAAATGGATTTTGTCAGTGCCATGGGATTGTGCCGCCTTTGTAATTTTATAGGTCTGCTGCAGTGAGGTACAGCAGCTTACATCTGATGCATCTGAGGTATGATGCACCTTTTGTCAGCAGGGATGCACAATGCCAACTCAGACAGCAGTGCAGGCTTTAGCCAGTTGCACCTGGTTTCCTTGGGTACAACATACAGAAATGCCCTAAGATGCCCTAAAAGAATCACAAGGAGAAATGTCAGTGCATTTCTCAGGCACAGTGTTTTTCTCTTCAGAAAGGCAGTGGAATAGCACTCCTGAAAATGAAACTGGGAAAACCACTTGAGAAAATTTTGTCATTTGGGGAGTTGCTTTAATACTCTAAACAGTCTGAAAGGGGGAAGTAGTCCAGTAGAATCCAGGAGAATGGGAGCATAAATGATGTATAATATAAAACCCACAGGGTATGCTTTGCCTTTGTGTCACTTTAATAAGTAAAACAGAAATCCTTTTTGCATAAAGGAGAGTTGCAGTTCTTTGCATCATTTAATGTACAACTACTTACTACTTCTAACCTACGTGAATATCTTTGTGATTCCAATATCCAGATGATCCAAATTTCATTTCATACAGTTTTTTTAAAATGAGCATGAGATTGACATGAAATTCCTCAAGGCTGTGCTCCATTGAAGGCCATTAGAAAAAGGGTTGTCATTAGCCAGTTCCTGGAATCTCTTGACAGAAGCTGAAAAACCTTGTTTCCTCCCAAACCTGCTAAAACCTGTGTCTTTCAACAGAAGCCTGCTCTTGCACTGAAGACTACTGCAACACCTGTAATGACATGTTCACATTTCTCTTGTGTCCTCCAGAGCTGCCTCTTCCCATTGTCTAAAGTGAATTTAGATATCACTTTGTTTGCTTTCTTTTAAAAACTTGTACTAACAGCTGTATGATTTATTCACTACAATTTTAATGGGAAAAAATAGTTACTATATGCTGATGACATACTGAAGGAAATTCCAGTATGAAGTGAATGTCACAAAACGTTTTCTAGAAATCACAGAAAAAAAAAAGTTGTACAATTCTAAAGCACTTTAGTAACCAAAAAAACCCAAACCACAGGACACAGAATTGTATTCGTAATTCATATCTTGATTCAAATAATATAATTTATATTCAAATAATATAAATAAAACCAATGAATCCCACACAGAATACTTTCCCTTTTAGATGTTCCACTGTTTTCCAAGACTGTCTCTGTGAAAAGCACAAGAAAAACCAAAAGTCATAGCGTACTAGGTATGCGTAGGGGACCGTGTTGAGTCAAGCAAAACAACTGCAGCACACCACAATGCCAGTAGAGGGTAGTGACCAGCAAACAAAATCTGAAAGCTCTCCAGAAACAGAAATTAAAATGTGCCCATTGGCACTACAGTGTTCTGGGAAAGCTATAAACCTTCTGACCTGGTGAAATGAGTATTGGCAATTGTACCAATATTTTAATACAGGGAATGAGGATTTTTGCTTCTGTGGAACTGTAGTTCAGATTCATCTGCAGTAATGCAAAGTCGACACTTGTGATAGTAAATCCTTGTAAGGCTTTTTATCATACCTGTAAAGAAAAAGCTTTTTTAATATATCTGTCCCCTACAACACTGCACCTTATTTATGTCACCTCTTAATTTTTCCTTTGTCTTTTGTTTGGATCTGAGTAAGAAAATCCTGCAGCTTGTCCTGAATAAACCCAAGATTTGGTCGTGTGTTGTGCTTTCCATCTCTTCCAACAATGTGGCACTGAGAGTATTTCTGAATAGGGATCACGTTACTTTTTTCAACACAACCCGTCTAGATCTATGGAAAAAATACCAGATGTTATCACGTCCTTCTGCTGGACAACTGCATCTGCTTACGTGAAGGAGAGGGGGGATTTCTTTTTACACAAGCGATGTAATTTGCTCGTGTCCAATAACGGGGGGAACGCGCGCCTCCCGACCGCCATCCCTGCGGGCCCGGCGGGGCCGCGCGTGCCGGCGGCTGCGGTGTGCGCGCGGAGCGGCGCGCGGGCGGGGGAAGCGGGGAAGCGGCGGGGGAAGGAGCNCGGGGGAAGCGAAGGGGCGGTGGAAGCGGCGGCGGAAGGGGCGGGCGCGCCGCGTCCCCGGCGGAAAAGGCCACGCCGCACTTGCCTGCCGGCCCGCGGGAGAGGCCTGCGCTGCTCGGGGCCCCGCCATGGAGGAGAGCAGCGGCATCCGCCTGTCGGCCGAGTGCCTGGACGAGCCGCCCAACAGCCGCGTCTTCGTGGTGCTGGGCAAGGACACCGGCGAGGCGCTGATCCGGGAGCGCTTCTCCCCCTTCGGGGACATCCAGAACATCTGGCTCCTGCGGGACAGGCGCACCAACGAGTCCCGCGGCATCGCCTTCATCAAGTTCGCCCGCAGCTCGCAGGCCTGCCGGGCCATGGAGGAGATGCACGGCCGCAGCCTGCTCCCCGACACCAAGCCCATCAAGGTACGGCGCGGGGGCAGCGGGGGCACAGGCCCGGGGGAGCGGGGCCGGGGCCGGCCCGGGCCCTCCCGGTCACATCCACCCGCGGCTCTCGTGGGGAGCGGCGTGGGGCCCATCCCCTCCCCACGGGCGGCCTGAGCTGTAGCAGGCCTGCGGAAAATGCCGCACCTGGAAGTGAGGGGGTGTTTGTGACAGAGATTCTTTTGTATGTTTTAAGTGTTGTAAGCAAGATGGATGTGAATAAATAGAATTGGCTCTGCAAGTATGTTTTATGTGGGTTTTGTAGCTTGTGAACACTTTTCAAAACTTTTTTTTTTTTGACCTATGGAACTGTTCTGTCAGTTTTCAGTTTCCTGATTTGTTTTCCTATTAACCAAGTACTAAGAAAATATGAATGAGTTTGAAGAGTGAAAGAAGGTGCCGTGTGCTTCGTTTGAAAAATTCCATTGAGTCAGTAAAATCTTTTTTGAAGAACTTGCCATCAGAAGCCAAAAGATCAGAGTTGTATTCCTCACTCCCTTGCATAGCTATTAGAAAAATAAATTAAGAGCTTTGTGAAATCAGTTACTACTTTTGCATAAGAGGCTTGCTTTGAAAGTTGTGTCTTTCTTACTTGGCTCTTTTGTTTTTGTTTCTTTTTTGTTTTTGTTTGTGATTTATTTGGGCTTTTTTTCTTGATAATCTTCTGGTGTGCACTTCTGAGATGACATTTATTTCAAGAACTAAAAAAGATTTTAACAGTAACAGATACGAGAAGTTACGATCCTTCATAGAGCAGTAGATCTATAAACTTTGGCCCAGCTGAGCAATGAACTGCAGTAGCAAGGTTTTATTAAGCTGCTGGCCTTTCTTGTTTGTTTGCTTGCTTATTTGTTTTTACTACTGCTGTAGGAGGCCTCTTGCAGTAATGTGTTCTTTGCCACCTCACATGTCACTGGTGATGTTCACAGTGCTGCTGAATCAGCAATGGTATTTGTCACCATTCCTCACTATCCCCACCTGGAACTTCTTCTGGTCCCTGTCCCGTTTGGGAAACTATTCGGGGTTCATTATATTTGTAGGTCTTTTATCAGAGGTGGTCACAAATGTTCTTTTCTTTCCATGCTAAGAAGGCCAGCTTATGTGAACAATAAATACAGTTAAACTATTTTACTTACTTGTTGATATGTGCCTTAGACCCTTTAGCCAGTAATTAGTGTCTATGTAATTATTTCATTAGGTATTTATTGCACAGTCAAGAGCTTCTGGAAGCCATCGAGATCTTGAAGATGAGGAGCTGACGCGAATCTTTGTTATGATACCAAAAACCTACACGGAGGAGGATCTGCGAGAGAAGTTTAAGGTTCTGATTCACTGTTTGTTGTTGTTTTAAAATGCCTTTTTCTAAATTTATTAGAAGGGCTTAGCACATGGAACTTTCTATGGTTTTCAAATACTGGAAATTAATAAGTTTTTTATTTGTTTTAGATGTATGGAGACATTGAATATTGCAGCATTATTAAAAATAAGACTACTGGAGAAAGTAAGGGTTTGGGCTATGTCAGGTACCTGAAACCATCACAAGCTGCCCGAGCAATTGAAGAGTGTGATCGAAGTAAGTATCTGAGTGAATTCTTCCAGGGATTTTTTGCAATAAGTATCTTCATAATGTACCTTTAATTTTTAGTTTTGTTTGCAGGTAAATTATTCTTGATGTAAAAGTATCTTGAGACAAAGTTCTGTTGCAAATAAATAACAGCATTGTTAACATTCAGTGAGAACAGTCACCTGATGACATTTTTTTTGGGACCAAACTGCAAGATCAGTGAGAAGAGTTTGGAAATGAATACAGAGTTTTCTTTTACGCATTATTATTGGTCTGTAGTGTAGGCTTCATACACAGGAAAGTATTTTAATGTGTCATTGGGTATAGGCAGTTTTAATCAAATGTATTAGATATAAAATTAATTTATATATAAAGTATGTTTCACGATACATAGGGATTCTGTTGTGATTACATTTATTTAAGAATAAATTCATGCTAACTGAGATTGGGGGAAGGGTGCTTGGTTTTGTTTAGTGTCACGGTTTATCTGTTACAGAGTGAAAGACTTTGTATGCTTTATTTATTACCAGCCATTTGGTGAGGCACTTGAACAGGTTGCCCAGAGAAGCTGTGGATGCCCCATCCCTGGAAGTGTTCAGGGCCAGGTTGGGTGGGGCTCTGAGCAACTTGGTCAGTGGAAGGTGTCCCTGCCCAAGGCAGGGGGTTGGAACTCAGTGATTTATAAGTTTCCTTCCAACCCAAACCATTCTGTGATTCTATAATTTGTCATTTATGATCTAGTACCAAAAGTTAATGAATTTGAGTGAGGCTGGTGGAAGGCCACCAGAGATATCAGGGGCTGGAAGCACAAGACTTTGGAGGAGAGGCAGAGGGAATTGGGTTTGCTCATCCAGAAGAAGAAGCATTTCCCCAAAAGCCTAACAGCAGTCTTCCTGTCCAACCTCCTGTTCAGCATTGCTTAATCACGAATATGAAACAACTTGGTGTGTGGGTGTGGTTGTTTGTTGTTCTTTTTTTTTTTTCTTTTAATGGGTTTGTTTGGTTCTTTTTTCTTCAGTAATATATGTGGTGGTTCTGCATTGTATCAATCATAAGTGGTTCTACAGAAATTATATTTGTGCATAGGAATATGAGCCTGAGATTACTTAGCAGTCAAATTTTATTTCCTTTTGCTGTGAAGTTAAAATGAAATTAGTTGGATAGCTCGAGTGTAATACCTCTTTCTTTCATAAAAGCAAAACCTAGATCAGCATAAAACATCCATGAACTGCTGTTTTAGCACAGAAGTTCAGGCGATGGCTTCTGGAGCCTCTCAGAATCCTGCTAACTATCACAGAATGGTTGAAGTTGGAAGGGATCTCTGGAGGTCATCTTGCTCAACCACTTGCCTCAAGCAGGGTCACCTGGGTACTTGGTGGCCCAGGATCACGTCCGGGTGACTTTTGAATACCCCCATGCATGGAGACTCCATAGGCTTTCTGGGCAAGCGGTGCCAGCGCTCTGTCACTCTCGTGGCAATTTGCCTCTGTCACGCTTAGCTTGTGAGTAGGATTAACTCCATTTCGAAGCTGTTAACTTTCACAAAATTATTATGGCAGACTTCAAGAGTTGTAGTTTAGTTATTCCTCTAAAGCCAGCACTTACTGGGTTTTCTGAATAGTATGTTTCTAAATATGGAGCTTGGAGAGTGTGGGCCTGGTCAGACAACTGAGATGTGCTGAGGTGGTGTTATGTGTGTGGTTGTTTCTTTCAGGCTACAGGGCCATTTTGGCTGAACCTAAAAATAAGTCGTCTGAGTCTTTTGAACACGATTATTACAGTAATAACATGAGGCAAGATCTAAGAGGAAATACGCTTCCGTTTTGTAAGTCACATCTTTTTACCCTAAAAATAATTTGTAGGCTCCAGTATGGTCACTAAGTAAGAATGTGGTTTGGAGGAAGGGAAGCTGACGGAGGCTTAGGTCAACACTTTAGGTAGTAGATCGGATATTGAAGTTAGAAAATAGCCAGGTATTTCATCTCTCTGTTTTTATGGCTTGCTTTGCCATAAAATTGGCCAATTATTTTGTGACCTGCACTGGTGAAATCAACACGTTACCTTTATATATAATATAATTGTATATCATTGACTTGGATTACTTTTAGAAGTTGAATGCAACGTACGCATGAAATGAAGGCGTGCAGGTGTGGTGACTAAGACTATTTTGTTGATTCTTGAGGTATGCAGCCAGAATTTTGTAGCTTTGAAAAAACTGAGACCAGAATTCAAGAACCAGTCTCCAAACGCCTGTCGGTGGTATCACGGCTCCCCTTTATTCAAGAGCAGCTGTTCGCCCTCTTCGATTTAGTTCCAGGATTGGAATATTGTGATGTTCAGCGAGACCCTCATACCAACAGTGGTAAGTCAAAGTACAAAAGGTTTTTGTCTTTTTTCTCTGAAGGGAGTCCCTTGTAATTGTACTTCAATTAATTTGTATTGCAAAATACAGTATGCATGTTGGAACAAGCAGTGGTTGCTGCTATCACTGCATAAACCCAAAAATTCAGTTTTGTTTGAACCTATGTTTACAGGTAGCCTTTAAGGGATTATACCTTTACTTTCAGATAATAAAAACTCAAGAAGGATAGACTCAAAGTCATAAGTGGGTTTTAGTCAAATTGATAGTTTGAGGCAGAATAAGTGAAGTTGTTTCAGAAATTATTAGACATTAAAGTAAAATGTTCTCTAAACAGCTCTTTCAAATTTTTATTCTGAAATGTGTGTGCGTAGAAGTTGACATGAGTAAAATGAAACGTTGAAATTCACTGTCTACGGGATAATTGCATTTTTAAATAAAATTATGTATCCTTTAGTTACTAATTCTGGAGTAGTGAGGAAGACGTGTTTTCACTTGTGTGGTTTTACTGCCAGCTTTTCAAGTTAGCATAAATACAGCTCATCTGTCGCTAGTTAACTTCACTGAAGTTTCCTTCACAGATAAAACTGATTCAGTAATAATGCTGTGTGCTAAAGAGACTTAAGAATTTTGTGTCATCCATGACTGATGAGCCGTGGAAGTATATTGCTTATATGAGTGTAGTTTGTTCTGAGGATTCACCTATCTCACTGTGTGCGCTGTGTTTGCAGGGTACGCTGTGATTCAGTACAGCACCGCTGCCTCAGCTATATACGCCAAGTACAAACTACACGGCTTTGAGTATCCTCCTGGAAACCGACTGACTGTCATTTTCTTAGAAGATGGGAATGATAGCTCAGAGTAAGTACAACTTACAAAGTTATAAGTTGTGTTCTGGAGAGCAAAATATAAAATAGACATGTTTTTAATGGAAGATGCAACATCGGTATCACCACGAGCTTGTGCCGATAGTATTTTCTGAAACTCTTTGGTTGGGTTGTTTTTGGGTTTTTTTGAATGGTTTAGAATAAGCCTTTTGAAAGTTGGTAGTCTTTGATAAAGAAAAGATTAAAGCACATTCTTAAGATACTATGGAAAAATCTTGGATTTGGCAAGAATCTGTCAATATATCTGTGGCATGTAACAAGGCTGGAATGTATTTTTGATGAGATTTTTGAATTAGAACCAGATTTGTGTGCTTCATCTCTTGGCTGTGTTAGCAGTAGTACAAGTAGTAGCTTTGTGGAGCACATATGTAGAGTAAAACTTCTGGGTGCTGAGGATCTGATAGCGGCCTGGTACGGGGAATTCTCAGGTGTTTGACCATCTCTAACTTCTTCTTGTGATTTGAATGCCCAGTACGAGTTGGAGCAGCTTAGGTAGTCTCCTGCAGTGAACGTTTTGCCTTAGTTTCATCCTAAAGGAGTCTAGTTCATGTCAAACCTGTTCTGGGAGATGAAGACAGTAAGGAGGGACAGTGGAGAGATTCACTTCAGAAGTGCATGCCTGATCTGAACTAAAACTAATGTTCATTGCAACCTTCATTCTTCAATAATTCCTACATGGTCTAACAACACAGGCTGTGTATCTATGCAGGAAGAGCAATTGCTTTTTCTTGCTCTGCAACTGAACAAAGAGAAATCACTGGAAAATGAGAGCTGGAAGTAAACTTCCTATGATAATATCTTGATTTCTGAACTGAATCTCTGTGCTCTTTACTGAAACAGGTGAAATTTTTCTGTCCATTTTGCTTTTTAGGCATCTCTCACTAAATGTAGTGGGCTCTTGTAGAGGCAACTTAATCTTTTTTCCCCTCTAGAGTGTTAAAAAGCCCAAAGAGTAGTTTTGGGTATCTATGAGTGGTAATGAATGAATGTTTTCCGTGAGTGGCAGCTAGCATGCAGGCTTTCAGATCTCTCTGCAGGCTGTCAGGAAAGCCTGTCTTGATTTTCATTATCTACATGACATAACAGATTTCTGGAGGTACTCTGATGTGTATTAAAACTTACTTTTTCTTGCTGAATTTAAGATTACCATAACCTAGCTCTTTCTTTAAAGTAGTTTATCACTTCTGCTTGCAGCCTTATCAGGAAGATGGCAACACAGCTGGTAACAGCCCAGGTGTCGTCAGCGCTGCGCAGTAACAGCGCCATCGTTCAGCAGTACAGGGCGCCTCCTGTAAGTTCACGTCGTGGATGGTGTTGATGTTCTTCTGAATTGTTGTAAGAAACTTCACATATGCCAATAAAGAGCATTGCTCACTTGCTTCTGTGGACTGTTTTACATGCTGCATTTTTAAGATGTACCTCTGGTTGGCTGGCGCATTTTTATTCCCTGAAAAGGTGTCTGACCTCACTTGAATTTGTTGTCCAATCTAATGAAATAACCAAAGTAAATAAAATAATGCAGATTAGCATTCACAGGGCCTATTTATGGAACAAAAATGGAAAGAAAGGTAAAATTACTTCCTCTGCCCCCCACCACCAGTTAACTTGTACTTGCATTTTTCCCCCTTTTTCAGCAAGCATTTGGAGGAACTTCTGGCACACAGTTGCTGCAGCCCCAAACAGATGCCATACTTCCACCACCCAAAAAAAAAGTTCCACCTGACACTTCTGTGAAGGAAAGGCTTTTCATACTTTTTCATCCCCATCCTTTACCTGTAAATGTACTGGAGGATGTGTTCTGGTAAGACTCTATTTACAAATAAGTGTTCCCTAACAAAAAGAAATCAAACTATGAAATAGTTAAAGTAAATGTTGAAAATAAAAAAAAGAGGGCCTGAAAACTCTTTCCAGAAAAGGCAGTCCACAGTGACCAGCAAGTCATAAGTGAACACTAGGTAACAGTTGCTTTTTGAGAGAAGTGTGTAATGGGATTCACGTTGAAACATAGATGCAGTATCATCAGTATAGCTGCTTTATTATCAATTAACTTAATCTGAAGTAAAATGTCTAGTCTTCTAGTATTGATTTTTAACCAGAAAATGTAGTACTTCCAGTTACTATTTCCTAATTTCATTTTGCATTTTCTTTTACATATTTCTGTAGGGCTTTTAACTATTTCGATAAATTTCCACAGTAACCTAAGGGGAGCGAGTGCTGGGCATTGGTTTTTTTCTGATACATTATAATGGTTTCTATCCTACTAACACTATTTCAGTTGTTTTTTTCTGTCTCCCTGTGTGGAGCAAAGACTTGAGAAAATTTTTGCCATCTTTAAAAAAATCTGTAGTTAACAGTTCTCCAGTATTTTATGTTATTTATTTGTAGTATACTCTTGAAGAAAGAGATGTTTCCCTTTTCTAATGGCTTGAATTTGCAATAAGTCTTTGGAGAGCCAAAATATTTTCAAAGCACCAGGAGAGGAAAATGTTTTGTGTGAAACATTTTGTGTGAAATTTAAAATTGTACCTTTTTGCTTTAGTGGATTTTCTTAATTAGATGCTGGAGGAGGAAAAGGCTATGCTCCCGAGTCTTGACACTTCAGCATGACTTCAGTAAGAAGCAAGCAAACTATTTTTTAAAAATATTTAAGGATCTGTCTAGGAATCTCCTGAGTACTTGGAAATCCCTATTTTTCCCTGAAGCTGTAGTGCTCGTTTTCTGAGTCATTTCAGTGAGACCTTTTCAAAAAAGAATCACAACTGAGCAAGTTCATTTAAGTGAGATGCAGGTTTAGTTTCTAAATTATCTGCTGGCTTGGGTGTGTATGTCTTACTTTTGGTTGGTTTGGGTTTCTTTATTGTTTTATTTTTGTGGGGTGTTTTGAGTGCCATTTAGTTTTTGGGGACTGTAGTATTTATTAGCATTACATATTCTTTTAAATAAGAGAGAAATCACTGATGTTTGTGGTTCTATCATAATATTTCATGGAAAACATTACCTGTGAACTTTTGGTGTTCATATGTATTTCTGCCCGTAATTCAAGAGAAGGGAATAGGCAAACAGGGAGCATAGATGCAAGAATACTGGTTTTGCAAGAAAACCTGTAATAAATTACCTCCTTTTTTTTTTCCCCCAGTCGTTTTGGACAATTGATAAATGTTTATCTTGTGGCTGGAAAAAATGTGGGCTATGCAAAATTTGCAGACAGAGCAAGTGCCAGCGAGGCCATAACTGCATTACATGGCAAGATTGTGAACGGAGTGAGGCTGAAAGTGAGGTTGGCAGACTCGCCCTCGGAGGAGCCCAACAAGCGCCAGAGAACTTACTGAGCAGGTGAGTGCCCCCTACCCAGCCTCAGCTCTTACTTTACCCTGAAGTCCAGCTACCTGAAGTAGTGAGAGGCAAAGATTTTGAAGTTAGATACGAGCATATAATGACAAACTTCAAATCTAATTTTAGCTAGCAAATTGAAATAGAATTTTTGATACATCTGTGTATGTGTACACATACAGGTAGATACATATTTATGGGGGTGTGTATGCTTATATACGCACGTGTGCACTTTATTTTAGCAAAAATCAATTTTTATAGTTCTTGAAAAAAATACAAACCAGTTGATAAAAATCAGTCTGGATTTTCATAGAAATATCACTTTTGTACTTGAGAGAATCAGTTGACATTGAAAAGAGAATGCAAAAATAAACAATGAAACAGACATAAGCTTGTGTGTGTCTTTTTTTCATTTCAACCACATGCCCTCAATGGCATTGGATAAAGATGAAGAGTTGAGCCCTTGAAGGGCAGAGGAGTGAAGGGGTAAATAAAGAAAGGATGTGGAGGGGGACAGGTAAGGTGGTCAGGTGAAACCAAAGGTTTGGGGTATTTGGGTCATCTATGTTCTCAGAAATCAAGTGTAGCTGGAATATGTGATAGTGGAGAAAATACAGCAGAGCCTGTGGTGAAGGAAGTGAGCTACATGTTTGAGATAATTAGTTTGAGGACTTAGTGTTTGATGATTATGGCCTGTGAAAGCTGGCTAAACTCCTAGGGAGGTTTTATATTTTGCTGACTTCTGGGACCAGAATTCAAGTGTTCTTTTAAAACATTGCTTTGCTTCAAATTATATTGAATTTCATCACGTTTTGAAATTATTTTTATTTTTTTCAGCATTAGGACTATTGCCAAAGGAGAATATACTTGGGGGAGAAAAGGCTAAGCCCTGTTTTCTACAAAATAACTCCCAAATATTACTATAGCTTCCAGATAATTCCAGTACCATACTATCTTCCTAGGGGACATGAAGTTTTGATTTAACTAATTCAGAAAATACCGCATGACTGTCTTTGCATCAGTATTTTCCCTCTAAGCTTCACTCCTCGTACCTTTCTTTGTACAGATGTCCTTTGTGACCCCAGAGTTGCAAAGACCAAAAAAAGCTCTTGCCCGAAGTGTTCTTTTTCTCCTAAGGACCTCCATGTTGCTCTTTTGATAAGCAGCAGATACTAAACATGGCCTTAGTTTTTACACACAACTTTTGTTTTAAAAAGCTGCATTTCTGGGAATTCTTTTTTCTGCATGGAATTATAGGTAAAACTAAATCGAAACTTTTTTCTTTCTGATCAGCAGCTCTGGTGAATGCAATTTTAAGTAACTCGTACCCATGCTCTTATCTTTGTAGAAAGTTTTGTTTGTTTTTAAAGTGACTTTTGTTTCCAACAATAACAGCCCAGCCTCTGGGTCCCTACAGGAATAACTGTGATGTGAAATGTAGTACAATACCAGGTCTGCCTTGTGTACTTTAGTGGAGAAGTGTAAATACAACATGCATCCAAAATTAGAAAAATTATTTTTCCCTACTTTTTCTGTACACCAAGTTCCCGATTCCAAGTCTCTTAGCAGATTGTCTTGGCATCTATCTCTTTTCAGGATAGACAGACAGAATTACTTGTTCATTTGTCCTTTAGCTGGTTTCTGAAGTTCAAATGAAGTGGTACCTAAAAAGGAAAGATTCACTTTTAAAAGGGCTTGCCCATGTAAGTGATTTTACCACTGCCTGACTTTGCACTGGACTGACTGACAAGCTTTGCAGTAATTTGGAGGCTTGTGTTTTGCTTTCAGTTAAGGTGTTAAATTGTGCATGTGAAAGGAGATGCAGTTCTCTCTACCTCGGAAATAGTTGTGGATTTTTTTTTTTTTAAGATGTGAGACTATTAACTTTTTTCATTGAATTTTAGCTGTAGGAAATAATCTTTCTAGCTGAAACTTCTGTGAGTTTTCACTTTAGGAAATCCTTGCCACTTAATAAAAAATTCCTAAAGTCCTGTTGTATTGCTTGCCTTTTGTCTCTAACAAGGTGACTGGATTTCTGAAATAGTCTTTTCTATGCAAGGTTCTGTGATTAAAATCCATTATAAGACATGTGAATTCTAGAACTGATATGAAAATAAATGTAATTCAATAGCACAATTAAGTAAAATATTAATGTTTTTCAAAACATTTGAGGTTTTGCCCCAGCACCTTTTTATGCAAATAATCTTTTTAAAAATACAATTTACAAAATTGTTTCTTAAAAAAGGTTTTTTGGTAACAGTATACTACTCATAATGCTTTTGCAGTGCAAACTTCTGACTGTAAGAACTTTCTTACCTTGCAACAAACTTTGTTTATCAGGCAAATTTGAATACATGTCTATTAATATTCTAAACTAACCCACCTAATAAATTTTACAGGCTCTGGTTCTCCTACAAGTCAATGACAATTCAGTTGTTTATGTGAGTAGTTAAAAGTAGCAGAGAAAAGATGGAAATACAGACCAGTAAGGTTGTCTTAACCACTTTTAAGTTGTAATGTAAGTTTTTTGGGCGGTGAGGTTATCCCCTCTTAGGCTAAGTATTAATGGCTGAACTAATCACTTCAAACTATCTTGCTTTAAATCGGTGTAGGCTTGAGATGACAACGACAGTGCCTACTTCTAGGCAGTTGTTAAAAGCAGACCTGTCTTTATAATCTTGCTGTTGACCAGCTTGTGCTCTCCACTCAGGGCTTTGCGTTGCTTTTGAGTATTTTGTGAAAACCTCACTGCAGTGTCTGATGCCAGTTACACAAATTGTGTCATTCAAAAATAGGAGAGGAAGGAAAGGATTTGCTGTCTGTCAGAGGAATGCATTGTGGAATACCAATTCACCTCTTCATTGCTACCTAGCAGTTCTGTTTAAATACCACCCCTACCCTTGGAAAAAAACCCCAAACCACTAAACAAGAGACCCACAAGCAAACAAAACAAAAAACCCAAACCCACCCCAAACATCTTTCACAAAGCATTCAAATAATCCTTAGACAGCAGAGCTTCTAACGAGCCTTGTGTTAGAAATGCACAGCTACGTGGAGCTAGGTTCTGTGGCTTTTAATGGTCATTGCTGATCGACTTCAACCCACAGCAAATGGATTCATTGCATGTTTCCCCTGATGAAAAAAGTTGAGTGTTTTAAATAATTATTTAGTTACTAAGTTGAAACAAACATTTGTTCTGCCATAAAATACTTGGTTATTACTGTCCTTGGTTACTCTTGTCTGGAAGAAGTCCACATCACTGATTAGACCTTTATTAAAATCCTGATGTTGATATGTATACATTTTAATGGTTTATTGCTCTGCAAAAATGTTTTTAAAAAGTAATTGTACCGTAGTTTTTATATACATTGAAAAAATAGCTGTATTTTGTATCAACAGAATACTGCAGAGAAAATGCTGGCTTTTACACACTGCTCAGAGAAAGAGGCACTTCTTTAAAAGTTAGAGAAGCATGCCTAAACTTTTAATGTTATTCTTCTAAAGATATTGAAAGCCTTATTTATATGCTGTTGTAATGATTATATTTTATAATATGTACTTTAAAATAAAAATAGATATGTTGCTTTTTGATACTATTTTTGTACTTGTGTTTTTTCTACAGAAACTAAGTAATGACATGACCCTCAGCTAGCTGACTGACTGACTGAAAACGTGACTAGACATGGTTCCTGTGGACAGTGACAGCTTTTTTCAGTGACAACTTTTTTTTTTGGTTAATTGTTACTTAGTTGATCTCTCTATGATCCTTTTTCTTTCTGAATATGCAGACCTGCAGTTTTGAAAATTACCCTGGCATTAAAAACTGTAAACTGGTGGTTGTTCTTGTAGTAGTATATAACCTTGTATTACAGAAATAGCTCTTGTTTTTACCTGAATCCTTCCTATAAGATGGTAATTGCAATGATGGAGGAAATAAAGGAGCCAACATTTTCTGACTTGACTGGTTAATTTATAATGATTCAGATTCTGTTAAAATAGAAGATGTCTCTCATGCTCCCAGTTGCATTGAAAAGTGAAGTAACTTCAACAACTCCTAGCAGACGTGACAGTATTAATCTAGATTTAAGAAAATAGCTGTAATCAAGAGAATAATTCAAAGTACATTCTTAAATATTTTGTTGATTTGGGGCAAAATTACTCATTATGCTGTTTAGTGAAAGGAGCATTTGACTCTGTATCAGACTACCAAAACTTCTTATATTTATCCTTTCTTATCTTGAGGTCTTTTGGCTGTAACTGCGGGGAAACTGTGGAATCCAGGGCTGTGGGTCTGGTTTTTGTTAGTTTTGAGGGGTTGGGGTGTTTCTTCTTCTGGTTTTTTTTTTCAGAAGCTTACAATGCATATGTTCAAGTAAGAGTTGGACAAGTCAAGTTTTCAGCAGGATGAAGATTTTGGCACTGATGGAGAGTGAATGAAGATAGTTCAAATAAGTATGTGCACAGATAGTTTTCAAATGCTATTACTTTTCCATGTATTCCTGTATACTACTTGTTGAATTGGAAATATCCTGGTTATTAAAATAACATATACAGCTAAAATTGAGGAATTCTAGTTGTATGTACTCTAGAGGAGAAGCATGCCCTTGGATGCTTCCTGCTTCCCGGCATCTGCTATATGGTCCCTTCATCAAGTGGTTCAGTAGTTTAAATTCAGAGTAACAAACTGTATTTAAAAAAACCTAAATTTTTCTTTTCTTTAAAGAATATCAGAATTCAAATGATCAAATGGGAGCAAGTTGCAGAGTAAAAGTTGCCTAAGAAATCTTTTCCTTCCCTCCGTTCCACTCATACCTGTTAAAATGCAGTCCTTGATAACTCACCCAGCAGCTCTTTTCCCCAAGTGCAGTCGTTTCATTCAGCACAAGGAACAGAGTTGAATAAGGGCTGCATGGTTAACCAGGCTGTAAGATTCCTGCTTAATTTGGTGTAGCTGGTAGAAATTAGTGAAAAAACAGCCTGGAGAATTAGATCCTGTCTCTGACTCTAGCCCAAAGGTTGTAAGGAAGGTTTCAATTTGTCTGGTGTTCCCCTGATAAAGTCCCAGTTTGGATTGGTGTGCTGGGTGTTCTGTTTGTTTATTTGGCTGGTTTCAGTTGTTTTGGTTTTTTTCCCCATCCTTCATGGTAAATTTCAAGTAGCATTTGGGGATTTTTTCTGTTTGCACACAGGAAATAATTCTGACCAGGTTGCCATAAATCCCAAACTCCAGAACTGTCAGGCAGCACCTTTACAGCCTTCAGCTGTACAGTCAATGTGTGCAGTGAGTCCAAGCTTTTCAGAGAGCATCACTCCTATTCTGTGAACACGGAGAGACACTGTGCCCGTATGGAGGGTCTGACACGTGCTGCAGAACCTGTATGCTGTGGTGGGTCTGCACAGTACCAGGTGAAATGCTGGGAATCCCTGTATAGGCAGTTGAAAAAAACCCCAGCTTCTCATTTGTGTAGTAGAATTGGCCTCTTGACGAGTCTCTTATGCCAAGATCCCCAGTTTAATGGGGTGGATACCTGTGTGTTCAGAGAATATAAACATCACCAGGAGGGTAAACACTCAAAAATTAAGTAATTGGTGATGGTATTTGGCCATCGAAGATGGGAAGGAACAAGCGTGTTGGAATGGTGCTAACAGCTGCTTGAGGAAGCATTCAACACACACAGAGGGCTGGAAGGTGATGTTACAAATCAGAACAGTGCCATTTTCTAGTTGTTCTCAATCTTCTTTTTATCACTACACGCCTCTGGGAGCAGTGTGCTACTGCACTCCCCTGGGCGTGGAAGATCAGTGCTCTGTATGGAGTCCTGCTTTGGGCTGGGGAGCTGCCTTCCCAGCTTGTTCGGCCAGGGTCTGCAACTGAAGAGGATTGGACTGGAGCTCAAAAAAAGAAATGTTCCCGTTTTCATTTCTAAGGGTTCAAGACACTGTTTTCAGAGTTGCTTCTCTAGATGTCTCCCTTTTAGTCACTGCTGAATCAGGCTATCAAGTGACTCGCATGGAGTTATTTTTAGTATTCTGGTAAAGTTATTTAGAAGATACTTAGAGTAAAATCATTATTGCTCTCCTTAGAGTTCAGTGTATTTCCTGAAAACACTCATGTTCTATCCTTTGGCTAAGTAACTGTGTAAATACATTTTTTTATTGGATATGATACCCATCACTCCGTGTTTAATTGTTACATAGCACTACTGATAAGTGGCATGCTGCTTTTCTAGGTCCTTTCATTGGTAAGTAAAAACTCAGTCTGCTGTGAGAATGAGCATTAGGTTCCTGTAGTGGAAAAAAAACTGTGTCGCTCATATTCTTTTTGATGCTGGTGAGTGAATTGACCAAAACTGTGTGAGATTTTTGGTGTGTTGTTTTGCAGTATCGGTGCTTAGTGTTGGTAAGTAGAATTTAGTGTGCTTACCTATAAGTGACTTACATTTCAGCTGTGTTCATCAGTCATAGTTTCTGTTGGTGTTGAACAAGACTTCTGTACCTTTTGAAAAAGAGATAATGGAGATTTTACAAATCACACTAAATTATGTCCAGTAGAAATAATTTTATCCATTTATTAAGTCATAACCACTTGGTCAGCAGAGGAACCTTGTTTGTGTTAACTGCAGGAAGATATTAATTTGTTTATGTTGCCTGAACGTCTACGTTAAGGTATTTCTGATCATGAGGTGAGAAAAGGTCAAGAGGGCTGTGCATCCTGAATGTGATCTGTGAGTCAGGGATTGCAGTTCCTCTCATCCTGGGGTTCCTGAGACCTACCTTTGGTGGCACAAACCACTACTAGAGAAGCTCACATCAGGGCAGAGCCTAGGTTTGCAATGCCCAGTGCGGTTGGATTTCCTTTGCATCCTTCCTCATTCTTCCTGTTTGTGATCCTTTTTCTGACCCAGGGCACTCTGTCACGTTCTTTCTGCTCGGTCTACAGAGAGATCATCTAATGTCTGCAAGGCCAGGCACCTCCACTCTTCCAGTTACTGTAGCAGTAAGTGAGAGACAGAAGGAATAATCACATGTGAAGGGGAAGCTGTTGAAGGTGAAAACAGCATGTGATTATATGCACAGCTTCAGTTCAGTAAAACTACTCATACCGTATTCTCACCATGCCACTTTCCTGAACTTAAATTGTATTTGTTAAATGTTCGTTTAAAACTTCATTAAAGATTCTGATCAAGTTTTTCACAGAATGTCAGACTAGAACTGCTGTTAGTTACAGTGGTCAATTTTCTCCAAAATAAAATGAAGAAAAAAAAAAATCAAAGAAAGAGGGAGGGTGACAATACCAAGTTCACTTACAGTGACAGCAGAGGGACAAAGGGTGATGCCGCAGCACTGCTAGGAATCCCCCAGTTCCAGCAGAGGTCACTGGGCTCTGGATGTGTAGATGGAGGCTGCAGCTCAAAGCTGACACTACTGAAAATCTTAACCTGCTCTTAAAATAATCAACCTATATAGAGAATTTCTTAAACAAAAGGTGGTTTGAGTTTTTTTTCACAAAGAATTACCAATAGGCATATCAATTTCAAACATATTATTTAACGTACTTTAATGTAAGTGAATAATTAAAATTATTTCAAGTAATTGATTTAAAAGTAATTGAGAGAAGACGAATTATTTTTTAAACTATATAGCCTTTTAGTTTATAAATAAAAATGTTCTATTTTTGTTTCCACAAGCCTCATGTGTTTGTTTCTGATTTTCTTCTTGCTGTTCCAGAGGCTTTTGGTAGTTTTGCAAATGCCAGATTAGCCAAATAGTTCTAAAATTGTCATGCTCAGTATGAAAACTTCCTGTTTTCAGGGTACCTGAAAACACTGCATACAGAACACCTTTCTATACCATTTCTTGGCATTCTTGCAATTTCTCTGTCAAAGATTAGGAGTAAAATAATGAGCAGGAATTAGGGAGAGAATCGGGGGAAATAGGGACAAAACAAAGGAAAAAGAAGGAAGGTTATAAATAAAGGAGTTCAGATTTCAAAAAGTAGAATAGGAAACCATCTAGTAGGAGGTAAGGTGTGTGGAGAGTTCTTTGGGGAAATCCAATTTAGATATTGGGGAAAAGCAGGATAATTCAAATGAATCAGCTCTTAAGACAGAAAATATGGGGGGCATTGTGATGCCCTGGAAGCCAAATGCATTAAGATTAGGCTGTGTGTAGGGATTTGGAGTCCTGGGTGGATGTCTATCACAAAAGAACCTCAGAAGCCCTTACATCAATCTGTGATAATGTCACTATTTTGTGTCTTACTTCTGTTTAATTTTGAAATACAGTGATATGCACCATGCATATTTCATATGCACATAGTGAATATTATAGCACCAGGATTACTTTTAAAGCAGGATGGGTTTTTTTGTCCAAATCGTGTGCTTTCTGTTGAGCTCACTCATCTTGGGTAATTTCTCGTTCTTCCCTCTGCTGTATGGTGCTTCTGTACCTACTCCTTGCTCTGACACAGCTCACCCCAGCTGCCGCTGTCTGGAGTTCACTGAACAACTTGCAGCACAAATTCACATCAGGTCCCTCAGCCACAGCCTCTGCTCTTAGCAGGGACAAGCACAGCACCAGATGCTTGGGTTGCAGGCAGGATCAGGCCTCCTGCAGCCAGCCTGGTGCTGTGTCCCACTCAAAACAGGGCATCCCAGATGCCTTGGACAGCTCTGGCAGCTGAAGCTGCAGAGCCCAAAGCGCTGTGCTGGGCAGCTCCGCTGGCTACAAGGGCAAAGAGAAGTGTGCAGCTGAACATAACACAAAACACAGTCCAGCTGCTTGCTCTGCTTGGTTAGAAGTGCTTTTAAGGAAGTTTTAAAGGGGAGCTGCTTGGGGAATGGTGGCGTTTATGGCCTTGGTCCTTTGTAAACATCGTAAATCACAGCTTGAAAATAACACTTCAGTGCTGTACAGTCTGCTTGTCTCGTAGATGGTGGGGCTGTTGTTTTGAGCTATACGTGGCACTTTCAGATTAATTAAATATTGAAATAAGATTTTCATTTCATCTACTTTACAGTATACATCTGCCTGCTCCCATACCTTAATTCTTTTATTAGGAATTTTTCTTGAAATTCTGCAAACTGAGGCTTGGGAAGGTGGAGCTTCATCCAGCACAAAGTGTGGGGTATCCAAATCTGATGTTAGCATGCAATATGTGATGCACAATATCTGCAGGACTTTATTGAGACTGAAGAGTTAACTGCTGATCAGGCCCTACTCTATATTTAGAGAAAGTGTTTACAAATCCTGGGCTTGGGAGTACAGAAGTTTCACTGGGAATTCTTCCAGCTCTTCTGACCAAGTTCTGTCTTTGGAAAGTTCTAATGAGTGAATTTTTCCGATGCCATTTTAAAAGATACAGGGCAATGTTAACAGAGCATGTTCAGGTATGTGGACATCAAAATGATCGGAAATGCAAATATATGCTGGAAATTTTTTCTAAACTTGAAATTATAAGCAGCTTCACAAATAAAATTGCAAGATGGCTGAAAGTTATTTGAGGTATCGGAATGCTGATTATCCTCATGCTGGGCACACTAAATCCCCTTTCTAATGTGTCTTATATCTAAGGATAGCAGGAGTGAAGTTACGCTTAATCAGCAAAACAAAATCAAAGGCAATGGCATACGAAAACATGCAGTGCATGTTCTGACCCACTGATGTTTTAAAATTTTAATTGAGTCCACAAAATTCACTTCTATTCTGAATTCACTTCTTATAATAATTCTGGGGGACATTAAAATTTGCTGCCTTTCTTCTCTGTGGCAACATACTAACTAAGCTACTTAAAATTATGGCCAGGATTTTAGACATGGGTTATCCATAAACAGGTATCACAGTAAGTTTTACTCTTTGCCTGGTTAAAGGCCAAGAATACAAAAATAGCCTCAATGCCCATATGTAACAGCATCCTTGGAATTTTATCCTGCAGACCATCTGAAACTGTTTGAAGCTGGGTAATCTCTGTTGCTTTGGAAATTAATTAGGTAGTTCTCAGAGAGTGCAGAGGAAACCATACCACTGTGACCCTTTTAAGGCTATTCTAGTGGAGTTACTGAGAGAAAAGTCCTTTAAATACTGAAGCTTGAAAGAACTGAGTCTAGAATAGAAAGTAGAGGGCTGGTAATAGCCAGCAGGGTTATAAGGATTGTAGTTATAACACTTCCAACCAGAGATTTTTTCTCTGTTGTTTAAAATGTGTAGCTCAAAGTGTTTGTACTGCTTTGGTGTTGCAGTCTACGTAGTAATGAAATCGAGCGTTGTGCTGAAAATGAGGCCACAGAACTACTACCCACTGCTAAAATCAAGTATGAAACAAACTTTGCCTTATCTTTGAGTGGAAATAGTTAACTATGCTATCAACCATATAGAGTTTGTTTATGTCAGATTGATTTATCATGTTTGTCTTCAGAGATTCTTGGAGTTATGACCAACTGCACTTTAGATTTGCTTTTCTGGTTTTTTTTATTTAATAGGGTTATTCGAAATAGAACTCTTGTAAATTATGATTATCTATCCAAGTTTACCTGTAACTTCAGTTTTAAATCATCTCTGGGTGTTTCTACTTCCCTTTCCAGTTTCTTCAATGAGAAGACATAATTTTCCTTTTTCATTCAGAGATGTCCAAGAATAGTTTAGATTTTTTTTTTTTTGTGATAATCTATGAATATGGAAAATATTTTTGGTCTATCCTATGCATATCTTATGTTATTATGCTTCTCTTGCTATGTAGCACCTCAGTCTTGTACAAAGGATCGTAGAAAATGGTGCTGAAATGAATGGACCAGTGCGTGTGGACTATCACTACAGAAACTGAAGAGCAAAATGTTGAAAAGATTGAAAATAGTTTTTCCAAATTCTCTTCAGGGGAATGGACGAACACCCAAATGGGAAGATCAAGAACTAAGAGACTGATTTCACTCCCAGGGAAGATGGGGAAAAAAGCAGGAGTATGCTTTCATAAGTAGGGATGCTGCTTGTCTCTGGTTTCTCACACCTAGCTGCGCAGAAAGAAAAGGATAAACCATTTGAATGGCTGTACAGGACTGTGTAAATGTCCATTTAATCTGATATCCTGCTCTCTACGCTGCTTGGAAACTGATGTCAGGGAGAACAGGGCAGATAGATTGTCCTTTCTTGGGCAACTCTCAACAGGCAGTGGGCTGGCTGGCACCTTTTCAGCAGGAACTGCAAAGGAAATTGTTGTGCCTACAGCTGTCCTTCATTCATTTGCATAATTCCAACTTAAAACCCTCTCTCTTCAGCTTCATAGTGTAGTATAGAAGTGAGCCATCTGATTTAATAGCACGCTGTATGAAAAAGTTTTTCCCAGTTGTTGTTTTAAACCCTCTGCCTGATCATTTACTGAGTCTTCCCTAAGTCTTGTGTGATAAAAACCACCACGTGATTGCTTCTTGTCAGCCTCCTATGTACCATTGGTCATTTTATAGATCAAAAGACAATCCTTTCTCAGTCTGCTCTTCAGCAAGGAATTATCTCCTCACACAGATGCACTCCCGTACCTCTGCATGTATTTTTTCAGCTGCATACATGCGTTTTCTAGTTTCACATTTTCATATGAAGGAACTGGAACTGTACACAGCACTCAAGTGCAAAGAGATTTGTGTAGGGTTGTAATGAGCTTTCCTGCTTTGTTTTCTGCTGCTTTTGAAGCAATTTCTAACACTGTTTGCCTTTTGGACTACTGCTGAGTACCCAACCAATGTTTGCAGAAAACTATTCACAATGACTCCAAGTAATAAAGGCTAATTTATAGCCCATTATTATGTAAGTTTAGTTAGGGTTATTTTCATTTCTGTTTACATTAGTTTCCAGTTATCGACATAGACTTTCAGCCACCATCTCATTGCCCTATTGCTCGGTATTGTCAGATCTTTCTACAGCTGCTCAGAGTCAGCTTTCCTTTTGCCTACCACGAGTAATTTTGGATCATCAGGAAACTGTGTTGTCTTCACTGAAGTAATTTTAGGCCATTTAGGTACAACAGTGCTCATCCAGAAGCATTCTAAGCAATTCAGCCCTAAGGAGGACTCAAAGAGGGAAGTAAATAATGTTGTGTTGGGTGGTCAGTATCTGTCAAAGAAAGGGAATGTTGATCTGGTTACCTGATCCCGGTCCTAATGGCAGCTGTGCTTTCTGATTCCTGGAGATGGCTCTTCAGTCCCGTGGCACTCTCCTACTCTAGGGCACATCCAGTTTCCATCTGCTGGTGCCTGCCTTTCTCCTTTCACAGCTTCTGCCTGCTATAAGCCTGCCTCGCAAACTCTCTCTCTGCCTAATTTGTTTATTATCACACACTCCTTAATGCTCTTTGCTGCTCTACTTTGTGCTTTTTCTTCAAAGCACTTCAGTTCACTGCTTATTACTACTGTACTCTCACGGTTTTTCATAATTCAATGAATTTGCAAAAAAGGCAAGGTGTAATTTACAAAAATCTTTATTAAAAACGTGTCTTTTACCTATGCCTTGCCTAGCGGTACTGTTTCACCAAACACGCACCCCCCCAACAATATATGACAGCAATGAAACAACAATATTCAGCATATGGCTAGTAAACAAACATTTCATTTTATATTTAGTAACCATCCCTGCTGCCTGATTTAAAGAATGGGCATGACTACAGTTATCTAAGAAACAGTTCTATATAATTAAGACCTTAGAAGATGAGGGTACCTGTGTGTATACACAGCACTTTGTCATCCACCATCTATGTAACATAACTATTATTTAAAAAAAATATTTAAGCTACCCTTCTACATGTTTTTTTCGCTTTGATTTAAGTAAAGGCAAGTTAGTGAAAAAAAATCTCTGTAGAATATCCACTTAAGAATTTCATATTGAGATCATTAGAGAATATTAAAGAATAAGTTGTTCAGAAACAAGTTAGCTAATTAACAAGAGAGTTTTCTGGAATTTCTTTCAGGTCACAGATGTTGAGCGACCTCTTGTCTGAAATGGTGTTGTTGAACGGTGACCTTAAGACACCTCAATCTCCTTGCGCTGTTACTTACTTCTTCCAGAAGAAAAATGAGTTACTACATTCCTGGTACTATTAAGTGTTTGTAAGAGACTTAAAAATCATGATTGTGTTAAACACTGTTACCATCATCAAAGGACTTTGCCCACTATGGCAAAGTGCCTAAAGAAGCTGCATGAAGCCCACCCCGCCCAAATCTGGGAAATTGAACTGTGGGTTAAGACACCTGCCGGAAACCTGAAATAAGATAAAGGTGGTACTATTGTCCAATTATCTCCGGCCTAAGGGGAAGTACACAAGGCTGGGGTAGAAGAATATATGCACAAGGAAAGCCAGCTCAGCAGCTGTGCTGGAAAATCAGCTCTGGCTGGGTCTGGCAGGGGGGGCCGTAGCCACAGACTCATTTGCTGAGGCCAGGTTTGCACACGCTTCTCCCCGGCACCGCGGTGGAGGAGGGGAGGTTTTGAGGGTATGGCGGTGAAGCCCCTGCTCCGCATGAGATGAGGGGGTGAACGCCCAGCCTTGGAGGCTACGAGCTGGGCTTTGAGCCGGATAAGAAGCAAACCCTCCAGAGACGGGATGGTGTTTTTATCATGCCAATTGTCCCGCACACAAAGCAGCCCAGTTGTGGCATTCCCGCTGCCCCTCCTCAGGGAAGGTCACATCCACACGGGACACCCACATTCACACGCACGCATCCCTTGTGACGGGGCATAACTGGCTCAGCTGCGCTGGTGTCAGAGGCAGCTGTCGTGTGTGAGGAGGGATCATGAGCCATCAAAGACCCCCGAAGCGCCCCCAGACTCATTGCCGAGGCCTTCCACCAAAGCACAGGACAGGATCCACAATGTTGCAACAGATCTAGTGTTGCAAAAGACAGTATAAAACATCCCCTCCCATGGAACTCTACATTTCGTGGGACCCCCCAACCGAGAAGACCAGAAGAGAAGTAATGGGACGCCGTCTGGATCCACAGGTGGTGATATCTTTCTATCACAGTGATGTCTGTCATTCTCTTCCCTCTCCACTCCCTCTTCCTTTTTCCTATTTTTCTCTCTCTCCCCCCTCTTCCCCCCATTTACTAGTAAATAATATCTGTACTATTGACTTTGGCACATTGTTTCATTCACAACTTAATTGGGGGAGAGGCATTGCTCTCTAACAATCTGATCTTAAACATGTTCTATGATGTATGTGGCTTCTTACTTAATCTTTCTGTGGATTTTACGTGAAAACTTACTCTGACACCCACCAAAGTCCCGCTTAATGTTTTTCCTGCTCCAGGTCTTGGAAAGTGAACACCAAAAAGAAAAAAAAGTGTTACTTAATGAATTTCCTAACTTTATTCAACCACATTCAAAATGAGACTTGCAGGTTCAGCTGAAAGAATAAAGCTTTTTTTCCAAGCAGCTTATCTGAGAAGTTACACAAAAAATACTGTGTCAAGGGATCCTTCAGTGGAGGTCTCTGCTTTAACAGGAAAATGATTATGGCTTTTGTATGCCAAGGTCCCCAAAATGATCCTTTGTTGCACAATGATACTGCCAAATCTGGAACTGCTCATTTGAGAAATGGGGACAACACAAACTAGCATCACACAGCCTGCTTGTCTTTGCCTGATGAATAGTGTAGGTTCAATAATTTATAGAATGCTGTAAATCTACTTTTTTTGGAGATATTTGCCCTTTTTCCCCATTCTCTTACTGAAATTTGCTGGCAGTGGCATCTAGTTCTCCAGGGATTTCAATTGATTTTCTTGGACGACAAAATCTATTTCCAATCTTGTTACCATGAACCAGAGAGCAGGGCTGAGGTGCGGGGTGTAAATAGTAGGAGTACAGTTTGCTAAGAGAGGTCTCAGGGCCATCTCTGGAGGGCAGGAAGTGTGCCAGCCCTGGGGACAGGGAGTGAGGGGCCCTAGCAGAAGGACCAGGTGCCAGAGGCAAGTCACTAAGCAGACAGATGAATCTACAACCTGTCTGCTCCACAGCAGGGTGACCTGTTCCACTCCGTAGGTTCTCTACACAAGACAGTCCAGCTTCCCCTTTCCAAAGGTGTGTTAAGCTATCAAGGATGTTGTAAAAGCTGTGATGGGGGATCTCCAGTGAAGAAAAAACAACTCCCCCCCACCAAAAAAATACCCCACAAAAAAATCCCCCAAAAACCAACCTACCGAAAAAACCAACCCCCCAAAAACCTAACATAAATTAAATCAAAGGAGTAATTTCTACGGCAGCTTTCTGGCGCACGTAGTGTGGTTTTTTACAACCTCCCATTATCGGATGACAAAGATTGATCAGCTAACGCAGTAACCACTGCGGGAGGGTGACGGTGCAAGGCTGGGTGTCGTTCTTGTGTCACCAAGCCTGGGTGGGGAAAGGTCCTTAGGCTGCTGCCGCCAGCCCTGTGCCTCGGCGTCACCCCTTTGTCTGACACCATCCTCACGCCCCTGGCACGGAGGTCCCTCTCGCTCCAGCACAGCCCCGCTGTTGCCCATGTGCTTTCCCGTTTAATTCCAGACCTGATGTCATGACCGAAGCCCGTTACGCGGTCCCCGCCGCTGCCCCGTTTCTCCGACACGCCGGCAGCACCCCGACTCGGGGCTTTGCTTGGCGCACCGGGGCCGGCTGCGGGAGGGACGGCGAGGTGCCGTG
>VXBT01010249.1:125731-247502 GCA_013400235.1 Oriolus oriolus | reverse complement strand
GGCCGGGCCGGGGTTACGTAACGGCATCCGCGCAGCGAGATGCGCCCGTGTCAGCCCCGGCTTCCCTGGCGCTCCCCGAAGTCGTGGCTTTTTCGCCCTTCCCTGCAGAGCAATTTAAAATGCTCCAATAAACTGTGTGGTCTGTGAGATTCAGTTACAGATTAGCTGTTGCCAAGTTGATGCACTCTTAGGACACCTTTTTGTTTTCATTCTGTTTCTCAAAAAAAGGCAGGAACGGCCTGTATCGCCAATTTGCTAGCAAGGCTGCAAATCCCTTCCAAGTACTTTGAAGATGTATGGGTTCATTAAAACTGATGTTTGGAAATCATGTGTTTGCCAGAAGTGCTGATGCTTAATATGACTATATGACTGTATGACGTGAGTTTGGCCATTGGCTCGTCATTTCATGTCAGTTTCTAATTGCTGGCGTATGCTGGGAGGATACGCTGGTGATTTTCTTCCCGAAAGCTTCAGCAATGCAGGTACCGTGGACTGACAGTAACTGAAACAAAAGACCTTGCTAGACTTCTCAGAGCAAACTAGGAAGCCAAGGTCGAATAGCAAAATTCAGTGCAACTTGTATGGGGTAGTGTGACAGAACAAGTGTATTCACAAATCTTATTCAAGAGTTTAAGTGAAAGGTGTTCCTTAAATAGACTATTACTCAGTAGATGAAAAAAAGATGCTTAGTGAAGGTGTGAGGAAATTGCTATTTTAGGACTACAATTAACTATATCAGCTCAATTTTAATGGAACTAGTACATTTAATTGCATTCCTAACAGATTTTCTGTTCTCTAGATGATTAACTTGCAGAATGATACCAGCTCAAAGATTAAAATCTCATCAAATATCTAATGGTTTCTGTACAGTGTAATTGTGTTTGGTTTATAATAGTTCTTTTCTAATAACCAGCCTTTGCCCATACAGCTATAGATAGTATAATTAGACTTTTCTATCTTGGTGTAAATGACGTGACCTTGACCTTTAGAGGTTAAGCAGATGTCATTGTTATGGATCTTATATGTTTAGTGAAGCATTTTTATGTGTATATAATAAATAGGGTTTTCTTTTCTTTTTGTTTAAAAACTACCCAAAGAGACCACTTTATCTTTTCTCTCCATCTTAGATAAATTAACAGAGATATGTACAACACTGATGATTTGAAAATCCTAAAGGGTTTATATTTAAACAGCCTTTTCTTTCCAAGTGCATGGCAGGATGTATATCTGGAAAACAATATTGGAGGGTTTGTTGCTGAAGACCCCCTAAACATTTCCCCTTGCTACTGCGGGCTGAAAGAGGTACCTTTGGTTGTGCTGTAGTTCATCAAGCTTGCTTTTCCACTTCCCATTAATTTGCTATTGCGCTCCCAGATCCTGCATAGTGCTTAGAGCTGTGCTGTTGAGAGCCTTGTCTGCAGCCTTGCTTATTGCTGGCAATTTTTTGTTCTTAGCCCATTCTGGGAGCTTATTCTTAAATGTCTGCAGTGTGGACACTGGTTCGCATATACTTGTAGGAGCACGTGTGGGGTTTTTTTCCAAGTGCTGGTGCGGGAGGGCTGTACTCTGCACATTTATATGCTTGGATGTGTTTTTTATACAGCCATCCAAAACATAACTTTACTCACAGGTGTGAGAGTTACTGTGCATCTGAGCAGCCATTTGGACATTATTACAAAGCCACCATGGCTTTACCGTGGAAAGGTAACTTCTAACCGTGACTTCTGTAACAGGGGAGTCCCTGGCCTCCTGCTCTATTGCAAATGGTGGTGGACATGAGACTGCTCTCCTTTGCCACTTCTTCCTCCAGTCCCCTCTGGAGATGAAAGCAGAGAGTGTTCATACTACTGCTTCGTTTTCCTTTAGTCCTCTGGCACACATGTGTGTGGTTGTGCATGTGTGTACCCCTGGGTGCTGACATTTCAGCTGAAACCAGTGGATTTCTTAGTGTGACAGAACTGAATGGTTTTGCTCTTCTTTTTCCAAATACATGTGACATCAGCATGGGTTTTTCTTTGGTTTTTTTTTTTGGTTTTTTTTTTTGGTTTTTTTTTTTGGTTTTTTTTTTAATATAATCTTTTAGAATCCTGAGAATTTATGCTTCTTTATCATGCAGCTTTGTCTCAGGAGGGCTGTATTTCTTAAGGGACTTAGCCAGCCTTCTGTGCCTGTGCCACGCTGGAGAACCTGCTGTCGCTGCAGTGGGAGATGGGAAGGAACTGCTAGCGCTTCACTGCTACAGATGTGTGTGTTTATATTTTTAATATGTGTGTATGTATACGATGAGCCTGTCCTAATGGTTTAATTAGCCCCTCTGCCTCGTGTATAAGGTAGCAAATACTTGTATGTTACTCCTGTATTTTCTAATTTTTTTTTAAAACATGGAACAATTCAAACAATTCCCAGAAAATGCTGGGAGTTTTTCTTTCCTCGTAACTAAATGCTTTCTCGTTTTGAAGCTTTTGACTCTCCTGGTATGGGAAAAGGCAGTGGTTTCTGTAGATAATTTTCATGGGAAATGTTACTCTGGGCAATTGTACTTCAAAAAGGAATTTCTCCAAGAATTTCCTTCAGGCTTGTGTTTCTTTCTTAAGCTAAGTTTAATGAGATTAAAAAAAATTCACAGGGGAATACTAAACTAAATGCTTGCTTTTTTGGCGGGGGAAGGGGTGGTGTGTGATTGTGTGTTGAATTTGCCATGTCAACATTGTAGGTGCTGAAGGAATCAGCAACGGGTACTGTACACAAATGAAAGTAAACATCCTCAGGCCGTTTGAGGGATGTTGGATTTCTGGCAAATTTAAAATATAGCTTTGGTCATATAAAGGTGCCACAAGTCCAGTGAAAAGAAAGCTCTATAATGAGAGGCCAGGTAACATGAGCTGAATTCAGTTGCAATGTTATGAAATACTAAGGAATAATGTAGTTACAAAGTCACAGAATGCCTTGGGTTGGAAGGAACCTTGACACATCTGCTAGTCCAGCCTCTTGCAATGAACAGGGACATTCTTCAGCTAGATCAGGTCGCTCGGAGCTCCATTCAACCTGACCTTGATGTTTCCAGGGATAGGGTACCTACTACCTCACTGTCCCAGTGTTTTGTCGCTGTCATAATAAAAAAACTTATTCCTTATATCTAACCTGAATCTACCCTCTTTTAGCTTAAAACCATCACCCCATATCCTATTGCTGTTGTCTTAGGCCCTACTAGTAGAGTTTATGCTATGAATGGTGTTATTATGTTTGTAATTAATTTCGCTGTCTCCATACCAAGATTTTCTGAGCTGTAAATACAAACCTACAACTTGCAGCTATTTCTTGTAAGTCAGAATACAGACATGGAGGAAGTTAAAAGTTTGGGTTTTTTTAAATGCCAGTGCTGTATATGGCCTAGTAAATGGTGTTTCTAGCATGTCCCTCTTTTGGTGTTGTTCCTTTCAAAAGAGTTGAAAAAGGATGGAGGAACCTTTTGGTGCTGGCAGCTGATAAACCAGTGAAAGGGAGAACAGCTAAGTGTGAAAAATGGAAGATGGGAGAATACCACAAGAATTACCCTGTGTAGACAATCAGACTTGTGTCTTTTAGGGAAACTCTGGGCTGCATAGGCTTGCTAAGATCAAGGGAGGAAAAAAATGAACAATACCAAAATACTAGAGACAATTGTTAAATGAGGAAAAAACAGGGTTGGTTTTGTTTCTGTTTTTCCTTTTTTTTAATGAGATTTGACCCAAGTGATATTTAAAGGGTCCTTCCAGTCTAAATTATTCTGTAATTTTGTTTTGTCATTCTGGGTGAAACCCAGAAAATCGTTAATTTTCTATTAACGGTGAAAAATAGATGGTGCTTAGAAATTCAGAATTTTTTTTTTTCTGGCATGTTTATATTAATCCTACAGAATTTCCAGATAGTTTATAAACTGGTTCCAAGTGAAATGTGTCAGTCTGTGCTGAGGGCTATTCACAGTTATGGGTGGTAGCAGCAGGTAGGGAGATGGTGAATTTCCAAGGTTGTCTTTCTGAGAAAGCTGCAGACTGGTTGCTTACATGGTTTCAGTGTGAGCCCCTCCATCACCAACTCAGAAACCAAAAAAGATTGCATGTCATTACTCTTACCTATAACTTTAAAAAGAGAAGCTTTGAAGGAAGAATAGGAAGAGTAAGTTGGAGTAAGAGTAAGAGGATGGGTCTGGAGTGTATGGCAGTTGTAATATGGTTAAATTAGGAGAGGTTTATAATGACTCTTAGAAATGCCTCCCTGTAGCAGAGAGAGCAGCTGCATTTTGAAACCAAGTAAAATAATTTCCTTTTTTTCTTTCAGTTCCTTAAAGGGGAATATATTTTAATACTAGGTGAGAGCACTTCTCTTAAAGGAGAAAATGGATACATTAGTTTGAGGTGTAAAGAAAAGAAGTCCTAGTTGCTTGTGAGTTTAATATAGAATTGCAAGAATTTTAACTAGCAGGTGTCGTGCTAGATTCAAAGATTAGGTTGTCTACCAAAAACCTAATTTCCCTCTGTGAAACTTGGTTTTCTTGCTGTCTTCTTGCTGGAGGATGATATCTGTATTTCTCTCAGGGTGCAATCTCTGGGCATATCTTAAAGGTTCTGTTTTCTTCAATCAAATATTTCACATTTTTTAAATTTAGACCTTCTTCCCATTCCAACAAATCTTTTCCTCCTTATTTTGGGATGCTGAGAATCAGGTGGATAAGCTGAATCTACCCAGAATTTAGCCGATATCAGTCTTGGTTATGATCTCTCATAGTGTGGTCAGACTGCTTACATTCATAACTCTGTTGAAACAGTTTTATTTTCCCTTTTTTTCCAGTGGAAATTGAGAGATGGAAATGATTCTAGCCTATAAACTACATAAACTACATAAACCCCCAGTACTTTTCGGTTCTCATGAAATTTGTGAAAATCACAAAAATCATGCTTAGTACCTATTGATTTACACGTTTCTAGCAGAGATGCACAGGTACTGGTGGATTCTGTGCTTAAAAGGCTGGACTAACAGATCTCTATGTGGTATCAAATGTAGTCCCACTCTTTAATGCAAATGCTGTTCTGTTGGTATGGGGCTTTTCTAAAGCCTTTGTTATTCCCAATTAAATTAGTGAATTATGATTGTGAAGGATGCAGAGGTATTAAAATGATTGGATCCGTTACATCAGTACAGTAGGGCCTATATCTGGGATTGCTTTGTTATGAAAACAAGTCAACCTAAAATAGGTAACATTTGTCTAAGGATGATCTGTAGAGCGATTTCAAGAAACCTTACCTTGGAATGTGATACACTTTTTCAGATGATGAACTGAAAGGTTTTCTGTTGAGAAATGTGACAAGCTCAGGTTGCCCAAAGAAGAGTCCGTATGAAACCTGTGCCATGGAGTGCCTGCTCAGAGAGAGGAGGCCTTGGCTACATCTGCCCAGCAGTAGCTGACCTGATCAGTCCTGGAAGATGAAAAAACAATAGAAGAACTTTGTTCTGTAGCAGTTCCTAACTTCCTGTTCCCTGTAACATGTTTGTGGTGGGAGACCAAAGAGTTACAGGAACCTTGGTGGTGACGGCTAATTGACCTTAGATATGAGCAGTGGAACTGGTGAGGCTTTCATGGCTCATGCTGATGGTTTAAATGAGAAAGGAATAAATAGTAAATAAATGAGAAAGGAATTAAAGCAGTGGCCAAGTGTGGGGGAGCATGGCAAGGGACAGGCACATACCTCTGCCACTTGGAAGGCTGAGCTGGAAGGGAACTGCTTGGTGTGAGGTCCAGGCCACTGGTCAGGACTTGGACACACTGAGCAGCTGGAGTGAGCATTCTGTTCCTCAGGATCTCTTGTGGCAGTCACCTGAACCTTGATTTTTGTGTATCATGGAATAGACAAGCTGGAATAGAAATGCCACATTCATCCTGCTTAATGAAACACGACTTTTAAAATTCAGATTATGTGATGCAGTGGTGTCTGTCAATTCTTGCTGCCACCCCAACCTCTTCCCCTGTGACAAACCCAGTATGGATAAGGTGATGTTGAGTGGAATTTGGGTCAAGACAAGTTTCTGATAACATCCTACAGGAATGGTTCCAGGGTGATGATTCTTCTTCCCATTTCACCTCTGCCTTTACTGTCTCTGTCCTGTGTGTGGTCAGCCTGCATCTGCAGTGGAACTGCAAGTGCACTCTTGCCCCCATTCTACTTTGTGAGGATTTTTATAGCTGACCTCCTCAGAGATGCCTGACACCCTTTTGATCTTGTTCAGGAAAACAGTGTTTAACCGTTTCTCCCTTCTGCCTTTGAAAATCAAATTCAACCTTGTTTGGAAAGACATGGCAGTGTTATAGGAGAAGTGGGAGAGAAATTAACCCAGAGAGACTGTGGCTCATCGTTGGCCACAAGATAAAAGTTTCTTTAATTTATTTTAATGGAAAATGGTGGACAGTGACTTATTTTCTTTTCTATGTTTATATGTAGGGAGCCGGTTGGCTGTGCTGTCACCTTGTAAAGATAGATCTAGGGAAAATGGAAAGGCAGAATCACTGATAGAGAGCTACAGAAACGGCAAGAAATGGACCAGATAAAGGGACTTTCGTCTTGAAAATGGGAAGCTGGAATGGTTAGTTTAGTGACAAATGCTTCTTTCAGAGTAGAGTGGGTCAGCTGGGTGAGAAGGTGGTGGCTAGTGGTGGAAATGATACTTAGTTAAAAGGAAGAAGCTTCAGCAAAAAACAGCTTGCTGAGATCTGAAACGAGCAGTTGGTGTTGAGTCATCTTGAGGTCCCTCTGACCCCAGTGTGAGCATGACATATACATCCCTCTGGTAAGTAATTATGTTGCTTTTCTGTTTAAAGTCTGTGTTTCTGGGGTTTATTTTGTTTCTGGAGAGCTAGCTTCATAAGATGCTTGCCGAAACCAGAAGGATAGGAATGATATGAAATAGAGCTGTAGAGTAGTCAGACGATGAGTCTGGATGTAAAGTGTTGGTCAGCTCTGTAGCCAGACAAATTCTTTTTCTTTCTGTGTAATGGTTGAAGAACACATAAAATCCATCTCCTTTCCCTGCCTCTTCCTATCAGCTAAATACAAGTTGTCTTTCCATGTTCACTTGTGCCTGACAACTCTGTTCTGTGTGTAACTTCCAGGAGGTATGGGCAGGTCGTGGTTACTACCTGGTTTAATATTCTTGGGTGACATAATCATGGGCAAAAATAATGCATTCTCTGACTGGAGGGAAAAAAAAAAAGAGTTCTCTAACTCTCCTTAACTGTGACCTATATTGTGTGGGTGTGCAAATATGCTGTGGGAAGCTAAATGTAAATTATATGCTGTTCCACTGAGCTGGCTTTTCTCAGTTCTCCTAATAATTGGTAGATAGCCTATGTATAAAACCCATGGTCAGTTTGCAGTGTACAATTCAGTGATGTGAAATGCAATGCAATTATTATTTGCAATGCAAAATAATCTTTAAAAAACCAAAACAAGGTATTTTCTTTAGTAGCTGCAAACTCTGTCTCTTGCCCAGTCACCATAAATACTGGTTTGTGACAGAGCTTACAATTAATAGCAAGAGTGGCTTCTGTCTCTAATTAATACAATAATGGTTGTGCTTTCTTTTGATGTGGATTGAGGTTTAGAAGGGGAGGCCTCAAACCAAGTCAGAAATGAGGGTTAGAATTAGCCCAACTGACCAGCCTTGAGAGACCCTTACAGGACTCTTCAATAGCTCCGCGTGGTTGTGCGGTATCTGTGAGTTTAAGGAATAGAAACAGCTTCAGAAGAAATCTATGATATGCTTTTTCATTTCCATTTCTGGTGATGCAGAGGTTGTGACGGGATCTGCAGATGCTCTGAAATGTAGCAATGACAGGGCAGCTTGGGTTCATAGCTCCTAACCTTTTCCAAAAGAGCTGCTCTGTGTGTCTGTCTGCCTGCTACAAATTTAAATTTCGTGAGCTGCATTAGGAAGAGGAGAGAGTGTCAGATCTTTTGCCTTTAAAATTTATGAATTCATATTCATCAATTTCTTAGGGTTTTCATAGTGTTTTGGCCAAAACAATGTAACATTAATCTACAAAGAGTAAATTTGGATAAAACAGCCATGTTGTAATCACGTGGCCTTTCCGAAAGCTGTGATATTTTTCTTAATACCCCTGAGTTTTAGGTTTCCAGTTGAGATGCCTAGACTTGTTCTGCAGAGGCTGCATAACGGATCACTGCTCATAGTTTTCCTGATGTTTTGTGCCTTCCTGAGTGCCTCATTTCTCTCCCAGCTGTATGACTTTTATAGATCCAAATATCCACTTTTCCTCTCTGACGTGTGCACATTCTAATAGTTGGAATGTTACTCAAACCGTTAGCACACTGTGCGAGGGCAGTGCACGGGGCAGGGAAGGAAGGATTGCTGCCTGCAGCTCTGATTCCTGCTGCCTGCCCATCCCAGAGCTGTACTGGCCCTTGGCTGCCAGCTTGTGGTGCAAAGGCACGGAGATACTATTATTCCCTGCCACCTTAAGGTATTTCTGGTGTAATTGCCTTCTGATATATTCGTTTTTGGATTTCCCCCTCAATGTTCTTTGGCATTTTTAGAGATTTATTCAGTGTTTTCAGATTTCTATGCTTTCTTCTTAACTTTGTGAGCATGTTACCTCAATCATTTTGCATAAAGCTATCAAATACCAGTCATAAACCTGTGCTGTATCTCTTTACTATTCTATATACTAGTGACTATTTCCACTATTTTAAAGCTACGCAGAATTCTTTTGTAAGAATTTTGTAAGAATGTGTAAATGCATTGACTTTAGAATATTCTACATTTTCTTCATTCTTTTTCACATGTGTTTTTGTAGTAAGTCAGTAAAAGTAATTTCAAAGATGCAGTAAGGAATAATGCTGTGTAAAAAAATAGGTAGATACTAAAAATAACTTGATAAACACGGTGAATTTCCCTTAAGGGGAACAGAAGTATGCTAGCTTACATCAGTTGAAGGGGTTTTACGTATAGTAAACCAGAACTGTTTAGGCAGTGATTGATGTATATTAGGCTCATAGCTCTCTCTAGAAAAAGGGCAGTATCTTATAACAAAGAAGTTTTATTTTTTGATGCCACTGCCAGGTTCAAAGGTAAGCTCTGTGTTTTTGTTTTCTGTTCTGCTTTGGCTGGCTGTGGGCACTGTGCTCAGTGCTGAGAAACATGGAACATGCTTGTGGAGGGTATGGCAGCCTCAGAGATTTTATACTTCAACGCCTATGGCAGCATTCCCATGTTGAAAACTAGTGGAAACAAACTGCTCTTTAGGCTGCAGATATCTTGAGGAACACATAGTTCTGCTTTCTTGGCTGATTCTCGGGTAGTTTGCCATGAAGAATGTGTCATAGCTGTGTGATATAACACTGAGAAAACCACCAACATTGGCTAAATCTGTTTGTAGGTGAAATTTAGTTTCTTATAAAGAAATGTAATGAGTACAAGCTTATTTTGAAACCAGTTTTTTTAAAGCCAAATGCACCAGGGTTGTATTCATCACTTCTAGCTTTCCAGCACTGAGACATTTTCTGCAGATCTTGCCCTCTTTATCGTTCTGTCTCTCCTCCACAGGTCACTCCCCACCCTGCTCTCAGAATTCCAGTCCTGTGCCCAGGCTCACTGCTCCTCCTGGGGGCACAGCCATGTCCACTTGGCCAGGCTGATGATGCTCCATGCGTGTTCCCTCCAGCTGCCACTCCTGCATGCTTCTCCTCAGGCCCTTAGGATCCTCAGGAGATCCTTGCGGGGTACGGCCAGGGGCTGAGGGCATATAAAAGGAAAAAACCTTGGAGAACAAAAAGCCTGGATAGTCACAGTGTAAGCATACGAAGGAAAATCTGTTATTTTCCTACCAGTTCTCATGCCTAGAAGCAGTGTAAGGTGCCACTGCTTAATGGCAGTAAGTGAAATATTTTTGCACTTTAGGTTGGTGTTTCTGTCAAGGTGGGTTATACATCTCAGCCATGCTGAAGCAGATTTTAACATAATGGTGCAACTTCCAAATGCAAGCTTCTCATTTAGAAGGACAAGTCTGAACAGAAATAAATGTCTGTACGTATTGTGGGACCCAGAAGGTAATTCAAGCAGACCTCTCTGAAATTTTTCTTTTTAAGCAATCTCAGTATGCTGCAAAAATGAATTTCAAATCTTTAGTTGCACACAGGTTACGGCACAGAAAATCAATACTTTTTCAGCTAATGTCAGTTTTTTCCATTAAAAGATAAACGAGCAAGTGTGAAGGTTCCAATCCTCTCAGACTTCTGTGCACTTCCCAGACAGCTGGTTTTAATTTTTCTTTATGTTTCGTATAGTGTGTACTTAGTGCTTGTCATTCTCATTGCCAACCATTGCTTGTACTTATGAATTAAATAATCAAATAATGATGCAACTGTGGTGCGTTTTTAAAGCCTTTGTTCAATTTAAGAGGGTGAATGTTTTATTTGAGGAAATTAAACTTTGTAGGAAACTGAAAATGATCCCTATCATGGGTTATATTTTTTCTGACTTGGAAATTTGCTGGCTCATGTTATCTTTGTAGTCACTGGAATTTATCAGTGTTTAAGTATTGGTGCTTTGGAGGGTTTGGTCTCCCATTTAATTTTTATGAATGAAAATATTATAAGACAGAATAGACATTTTACAAATCATTTCAAAGGCTAAACCATAAATATTTGAAAGGAAGGGACTGTAGATTTCAAGCTTCTACTATAGACTTCTACTCTATATAGCCTTTTGTCTTCTGAGGGTCTGACTGGAGTGGTGGGGAAGTGGAGACAACTGCCCTTTCAGCTACAGAGACTAAAAAAAAAAAAAAGGAAAGTAACCTTCCTAAGTTTTCCAAATGCATGGGGAAAGCCCTACTTTGTAAAATAGATGCAATTTTCTTGTTTCAGAATGCTTGTTAAAAATCAGAGAAAATAAGGATGAATTTGAAATTCTCTTTGCAGAACACTGCCATTTCCAACTGAGTATCTACAGTGCTTTCCTCCCCCCCTTTTTAAGCTGCCTTTTAGAATTTTTATAGTTGGGAAGCTGTCCCAAAACATATTTGTCAGGTGTCATTGCTACTGCTATGTAGCAGTAATGCAATTAACCTTACAAGTCCTTTTTACTTCCTTAGCGTATTTGCTTGGTAGTGTTTCAAGAATTATTTTACTGCTATTTTCTGGTGTTGATTAATTTTGGAACAGGTATTGCATGCAGCAGGGGAGTTTCTCTTCTGTGTAAATGGCTATGGGCATCTTGGCTGAGGTTACTGACACATATTTGGCTAAATCCTGACTTACCAGCTATTGTGAAGGACTGAAGAACACTGAAAAAATTAACTGAGTTACTTAAGAAAATTGCTGTTGTCCTTAGAGCTGGAGTGATTTTTCCTCTCAAGGAAGAAAAAGAAATTGCAACAGAAATTGGAAGTCGGTATTGAGATAAAATAAATGTCAAGGGTAACAAAATACTTTACAATGTTGGGGTATGAAATTGTCCTAAAGTGCCTTAAAAAAAAGTGGCCAAGTTCAGTATCTTTGTTCATTCTGTGGCAATATACGTATTAATGAAAAGTTCCAATGGAAAAACACTAAGTCTCACTTTTGAGTAGAACTTTGATGCTCCAATTCAGTTTTCTGGTATAACTTTCTCAAGGTACATTTACTTATGACAATGACAGTATATAACAGGTGCTAAAATTTTTTTGGGGATAACATTTATGTATAAATATATGACAATATATTATCCCTGTCTAAATGGTAGGTGACTCAGAATCAATGTTTTTATTCTAATGAATTTACAAATACTGAGTTGCCCTTACCTGAGTTTATAATTTGTGAATGGTAACAAGGAACAGAAGGAGAAACTTTATTTCTATCTTTATAGTAGCTTTTATGGTTTTTAATATAGTAGCATTTAATTGTTTATACTTTTGGAATTAATCTTGCATGAGGTATTATTTTCAGGACTGTTTTATGCCTAGATGTTACTGCCAGATAAAGTTAGGAGATTTTTCAGTAACTAAGAAATCAGTAGGCAACAGGAAGCTTAAATAAGGAGATGCTGAACTTCAAACCATGGGTTGTGTGGCATTAGAAGCTCAGAAAAACCTGAGGATGCGAGTTGCAACTTCTGACACAAATTGTGAGGGCTGGAGCACACCTCCTATGAAGACAGGCTGAGAGAGTTGGGGTTGTTCAGCTGCGAGAAGAGAAGGCTCCAGGGAGACTTTATAGCACCTGTCATTACCTAAAGGGGGTCTTTTTACAAGGGTGTGTTGACAGGACAAGGAGTAATGGTTTTAAACTGATACAGAGTGGGTTAAGATCAGATATAAGGAAGAAATCCTTCACTGTGAGGGTGGTGAGGCACAAAAGAGGTTGTCCAGAGAAGCTGTGGCTGCCCCATCCCTGGCAGTGTTCAAGGCCAAGTTGGATGGGGCTCTGAGAAGCTCAGTCAGGTCTAGTGGAAGGTGTCCCTGCTCATGGCAGAGGGCTGGAACTAGATGATCTTTAAGGTCCCTTTCTACCCAAACCATTCTGTGATTCTACATTTAGGTATTCATTGCCAGCAAAATATTCCTTCTGTTCCTTTTTCTGCTTTGGTGGTGGTGCTTAAATCTCCTGTTTCATAAATGTGTGATTCCTGAAAAGAGAGAGGAGGATGCTGGTAGTTAGGTCACTGGTTTTATTCACGCAAGTTTATCACTAGAATCCTGCCCACATTTTATTGAGCTTGTTCTGGAAAATCCAAATTTGTCAGCATCTTACATGGGAATAAGAAACTCTGAGTGGGAACAGTGCTCCCTGATTTGTCAAAGTCAGTGAGCAGAGGGAGGAGGAATACTTAATGAACTCTGTTTGACTGGAGTTTGTGACAGCCAGCACATCTTCTCGGCTCGGCCAATTCCGCAGATAAAATCTTATGGCGGTTGTTAGCAGCAAAGTTGGAGGTGTGGATGGAATCTTGGCAACTGAAGGAATTACGTTATGCGAATGAAGTCAGATGTCGTCATGAAAGAAAATTTTTAGTATCCCGTCTTAAGCATGAGTACACAGTCATCAGTAATAAATGCCCCCTCTTCAGGCTGAGAATCAGTCCTAATAGAATTGCAGGTGAAGGCTGAGCTGCTTCTTCTGAGAAATTGTGATGACAGTAATCAAAACAATCAGATTTATGTTCAGCTGCTTACTGCTGGAGGTCTTTTTGTTGTCTTTAACTCAGTGTTAATTTAGGTCACCCCTTAGTTTACATAAAAGAGACCACAAATGCTTTTTCTCTTGACTGTGTGTCTGTACAGTGTCTAGAGAATGCTGTTCGTTTTGGTGCTAGTGTATTTAATGAAATATCAGTTTGATATGAGAACAAAAGGGTTTTAAAATAATTTGATAGTTTACAATATGCATTTATTTATCCTGGGCATCCTTTTGTATTCCTGCTTTTACGCCTAGTACCAAGTCCTTAAAAAAAACTTATTGCTTTGGCAATCACCATGGATGCACAAGTGCAGCCAGAGCCTGTGAGTCTGTAATATCTCTGCCCTGCAACTTGAAGGGCTCAAGCAGTGTACTCCTTGAGCCCTCCTGAAACAGATGAGGAGCTATGTGTGCCATAAACTTCGAGGCCTGCACATAAATATTGTACAAGGAAAAGTGTCTTTGAAACATTAGCTCATAATCGAAAATAGAATGCAAATAGAAAAGACCCACAAAAGTTACCTTTTTTCTTTGTAACCCTGAATTAGTGCAAGTTGTAACCCATCATTTGCTCACACAGGTCTTCAGAAAATTAACACACTTCCAATAGTAGTAGTTGTAAGGACAAGTCTTTAATTTTCGTGTAATTTATCTTCTGAATATAGTCCACTAAAGTAACTTGTTTCATTAATGTTTCAGAGTGCATAATAATTTATAATAGAGAAATATGACTCCCCCTGTCTCTTCCTCCAGGCTTAAATAACAATGTTTTGTCATATCTGTTTATATTGTGTACGTTAAAGTGTCATTATGAAATTGAAAATGCCTCTGAGTATGTTTTGTGAAAGTTGAAAGCCCCTGAGTGATAATGGCAGGACATTGTTGACCTTGTGTGTCTTAAGTGTCTTAAGTGCTAGTGGCAGTGTTCTGGGATGCAGAACATCTTGATAGTCAGTTATCTGTTATGTGGGCCTCTCAGATGGTCTTCTTGTTCAAGTGTTCTCAGTGGTAAAATCTGCTTTCTTATGTTAGAGAGCTGGAGTGCTTTCCTTGGATAGGGGAATATGCCTGAAAATGTGACACACATGGAAGGAGCCACCCACTGTGGAAATATTGGAGGCTAAGAAAGTTATTTTGCCAAATATGGTTGCAAGTACATGCAAATCCAGCTAAACAAACACTGTTTGAGAACTTTCTGACCAGTTGTGGCTAAATAAGTACAAGATTTCTACAGTTATGTCTCTTATTCTGTGTAGTGGGGGCTATTCCCAGGCCTTGGGAACCAGGATGATCTGTGGGGGAAAAGCCAGTTAAGACAGCATCCTTCGAAAAATATAGCTTATGACCTTGAAAATATTTTTTTCCCTTTTTTCCTCTCTAGACGTGAAAGATGAGCACAGGCTGGATGTGGTGCGTTAGTCTGCTGAGCCTGGTGTCCTGCCCATGGCAGTGACTCAGAGCAGGGACCCCTTACCAAACCTTTCCCTCTGCTGTTGGAGTGGGAAGTGTCACCAGGAGGTCAAGATACCCATCCCTCCCCACCCCGCCCCGCCCCAGTTGGTCCAGTCTCTTCTCAGACCTTAAATTTGGCACGTGTATGTGCTTATTATAGCGTGCTACAGTGTGTGCAGGTTTGGAGAAAACTCAGGGAAGAGAGACATTGCATCCAGTGAGGTGGGCTGGAGAAACCTCGGTGTTACAGGCCAGACACCACCGTGAAAACAGAGCAAGCACAGTTTACTGTGAGCCCCAGAGAAAACAGAGAGACAGTACAGGCATCCACAGAAGAGGATTTTTGACTCTGCTGAATTAAGAAGTGCAACTTTTTGGTTTGTTATACTCTGAAAAATATTTCAGTTTTGTGCCTTTGTTACTGAATTTGGATTAAGTTTAACAAATATTTTTCATAGAAGGAAAAATGCAGAAAATTTTGAAAAAACTGAAATTTTATCTGGATACATTTTCAGTGAAATGTTCATTTTGGTGTGTCTTGATGTTTAAATTGTTTTTTACTTGAAGTTTCTCCTTTCTTCCTCCTTTTGGTCTCTGAACTAAAAAAGGATCTGCTTTTCATGCAGCCAAAATAGGTTATTTTTTTCAGTTAAGGATTTGAGGTTTATGAAACATGTCAATAAACATGCCCAAGGAAAAAGTTGCTTGTTCCAAAAATATAAGGCAGACTCTTCTAGTTAAGAAAAGTCATCCCAGCATATGGTGTGTTTCTTTTAAGATGCAAAATATTCATATACTGAGATGAACCCTCTGGAGGAACTTTGAGGCAGTAGCTCTTGCTCTTAAAGCTTCTGTCTTCATTTGTTTCAGCAGACATTTACTTTCTGAAGATTTTTCTTCCTGATTTCTGAAAGATGTTAATGATGCCCTGCCAAACTGTTGTTGACAATCTGTTTCTTGTAGGATACTGTTGTATATAAATAGCTTCTTTTTATGTTTAATTTTTCAAGCCAGGAGAAACATTCAGATTTGCTTGCAGCGTGAGTCTAGAATAACATTGTGTCTGGCATAGTAGTTGTTGTAGTTTTGTATGACAACTGTTGTACACATTATCTTACATGACTGTGGCTGCAGAATAGATTGGGGTTTATATGGGATTGGCTTGTTATTGCACACAGGGCTGCCTGATGTGTTTTTTCCAGTGCCTCGCTTGCTGTGGCAGTAACCTGTGCTCACTGCCACCATGCTTCTGTGACCTTCAGCCAGACCAGCAAAAAGAATACGTCTTGTTTGCGCAGCATCCCAAAAGACAATTAGGAATGGTTGCCCGAGCAACATAACATCCTTGTCCAGTGCCACAGGGATTGCTGTGGTGCCAGCTGGACTGTGCCCCCAGAAATGGCATGCTTCCATGCACAAAACAGTGGACTAGCGAAGGAATGCTTTTGCTTTCCATTTGTTTTCTATCTTTGCTTGGACCCTTTTCTGCTGAAGCCGTAGAAAATAAGCAAAGGCCCGGAGTAAACAGAGGAGCAGAGGGGGAAAAAAAAGGCAACATGAACAAAGAAAGGAATGCTGTGGGGAAGAGAGGTGGGGATGCTCTGCGTTTTGGATATAGGAACAAAGCAATGAAAAAAATTGGCAGAAAGGATTGTGGAAGAAGCACTTAAACAGAATAAAACCATTTAGAAAAGGAATGAAGCAGAAAACACAGGCAATGCCGGAGGAGCAGTATAAATGGTTAAAAATGGGAAATATCTTTTTGTTAAGCATGTAATAGCTCTTACATTAAAACTGTATTAACTAATGAGATTTGTCTTTGCTGAAAAAACTGTATTTCAGGCTTCGGGTTTTTTGTTTGGTTTTTTTTGTTTGTTATTTGTTTGTTTGGTTTTGGTTAATTATAAAGAAACCAACAGACTTATTGATGCTTTGATACTTGGGTATGGTCCCCTAAAACAAAACCTACCAAAGATCTCTTCTGGATGCAGGTTGCTTATCGATCTTGTGTGGTTAAGGCCCACTTGTATTTTGCAGCCAACAGCTCACAAGGGAGCAATATGGCTGGTATCACATCTGTCTGCCTTTTTTCTGCTCAGCTTGAACGAAGAGCTACCTATTTACAGCTAGGATAGCTGTGGGGAGGCCTTGGCACCCGTCCAGACAAAGGGCTCACAGTCACGTCTCTACATCACACAGAGATGCTGTAGCTACTTTCCTGCTGTTAACCCACCTAATTTTCCTTGTTTTATACACATATAGCCTGTGAATTTTTGGATGGCTGATGTACTCTATGAAGTATTGGTTCCATCTGTTCAGAGCATTTGAGCTTTATAATAAATTCAGAGCAATTCAGAGGTTTAGAACTTGACTATATTTTTTTAGCCAGTAAAGCATTATACGGAAGTCTTTCAAAATAAAAGCTGAGCTGTGAGAAGAAAATAACATAGTAAACTAAATAACAAATAAAGAATATTGAAACTAGATGATTTTTAAGGTCCCTTGCAACCCAAACCATTCTATAATTTGGTGAAACATTTTCTTTCAGTGTTTTTCCTGAGCAGGGTGTATGTGTTTGAATTTGAACTACCTGAGGTCTCCTTCAGAGTCAGTTTATTCTGCCACTTAGGTGCTAGCTTCTTCAGTTTTTACATAAAGATATTCCTTGTCCAGAAGTGTTTGTGTTCTCCTTTAACAGCTTTTCTGCTATGTAATTTCTTTATGGATGATGTAATCTTTAAGGCTTTTATTTTTTCCTTTCCAGTAGCGTGGTTTGATGAGATCAACAAAATCTGTTACATTGAGATGAGTTCTAATATATTAAAATCTTGTTTTTGCTGGTCACTGTAGTACCCAGCTCTATCAGCTGCTTTTAATGTAGCTGCTACTGCGAGCAGTCACAGTGACAAAGGACTTGTGCATGGGTTAACTGGGTTAAGAAATCAGAGTGCATTGGCTTATAGTTACAGAGCTCTAATGCCAGCTACAGCACAGCTCATCTCCCTTCTCTAAACAGCTTAATAGTTGACATGAATTTATTTTCTACTTTCATGGCGTCCACTTCTGTTCACGTCCTTTTCATATTATAGTCTCACCAACATCTCTTCATGTCATCATGTGATGTTCTGAAGGAAAGGTGAAGTTCTGATTGCCTCATCAGCTTCTTATACAGGCATCAGTTACCGAAGTGACAGAAAAGGATAAACCCACTCCAGAAATGTACCAATACAGATTTCCCCGTCCTGTGTCTTGAAATTAAGTTTTCAGAACATCCCTCTTAGAGGGACCTGTCTTTTTCTATTAGAGACTCTGCACTTGGTTAGAGTTCCTTTTTTGCCTTGCAAGGCTTGTTAATAAAGCTTGAAGCAATTGCAGGGACTGGGCATATAAAATAGACACCCTGCTGTAGGAATTGGAGCAGGTTTCTTGTAAGAGCTTTGAGTCTGCCATTGAGAATTGTTGTTTATTTAAATTTCAAAAAGCTAAATGCAGATTTAGGAGGTTGATTTTAGGATCCATCTAGCTAAAAAAAAAAATTACTCTTATTTCTAAGATAAAACTAAATAAAATGAAAATATTATGTTTGGGAACACTATCCTCAGGATAAAACATCTCTGTTTATATAAATAGAGATTTTTATTTATTTATTTCGATGAAAACCAGTACGTTTTAAAAGTGTAATTGTAGTCAGATTTTTCATATCTTTGTATAAATATTATAAATAACAAGCAGAGAGACCTAGGGTATTTTTCCTAATATTTAGGGAATAGAATAAATTTTGCTGAACTGTTTTGGTTTTTTTTCCTTTCTACCTTGGAATCAAAATCTCTTTTATGGTATGTGCACATAAAAATTCATAATTTTTGTCTCTTGACTAAAAATATAAATCTATATACTAATAAGAAAAGGGTTTATTTACTTTAAATACAAAAATTAGTTACTTTATACTTTGCCAAGCTGTCTATTTTATGAGTTGTTCAGTAAATTCTAAGTCCTGTACCTGGAATTTCTGATGTTTAAAAAATACATTCATGATAATCTCCTTTTAAAAAATAAAATGACAATTCTGTAACTGTAGAAACTGTAGAACTCTTTTTTTTTTTTTTTCCCCTCTTCCATTAAGTCCTCTACATGCAGCCTGTGTAATCTTACTGTCTATTCTTCTGATCCCATATTTCCCAGGGGATGTCTACATATTATTACTTTTATTAGATTAAAATAGAATTCTGGATACATTCTCTATATGTCTGCTATTAATGTGATTGGGAAGGGACCGTATGGGCTGCTTTATTCATTTATTTGTGTGTGTTCCTGTGCTGGAGTGCCTTGTCATATGCAAGTCAAGTGGATGGGTGAGTCACTGCAATGTTAAAGTCAGATTACAGTCAGCCTCTCCCCTCTTACTCAGCTCTTTGGTGGGATATGGTCACTGGTAATGAGTCATCTCTCTCGACTTCGCTGATAAACTCCTGTTATTTCTGAAAAGTTTGTTGCTGTGGCAGATGTAGTGCAGAACAAATTAGGATGCAATATTTACTAGGATGCGCGCCGTAACTGAAATGTGCCAGCTCAGCTCTGGCGACAGAGCTCTTGTGTGCAGTGCAGTTCAAGATACACTTCGAGGACTGACACTTAAAACTTTTTTTAATCACTACATAATGAGTTTTTATATTTGAAATTAGTCAGGTAGCATATAATTTTTTAAGGCAACTCTCAGAGCAGAACTGCACTTTTGTATGCATTAGGGAATTTTTAAGACTAGGAAGGGGTGATGGATGTCATGCTCAGTCTGCTACATGAGACAACAGAAAAACCTCCACTCATAATTCCTGCAACAATCTAATTGATCTGCATTGTATCATCTGCAGTCATTCTGCTCTTTGCTTATACCAATTCCATTTAGAACCAAAACAGGACATAAACAGAAGAAACTGTTGCAAATGTGGAATATGTAAAATTCTCTTAAGAAAGGATGTTCTTTGACGTTTTATCTTTGTATACTTTCAAGCCTAAATAGCAAGAAGGGAGATTTGATGCGTGAAAGAGAGCAGCCAACAAGGTCTAAGTGATGTCTAGGTGTTAGAAAGACAAATTACTTGTTGGTAGAATTACCTTGTTAAGGTTTAGGTCTTGACATGCTTCAGTGATCTCAGAGGGTTACCAAAGCTTGGGAAGAAGGGTAGTGGACACAAAGAATGCAGAATTTACAAACCACGAGGACTTTTGGCAGAGCTCTCAAGGTAAGGAAGAAACTAATAAAGCAAACTCAGCAACTGTGCTGAATCAGCTCTGGCTGGGTAAGAGGTGTTTCCAGCAGGGGGAGGTCAGGACCTGCAACTCATGGATCACCGACCCAAGAAACCACCGACTCAAAAGAAGTAAAAGAGTGAGCATGTGGACTGTTTAGCATAAGAAGCGAGAAAATTGTTAACCAGTCAAAGATAGAATACTGATTAATAAGAGAGCTATGTAACTCGTAGCCAATAAATACTAATTTCTTTGTTTGCTAAAATGTATAAATTACAAGAAGTTTTGATTGTTGGTGTGCATGATTTGTGGAATACCACTGAGCACCCAGGCTTGCCGACTCTGTCTCTCTCAAGTGTGTCATTATTGGCTAGCTGCACGCTGGGTAATGAGACTGAATTTTGTGGACAACAAAACCACCCAAGTTACTGAATCACATCACATGCAATTCTGCAGTGGGCAATAATTCTTGAACATCTGTAAAAGTGCCTGCTGTGGCCAGAAGTCAGAAATATGCCCAACATCATAAATCCTATTGTATCAAAATCCCAGAGATATAAGCATGAATTATGCTACCAAGAAAGCAAGCCTATCACCATTGTCTTGAGGTAGCTGGAGGCATATGCCCCAGCAAGGAGTTCATACTCACGTATCACATGCCAATCTCCTTTCCTTTCTTTCTGAATTCTGAATGACAACAACTGAATAATGCTGTACAGTTGATCAGTGAATATGAGCATGTGAAGAGGTTTTGAGAAACAGTAATTTGATTATTTCTGCTAAGAGAAAACCATTTTTTAGGATATTTAGAATACTCAGTTTTCCGTTCTGGTCCTTGAATAATTATGACTAAAATGCTTTCCTGAAGAAGTAACAACACAGCAATTGGCTCATATTTCTGAGGGGTTTTTTTCTTAAATGACTTTTGTGTGGCAAGTATGTAGGTGCTCTTTAAGTGATTTGTATTTTGCCTTAGCCTGGAGCTGCTGCACCCTTACCTCCCATGAGGCTTCAAAGACTTGGTTTGTAGCATTGCAGATGTAAAGATGATGTATTTGGTCATTACATGCTCTATTTGTCCTGGCTCTAATAGTGGCTTTTCTGGTTCAAGAAAGGCAATGCAAGCAGCATCTGCAGCTTTGTAGCAGTTTTGCAGCAGCTTCAATCTTCAGAAGTGTGTCAGATTCTTGCAGTGAATAAGTACTTCACAGCACTATTTTCTCCCTGGTGGGTTTGTTTTATATGTGATATGTTCCTTAGGAACCAGTCTGGTTTTTTGTGTGATAGATCACTGTGAGGATTTATGTCTTTTCCATGTATCTTTTGGAGTAAGAAATGAGACCCATTAAATGACAGTGTTGATTTCAATGAGCCTCACTGGTAACAAATACATACGTGTCTGATATCCTTCAACTGGCTGCACTAATACATAGACTATTTTTTTTTTTAGTTGCAGTTTTCCAAGGTGAGCTTGTACAGCAAGATATATTAGAGTTTTCTTTCTCTGAAGAAGGCATCTAGGATTCCTCTCTGCTTCTTTGTCCGATGTGTGGAATACGCTACTTAGATAATTAATCTAAACTTCTGTGATGACAGTTGTTATGTGTAGAAATAGTATTTATATAGTAATTGTCTGGTGATACTTGTAGGTGGTCAGGAAGTGCTGGCATTTCTGATAGTGCTGGTTTATTCCTGGAGAGCAGCCTCGTTCCTGTAGCACCCTGCAGATTGCAACCTTCATTTGTAGTTCAGAAAGACAGTGTGTCCCAATATGTGTGTGGTATTGTTTTTCCCTTTTTCTGAAGTTTTGTCAACACTTCTGTTTTAAAGCATTTATTAAATCATCTCAGTTAGGATGCAGTTTTTCATATTACAGAATTAAAATCTGTGTATTAGAGCTAAAGTGTTTCTGTAATAATCGGCTTTTGTGGCCTTTCAGCCCCACCAAATGGGCAAATAGTAAAAGCCTAAAGCACTTCAGGATAAATATTCAAATTAGAATCGTTAGTGTCACTGTGACTAAAACTCTTAATTTTTCTGTGTGCCTGTAGAGTTTAGGACACTGCAGAATATCCCCGGTATCTGCAGTGTGGAGCATAGGCAGTGAGTCATAAATGCTCTTCTATCCTAAGTGTCTTCAGGAGGGAGGATAATGGAAGTGTGGTGTTCCTTAGTTATGGCTTCTTTCCAGGGGCTTTCAGGCAAAGCAGAGTGGCAGTAGTCACAGTGGCTTTTGTGATGGGAAAGCTTTTACTGATTGCGTGGGTCACACCAGCACCTTTTTTGATGTGGCAGACCTTCTCTGGTCTATTAATCTGGTATATTAAGGAACATTAACTGGTGTTAGTGAAGAGTGAGATTTGGTTGTTGTCAGTTTGCTTTTAATATGTGACTCAGTGGGCTCTGACTGTTCCCAAGTTTTGAATTACTGGTCTTGTATTTGACATGGGTGTGCCAGTTTTGCCATATAGGAAATTAATAAGATTCCTTTTGTAAATGAAATGATGAATCCTGCTTTTATGCTGAGATGGAACCATGCTAAACCAAACAAAGACAGGAACTTCTATAAAACATCCCACATTCCTCTAATTTCTGCCTCTTATTTCTCTTTTCTGTCCAAGCATTAAAAAAAAATTATAAGGTCTTTCTTTTTTTTTTTCTGTCATGATATGGTATAATTTTTTCCAAATGCTAGATAAGGGCTGTTTGGTTATTTGCAGATCCACAAACCACTACCCTTATTACATTGAAAAAGCAGCTCAAAGAGAGCTAGTTTAACCTTCTTCCACTATTAATGTACCATTAAATAGATACAGGCCTGTAGGGACAATAGTGCAATATGTAGGTGTTTCTATCCTAGTTTTTAGTTGTAGAATGTCACTTTGGTTTTACATGTTAATGTGTTCCCATGCTTAGTAATCCACAGAGAGAAATGTAATTGCATGCAATTTTTGTTTCTCTTGGAGTAGTAGTTAATATCTTGGGGTGTGGTTTGGTTTTGGTTTTGGTGGTGGCTTTTTATTTTAGGGGAACTGTGAGTTAATTACTCAGTTGCTGTGAACTGTATGAAGATGACAAGTGTTGTCCTGATGACAAATTCCTCTGTTCTTCACTTTCTAATATGCTGCTTAGAGCTCCCCCATTTCACTAAACCTATCCTGCTGGAAGTGGCCGTTACATTTTATAGTTTCCAAGCACTTGGAAGAAAAGGAGACCAGTCTCCCTGATGGCCAGTGACAGGCATTTCACTTACCACTTCTCATCAGGATGTTCAAGCAGGTCCATATGATGGCTAAACAGAGATGGTGCTGTACAATGTACAGCAGTTAGGTCAAGGAGAGTTGAACTGACGGCTGGGGACTACCTAGAAGATTCTATCTATAGCTTCTTCATAGTAAAGAATAATAGATTTGTTTTCAAATTTGTGAACAGTGTTTTATCATCGTGTATTGCGTTCAGGACAGCTCAAGGAATCGGAGCTTTTATTACAGTTCCTTTTGTCTTGCATTATTTTCAGCTTCAAAACTGTAGAGAGAGAGATATCCTGGTAACTGCTCCTATATTGGAGCTTCTTTTTGTGGCAGACTTTCACATGACAGTAGTGCAGGTGACATTTTCTTTTTGATTTCTAAATAAAAATCTTATCCCAATGTTGTGTAACAAAAAAGTTAGGAGTATTTTAGCTGATGGTGTGAACCTAGAACATTCAATGTCAGCAGGTTGGTTTTCACCCCTTTATTTTATGCAGTAAAATCATGATTACAGGTTTTAAAGGCAACAGTAGTAACTTATGCCTCTCTGGAACAGATAATATATCTATATTTGGAAGATTCTTCAAAAAGGTGGTACTTTGAGTCTTTGGCTCTATTCCATTTGATTGAATGTACCATTATTGGAATTTTTCATCATCATTTAAGTGATGAGTCATTTCTGATTAGACAAAGAGCAAAGAATCAATCTATAAAGAAACCCAAGATGTGAAATGAGAATGACAGTCACAACAGAATAAAAAAAGAAAATGTTGGAAACCTGGATATGAAATTCTGTACCATCTCCATTTAGTATGCTTTTATTTGTCTAGTGAATGAAGTAATAAAGAAAATCCTTGAAAATCATCTCCAGTTGATGAAAACTACTGTCAATATGGTAATAGAATGAATGATTTAGTTAACTATTCTTGAAATAGTTCTTCTTGTATAACCAACAGTAGTCCACTTAATGAAGTACAATATATAATAGGCTTCTTTTTAGTGCTAAATTCCTTGAACTGTTCACTTTCTGTTTACTTCCCTTGGAACAGTGTGGTGATGTTTGCCACACAAATACATAAAGGAGGTGGTAGGGGAAGAAGAGGAAGGCAGCAGAAATTGAGTGACAGCCCTTTTTCTCAGATGCATAGACCATACAAAAGTGAAGCCCTTATAATTTCTTTGATGTAGAAGTCACAGGAAAAGGCGTTATTACTTGTTCTTGATCCTGTTTTGAGAATTCACAGAGCAGCTCATCAACATCAGTGCCATTGTCCTTTTGGTGCAAGGCAGAGTTACATTCTACATTCCCTGTTATTGGTCTTGCCAGCAATTGCAAGCCATTCAAAAATCAGTGATTTTTTTCTTTGAAAAGGGACTTACTGAAGTACCAGCTCCAGTTTGGTGAAGCCCGCAGAGCAACAGGAGATGGAAGAGCAGAAAGTTAAGATATTTGTGATGGATAAACTGATGTAGTTTCCTATAGGCCTTGAGAAAATATGCAAATATTTTAATAAAATGAAACAATATTAGACTTCTACATATATACTAGGTACTTGCTTTTGCTTAATGTTTTAAAGTCAAGGGAGATAGCTGAATATTTTCTATATATACACAGAAAAATGAAAACTGGGAATATTTTACTCGATGTTTCTCTCACTTGTGCTTCTTAGGCAACTTCCCCATTTAGAGGATAGGCTGGGTTAATCATTGTATTTGACTGAATCAAATTTCAAAGAAAATGTGTGTTTATAGTGCATCCTTCTCTTATTATCTTCTGCGCTATATCGTGCTGCAATTGTGAATATTGCACTCTTAATCTTACTTTAAAGTTGATAAATCTTACTTTGAAGTTGATATAGCTGGATAATCATTTACTGGATTTTTGTCTCCCTTCCAGCTGAAGGGATCATTACCTCATCTTAGAAGGACCAAAAACAAAGAACCAACAAGCATTCTATCTAGGAGCTTTTATTTCTATTTGCTGCTGCTTTATGTTTTAGGTGCTTCCTCCTCAATGTAGGAAGGAGATGACTGTGTTAGAAGTAGCATCTCAAGAACATGATCTGTCCTGTCAGCACTTCATCATTCAGTTTTGCTGCACTAAAACTAAAGGAGGCCTCAACACAATGTTGAGGTATTCCTATGGGTATTTCTGGCTTTGATCATAATTGCCTTTCCTCAAGTGTTTACTGTCCTGGTTAGTGCTGGATTCAAATTTCTGTATATGTTGGAAAGCTTTCTCTCCCAAAATGTTTATGACCCTTGAAAACTTACCTCAGCTTCCTCTTCCTACAGCGGTTCATTAGCATGCACATGCTCTTGTAAAGTTGCTGTAACTCTCTACCTTCTTGCTATGCCATTTCTTTGTACTTTTAAGTTCTCTTTGTCTAATGGATGTGATTAAAGAAGCTGACACTATTAGCAGGTAAACTAAATATTGCTGTGGACTCTGTGACATCCTTAGCCTTTGATTTTTTTGGCACGTGGATTAATAGAGTGCATGGCAAATATTGTGGTATTGGCACTTGGTTACCACGGGTTCCTCAGGGTAACCACTGCAGACTGAAATAGCTTGTTTGAGCAGAAAACAACAACATATGATTACTTTGTTAATTAATGTAAAAGCTCTTTAGCTTTTTAGGACTTCTGTTTTGGATTCATTACGATGAGTTAGAAATTATCATTATAAATAATGAAACAGGATTTTTATTTAAACCTCTGTGTGAAAATATGGTCTGGAAAAGTAGGCTTATCCTCTTTATAAATATGGGTTTGGGAGTTAGCTCCTGCTGTGCTGTTCTCTGGAGGCAGAACTTGACTTAACACCTTGTGCCACAACCAGCATTTTAAACAGGGCAGCATTTTATTGTGGAGTGTGAGAAGAAACAAGTTTTTTTGCAGATCACATTGACAAACACAATCTGTTAATGGTTTGCTTGTGTAAAGCACAACACTTAAAAAGCAGGCAAAAATAGCTCTAAAAAGACCTAAATAGGCCACAGCAAAGCCATATCCAGCTATAATTTACCAAACACTGACAAAACCTTTTTCACTTCAGCGTTGCCTTGTGCAGAACTGTTGTACACTCTGTCTTTACATCTCTGTGCTGCAGCAGGCAGTCTGTATTTATAAACAGTCAATTAGAACTATCATCTCTAATCTCTGGAATATATTATGTCAGGGAAATACCCATCTGAAATTTGATACAGTTATTCTAGAAAACATGCAGATGCAAGGGATCTATATACAGTTAATATTCCACAAGTCTTCTCCCTACTCCTTCAAAATGAAACTGTAAATTTGTAGATGCCAGTTTTGAGGTAGAAGGTTCCTACAAAGGCCTTTCCAGTCAAGGATAAATAATCTCAGAGACGTTTAGGGTTATTGATCAGTTTTATTCCTGGAATATACTAGCTGCACACATTTTTAATCTTTAATTGGTCATATTTAAGAGACATCTTTTATTCCATTGAGGCCTGTGATATATATTAATATAACTATTGAATTACAAGTAATAGCTGCTGTAGCACGACATATATATCTATGTTGGTTTAGTTGTCATGTGTGTAGCTTTTCAGTGCAAACTAGATAGGTAGTGGAGAGTAAATGGAACAACTGTACCAGGCAATATTCCAGGAAGTAAAGGATGAATGTGGGGTGCGATATTCCTGCATTATCAGCTGTGAAACTCTAGGGGAAGATTGAGGCAGAGGTACCAGAGGAAAAGCGAGATATATGTGATGCAGAGCCTCTTTGTGTACTTGCTAGTGGGATTTTATTGCAGCAGTGGAAGCACAAATTCCTGTGATTTATGTAATTTTGAGACCCATTTTGTGTGAGTAGTGGATAAACACACAGGAGGACATTCTTCTAATGACATATATTCAGCAGTTGCTGCATGGTAATAGAAAATTATGTGTTTCTGCTTGGTTTGCTTTGTTTGTTTTGGGGTTTTTTCCATTTCTCTATTAACACAAACTGAAAATGCTTAACATTGTTTCTAGGGAGCCACTCCCTTACATGGTCTCATTAATTCTTTTGGATTGTAAAAGCTTCTGATGGATTGCTACAAACTTGAGAACTGTTACAACCGTATTCTATCAGATTTTTTTTTTTCAAGACAGAGTGGAGCAACCTGCCTGGCTCTGTGCTGAGAGTGCTTGCCACTTACACAGCCATGTCTTTGGATGTTGTTGTACAAACTATCCTGTGTGTGTACAGCGCAGCAAACATTTCATCTCGATGATTTGAGACAGTTGGTGCATGCTAATTCAATGATTTTCTTTGGTGCTTTATCCACTACTTAAAAATTTTATACCTCTGAAATAGTTTTCGGTGTATGTGTTCATTATAAACCTGTCACAAAAAAAGCAGCTGTTCTTGTCTTGAGCAGACTGCCCCAAATCTCAGGAATTACTAAGGAAGGTTAAAATACTGCAAAGTCATGCTGACTTCATTGCATCTGCAGTTACAGTTGGTTTGCAGTTGCTCACTAAGTGCAGAGGTCTAATTTATAGTTATTTGCTTACTAAATTTAGATTGGACAGAATTAGAATTTAGTATTACTGGTCTGTTCAGAGAGGTGAATATTTCATATCCTCGTTATAACTTACATGATACCATGCAGAAAACAGAGGTGCAGCATTGCCATCGGATGCAGGGACACCGTAAGCAAGTGAGGATGTGACAGTCCCTGCTAACATCGGATACTGGTCCTTAATCCTCCACTCCCTCTGGGATTTGGAGACTTTGAGTGGAATGAACTCAAAGTCTCTGCTTTCCTTGGTGGAAAACAATAGTGCTTTTGTCAGATTTAATTGAGTTAAAAGTACATAGGAATCATATTGCTATTCTGATTTCTATTTCAGGTGTAATAAAATGATACAGTAATTAAGAGAGTGATAGAAAATTGTTCTGTGGGCTATATATAGCAGAAGAACCTACCAGAATTTATGCAGAGAGGTGAAACAATACCAGCACTTCTGCCGTATCTGGGACCGATGGCGTGAGTCAGGACATGAGGAGGGTGGGAGAGTCCCCTCTGTTCAGGACAGTGTGGTTTTTTGAGGAAACCACTTTCACTGAAATGCTAATTTTCTTGTGTGGTCTTCTGCATAGTTACCATACAGGAGAAGACAAACAACTGAAGACAAGTAAATAAACAAATATTTCATTTCAACTTTTGGCTTTAATGAAATATTCCAAGATTATTCAAAGTATGCTTTGAATAATTGCAGCAGCGGGAGGCAAAAACAGTTCCAGCTTTTTGTTTGTTTGTTTGTTTTGTTTTGTTTTCTTTAAACTTGTTCCTGCACTGTTCATCATTCCATGAGCTGAAAAGGCAACAGATTTAGATTACCTGCATTACTCTTGGTCAATCTCATGTTGGCTCACCTGCACGAAAGATTATATTTTCTGAGGCAGCAAAAACCCCATGGGGTTCATTGATTTATTTTGTGACTTTTTAGACCTCCCCATTCATATGAACATCAGCTGCCTTCTAAAACAGGAAGCACAGAACAGGTGAACAGTCAAGACTTTCTGTTACGTCATTGATGTTCATAAGCACCAGAGGACAAGATGTTATTTTAGATGACCTGAGGTTTTCAGTTATTTTTAATTCAGACAGACCTTAAATCTAAATTCATCCCTGATTGATCTTACTTTTAACTGAATGCATAAGAGAAAGAAACATTTCCTTTACAAATTAAGCAAGGTCACTATTCATGAAAAGCCACCGCTGGTACTTATGATTCACCCTGTCCAGCCGACCAGCGTGGAAATGGTCAGGCCTGCAGAAGAGCCCTCTTTCAGTTAACACCATCAGTGTTCTGCACTAGAGCAGCAATTCTGTCGACTACTAGATTTTGCATCCCTCTCTTGCTCTGCCCTGTGACTGTAGCTGAGTCACTGCCTTTGGCCAGATGCTGGATTTGCCTCTTGGCTGTTCCTTTCAGTTGCGGCGTTTGCTGCTCGCTGTGACGTTAATGCACATCAGCCAGCAAAACGCTTGAGTGTTGCTTTCACCACTGAGCCTCATTTTTGGCTGCTCGTATTTGGTTAGCAGCTGGCCAACTCTGGGCCCTTGTGCTTGCTCAGGAAAGGAAGGAAACAATTCTTTTTATCTGCCCCAATACTATTAATTTGCTTTCTCTCTCACCTTAAAATAAACTTTGGTTTTCCACCCTTCAGTGTAATGTGTGTCAGAGCTTGCTGCAGGTTTTATATTTAGTCTACCTCACTTCTACTCTGAGAAGCTCTCTGAAAGTACCTCTGTAATGATGTTTACTATTCTATAAATGTAAAATATGAAATTGTGGCATTCACAGATAGAACAGCAATTAATTTTTTTATGTGTGGTAACGTGTTAAAAGAGAGTTAAATTCACCTTATGTAATCAAAGGGCTTTAAAAAACTGTATTTCATTCATACCAATGTAGGTAGAATGAAGAATATGTAACTACCTGGTAAATATGGCATGATTTGAATAGTTCTTATTTTGGGTTAATGAACTGCTAAATCAAAGTTTCAAAAATTTGGAACTGAATATGAGATATTGTATGTGAATGGTGTTTTTAATTAAGATTGTGTTCAAAATTTTGATAAATATGCCAGGTTACTCATGTATGTTGATAACATTAGGTAATAACTATTTGCTGACAGCATCAGCAAATTAGATGCAACCCTGAAACGTGATTTGTCAAAAAATGAATTTCTTTTTACTAGTGAAACTGAAGAATTACTCTGAGTCTTTAAAGTCACAGTGAAAGTAGGCAGTTTGGAATTTTCTCTTGAGATCAGTTTGGGAATTTTGTGTTTGGACACAAAAGAAAATATATCAGTTCCTAGTAAATATTCTAGTAAAGCACAGTGACAAAGTGTTGTAAAGAATTGGCGGGCACTTGTCATTTAGAGCTTGAATGGAACTGTTATGTTGGATCATTAATGAGGACTTTGAGAGAATTCATTGCAGCCTGCAAACTCTGTCTCTTCTGTAGCTGACCTGACTCCATGCTAAAATTATCCTCCTGAAAATCCTTCTGTGAAGTACAGCTGAAAGACCCTGAGTAAGTGCTGATGTTGCTGGCATAACTTCAAGCCTCTCAATACAAACTGTTTTGCAATGAAGATTACAAATAGTTTTTGATAAAATGATAGTGTATCACAGGTTTAGTAGTGTTGAAATAGGACATCTTTTGCTTGCTGTTATGTCATTCGTTCTTTTGTTTAGATCAAGCCGAAGAAAAACTTCCTCATGTCTCAGCCCTAGAGAGGGAAAGACCAGAGGGAAAGACCTGCAAAGTGGCAGGGTGCAGCCATATGGTCTTTAAATGTTAATTTTACATTCTCTTTGTTTATTCTTTTTTCTTATGACTAGAATCTGAAGTTATGGCCTCTCCCACGAAGAGCAGATTTATGCAAATACACAAATTTTTGCTCTGAGCTGAGCTTCTAGGCTGTGCTCTGTGACACAAAAAGTGGGGCATGTATAGAGCTTGGGTTAGAAAAGGCAAGATAAATTCAAAGGGTCATGATTGTGTGCAATTTATGAGAGGACATGAACAAAGAAAGAGGAAAAGAGACATGACACGGTCATGAAATATAAAGGAATAACTGGGTCGGTAGGGAGGTGGTCTGTGCTTCATGATTGCAGGATGAGGGAGAGGAAGAATGAAAAATACTGAAGTGGGGGCAGAGAGGTTGAGCCTTGATGGGCATGGGTCCGCAGAATACAGAGTAATTGTGAGAATCTGGGGTGATGCAAGATAAGAACAGTGGGAGAAAAAAGAATTTGTAGTAAAAAGTTAAGCTGTTAATAATATATAGTGGCATGTTAGGGATTTGTGTTTCTACTGCTCTGTTATCCCTACAAATCATTTGTGCTGGTTATCACAGGTTATTTATATGGCACTTGGGAGATGGAAATGGTCTTAAGTACCAAATATCTCACAAGCACCTATTGAGGCAGGCAGGTGTGAATGTTGATCATTAGCACAGAATAGCCCTCATCTCTAGCCTGTGTAAAATTAGCCTGTTTCTCAGTTGATTGACTGAGGTTTATACACCCTGTTCCCAGACTGCGTAGCTCCAGCTGAGTGTCTCAGTCTTATTCTTGGCCGCTGGTGTGCATATTGTGGCTTATTGTGTGTCGAGGAAAACTAACTTCATGTCTGGCAAGTGATGCTAATCCAGCAGGTCATGCAATAATGATCATCACTTACTGAAGTGTTAAAAGGCAAGTTGTTTCTAGACAGATCAAACAGGGCTTTCAGCTGGGCATTACTAACCTTGGTGCTTTCTATGAGACACCAAAAGGTATTAAACTTATGTGTCCTGTCCCAAATTGTGGGGAAGTGGAAGTACAGTAATGCTCAAAGAGAGTAGCAGTGTTTCATGTTAGGAGGGGAAGGATGCTTGGTTGCCAGCTGGCACGTTTGCTACTTCATGGATGTATAACTTAATTGTGGCCAGAGGTTTTTGTACTTTTCTTTTTGTCCAACATCCTGTTGAAGCCCACCATGTTTGCTACAGTGTCCAATATGATTAATCATCATGTTGATGTCTAGATTGTATAAACAAGTACTCTGCTCTGGGAACTAGGGGAGTTACCACTGGGCTCGAGCAAGCTTTCAGCCCTCCTCTTAATTTACTAAATGCAAGCCTTTCTGCACATCTGACTATAAAATGTTTGTCAGTTTTTCAGTTATGCCAATTCTTCTCTAAACTTCATTGAACTTACTAAAAATCTTTGAGAAACGTGAGAAAACTGAAGTTAGGTGCCTAAAGCCTTGTAAAAATAGTGTATTTGTGCACTAGCAGATTTTGCATTATTAAAGAGCTCTTCTGCATAGTAGGCAAAGGTTTGACAAGGGCTCTTGGCTAAGACTTGAGTTTAGACATATTTGTTTTTCCTGCACTGGTAAGAATGTGCACATTATTTTTCTTTTAATTTTTGCAAGAACTTTTTTGAATTTGTGGTTGGTTCACAGTGCTGAAAGCTTCTACATTGGGGTTTGATGATTTGCTGTTATATGGTTCATTTCAAACAGGAGCTAAGCTGGAAAATTCCTTTGGTCCTTTTTGTGTTATATGACTCCAATAATCTCTTCTGGTTTTATAATCCGTGTATATATAAAAATCAATACATATTAGCAGTCGTTTTCTGTCTTTAATATGCTTGGGATATCAGTGACTGATGGAAAACATGGAGCTTTTCAATGATGAGAATATTCTAGAACTACTCAGTTATTTCCTTCTGTGCAAGGTGCCTTAGGACATTGCTGTCCTCATATCAGATCATGCTTTGTGATCATGCTTTGTGCACAGGCAAAGGCAAATTAAGGTGGTGTAATTTCAGCTGAAATTATTAGTAGTGTTAGAAGTAGAGGGCTGCTTCTGTGACAAATAAATATTACTTTTGAGTACACTGTGGTTTTTGTCAGTGAAGCTGAATGTTGATTCATTAGTATTCCAAAAGTAGGAAGAACTAAGCATACCTAGCTATTGATGTGTGCAGGACTTAGCGTGAGGATAGGAAATATTATGTGTTTCCCTCATGGAAGAGAGTGAGGAAATAAACAGCTGGGCATTAGCAGAAAAAGGCTTTTTTTGTTGTTGTGGGGTTTTTTTTGTCACTGATTTGCTCTGCCAGGAAACTACTTTTGAGCAACTGCCTGTTTTTATGTTCAGTTTAATTTCAGTCAATGTGTCTTAGACTTTGCAGGAACTTCAAAAGCAATTATTCCATCTCAGGGTCTTTTCAGCCATGTCTGTGATTCCTAATATATTTGTCAAGTGCTGAAGACATCTTTGGTGGGCTTTTTTTTGCCACGAACAATAATTGTCTATGTTTCTTTTCTGTCTTTCTAATGAAAAGATCTCCAAGTGAGGTGCAGAGAAATTTGTATAGTAACGAGATTAAAAAAAATTGCTTTGTGATGTGCTCCTGCTCTTCCATGGAAAGTTAGGTTTAAACATATGTGTCAGATTTCTTTAAAGCAGGAAGAAAAACAAATATTAACAATGATCAGAATCTATCCTTCTCTGCACTTGAAGAACATTTGACATTGTTCCATACAAAAGATCAGACTTAATAAATGCCTAGTGACATATGAGGATAAAATTGGAAAACCTTAAGTGGAAAGATTATTGGGGTGCACCAGAGGTAGAATTAAGAAAAAAAAAATTCATTTTGTCTCTCTTCCTCTGTGTTGATTTGGTTTTTTTCTTGGTTGGTTGTTTTCAGTTGTGGAAAGGGAGAGGCTGCATTACAGTCTAACCTGAACTCTTGCCATGGAATGGATCATTAGGCTGCCCAGAATGAATTTCTTCTTCCAAATCAGCAGTGATGACTGAGCTTTGGAATATATTTAAGAAAACACCCAAACCTTGAAAATTCCACTCTGAATCTGAAAATGTCTTCTCATACCTCTACATAAATACCCATTGTAATCCTCAGTGTATTTTATCCGTATTAATTATCTTCACCATTATAAATCTGTGCTTTCTTTCTAACCTGCATGTATTTATCTCCCTTTTTTTCCAATTAGATTTTTTATGCCTTTGAGAAGAATTCTAATAAATTCCTTCCCTCCATATAGTGGGCCATAGATTGTCATCCAGTGACACTTCAATCTTCTGTTTGACAAACTAAATAGATTGACCTCTATAAATCTTTTATTAGTAGTGATGTTTTTCAATCTTGTGGTCATGCTTATGGTTCTCTCTTGAACCCATTTGTGAATGTCTTTGAAATGCTGACAGCAGAGCTGGACACAGTGATGTAGTAGCCGTCACAGAGGCAATACAGCCTCCCTATTCCTTCTCAATATTTCCCAGATTATGTATAAGCCATTAACTATATTATCCTGTGCAGCTGTGATCTCCTTATTGTTTGTCAAGCTAATTACTTCTAAGAATAAAATTGCATTCTGATTTTTGATCCTGCATGTGACCTTCCATGTGGCACCCCAAAAACCTTGGTTGGTGGAAGCTCTGACTAACCTGCCAGTTTTGTGTCTCCTCTCTGTTCTCCATGACCTGATCAAACTCCATCAATTCAAGTCTTTTCTTCGTTCCCATAAACACATTGCATTTATATTGAGACAGCACAGATTTTTTTTTTTATACATCCTTCTTACAAACATCTGATGATAATGTTCAAAATCAGTAAAATAGGCAGCTCTTAATTTACTGTGAATCAAAATTTTACTTGGTAGCTTTGAAACATATAGCAAAAATGTAATGTTTGTGTGGTAGCGGAAATAAAACACGCAGAGAAACAAAGGATAGCTTAATAAATGAAGGGCAGTAAAATGCAGCCAGACAACAAGGATTTCAAGGGTCACAAGAAACTTTTAGGCTCCTGTGCTCTGAAAGATTAATATAATTTTTGTGAAAACATTTTATAGCTCTTTTATAAGGGAAATTAGCCTTCTTTGCTATAGATCACTGTTCAGTTGAGACTTCATTAAACAGCAGCTGAAGTGTCTTGAGGGTTCTGATATATTTTTCTCTTGTCCAAGCTGCTGAGTGGTAAAGAAAAACTTAATTGCTAAAATAAGGGAAAAAATGGTTTCTGATTTTTATTTTTTTAAGAGCTTGTTGAAAACTGTGAAGGTTTTTCCCATGAGAAAAAGCAGGATGCATGAAAATGTTTTATTCTTTAAAGTACTTCCTGAGTTTTGATTAAAATGTTTGGTTTTTTTTTTTTTAATTGAAAAATGTGGTTCTCTGAAAAAGTTTGGACGGAAATGAAAAATTCCCCACCAATATTTTCAGTTTAAGGAAGGGATATTATAGCATGTATTGCATTTATTTTTCTTTAGGTTTTTTTTTTGTTTGTTTGTTTTTTTTAAGATGTCCTAGATTTAGGTTAGTTTAGAAAGGATGGTAATGACCACCAGTTAGTTTTCCTGTTTAATGTTTAACTGGTATATATTGCACATTTGTGTTTATGTAATTGTGTACACACTGAACGCTCTGCTCACAGCAGTCGGTTACAAATGCGTGTGACAGAGGCTGATAGTGCTGACTCTGTACTATGCAAAGCATTTCCATGCCATACAAATCAATAGTACTCTATTACTGTAATAGCCTGAGGAACAGAGAACAATGAAGATTTCCCAATGAAAATCCTCAGATCACATCAGCTATTGAGGCAGTCCTCAGAGGCTGCAAATGAGTTGAGGGTTTATTTTGAAATTGTCATCTAAACTGGAGGTTTGGACATACTGGGACTCCACTAATTGCAATGACTGCTTTGGGGCCTCTGGAAGGGCAGGAAACCCTGCCTAATCATGTAGGCAAGCAGAAAATAGAAAAGACAGATGTTGTACTGTCCTCTTCTTGTCTGAATCTGATTATCTGTTTTTTGACCTCATTTTTGACTTCATTTGATGAAGTCTGTCATAACTGTGTATTTTACAGAGATATACGCCCATGCAATTAATTTTCTTAATATTACTTTTGATCTTTATGTTATTGAGACATACTTGGACTAGCTGCTCAGGAAAAAAATTATAGTTCGGCGTTAAAGAAATCATACTAAGTCTTGGGGTACACTACATTCTGTTAAGGATATCATGAAATAAGTGTGTCTCAATGTTTGCTGGTACTGCAGTCTCCTGTGGAATAAGCTCTGTAAGATGTAGAGATTACATGCAGTAGTAGACCTTAAAAGCTAAAAACCTACAAGATTTTCTCACCTGCACACTCAAAAAACAAACAAACCAAAACACCACAAAACCAAAACCACCCCTTAACCTGAGCACCAAAACAAAGCCTAAGGACTTTAAAAAACACTGCATTTAATAAACTTGGTCACTCTTTCGGGAAACACCATGTTAATTCATTTTAATTTCCTGGATAATTCTTGCAACAAATGCTTGTCATGGGAGGTTGTGAAATGTAGGGCCGTAAAACGTGACATCTCTGAAAAACTTCTTTTTTTTTCCCATTACTTTCACTGCATTATTGAATATCAATCAGCCAAGAAGAAGTGGTATCCTAATTAAGAACAGTGATACCTTAGACTTTGCTCTTATTGACATAAACATTGTGTCTTAGCCAATTAACTATTTAATCTTGAAAGAGTTTGCAGGAAACTGCTTGTAAAATGGGTAGGTGCTGCTCTTGTCTATCCTTATATGAAATAAGACATGGAACCCCTTGGGGTTGTTATCAGTTGAGTTTAGTGGTTGCATTGCTACTGTGTACATCTAGTTACATATTCAGCTAAATTAGCAAACAGAGTAATCAATGAGGTGAAGGAGATGAGTGCCCACATCTAACCACGCAGTAAGTCTTGTGAGCAAACACGAGATAGCAGAGTTCTGCTGAAGCCCAGCAGTGAAGTGGCTGTAGGAGAAAGGCTGAGTGTGTGCCTCGATCACCCTGCAGCAGAGAGGCTGCTGATCAACACCATGATCTCGGGCAGATCATCTGCAGTGCTGCTGTCAATTTGGTCAGCGCAATTTGCCATTTACAGGACTAAAGAATCATTACATTTGGAAAGGACCTGTAAGGTCGTAGAATGCAAACACAATTTAATACTGCCAAGTTCACCACTGAATCGTGTCACCAAGTACTGCAGCTACATGTCTTTTAAATACCTTCAGGGATGGTGACTCCACTGCTTCCCTGGACAGCCTCAATGCCCTTCTTTTAGTGAGGGACCCAGAACTGGACACAGGATTCGAGGTGTGGCCTCACCAGCGCCAAGTACAGAAGGATGATCACAGCCTTGGTCCTGCTGGACACACTGTTCCTGATCCAGGCCAGGATGCCACTGGCCTTCTTGGCCACCTGGGTGCACACTGGCTTCTGTTCAGCTGGCTGTTGACCAGCACTCCCAGGTCCTTTTCCACGGGACTTTCCAGACAATTATTTCCAAGCCTGTAACATTTGCATAGGGTTGAAGGTCTTCAGACATGATCTTAAAGATGTTTTCCAACCTAAATGATTCTGTGATCATGGAAATTGCAAATTGTGCTAAGTGCAGCAGTTTGGTCTGTATCAGAGCTCCTTTCCAGGGGTAATGCTGCATGGGACTCATTTCCTAGCTACAGGCAGGATCTAGAGCCTCTTGAATATGGGATAGAGAATGATTCACGGCAGTATTTAGGCACTGTAGGCATTGCTGCATATCAGATTGAGACTTTGCATATGCCAAGGTTGTTATGAATGCCTGAGAATAGATGTGTACATTTTCATAAGGATACCTGAAAAGAGCAATGGTAACACAGTCATATGAATTCTAGTATCTTCAATCTTAATCATTTAATGCTATCTAGATTTCCCATTTTTCCTGTAGCACCTCATTTATTCCTACTTATAAATACTGGACCTCAAAATAAATCATCAGTGGCTCCCTTAGATCAAGTGTTGTTTTACTAGCTTTTAATCAGTGATTTAAAATTCACTGCTCAGAGGCCTGCAAATAAAACTTAAAATGAATCGATGAAAACATTTTCTTAAAAAGTTGGTACTTTGCTAAAATGATGTGGCTCGTTCTCAAAGTGCCTGTAAAGGGATTGGTTCTCTTGTTTGTTAAAAAAGAAAAACGACAAATTGCTTATTTCCCACAAGTGGTCTATTAAATCACCACAATTTTGCTACTGCATTGGGAAGTTTTATTTCCATTATGTTTTTGTGCTTGCAACGTTCATGTACTGTAAGAAAAGTGTGGTTATGATTTTCCTGCATGGAAGGTCAGCAGTGAAGAGAGAAAGAGGCAGTTACATATTGCTCATTAAATGAGAACAAAGGTTGGCCTTCAGTGAGTGCTCAAATATCGAATGATTGTGTTACAGAGCCACACGGCACCACAGAAAACCTCTTCCTTCCCAGGTGAAAAACAGCCCCTGATCAGTTTGAATGTTTTGCTCGAATGAATGCCAGTGACAATTGCGTGAAATGTGTTTCATTTATGTCTAAAGATTCTTCTCAGCGCTCTAAATTGTCTTCTCAAATTACTCAATACCACACAAGATATTAAACACTCTCTGAAGTATTCTGGGCACTCTTGCAGAAAAGACTCAATCAGAGTGAGGAGCAACATAACGTTTATCACAGAAGTCTGTTATTTGAGTCCAGACTTCATTTTGAGTTACCGATTGAGAATGTTAATTTATCTTTCATATGACATGCATTTATTCATAACTCTGGATTTATGCAGTTTACGCATCTGTAAGTTTTCGTCATTTCTGCTAATAGCTTTTCCACAAACCATGCTGCAGCTGATGTGGTTGCCCAGGCTTGGTGGAACATTTTTAGACTTTGGGACAGGACAGAGATTTCCTATTCAGTGTCAGTGGACTTGCCATGCAGCAGAGGCTTGTAAAGCATGATAGCCAAATATTCCTGCCTTTAACTGGCTTGTATTCAATTCCACACACTGTTTCTCTCCTCTACGTCACCCAGTTATTTTGTGTGGTTTACACAGTTTGTGTTCCCAAGTCTTTGCCCAGTTTGCTCCCTGGTACGCTGTCTTATGTCATTAAAAAAATTTTTTTTTCTCCCCAGTAAAAACAACCTGTCTCCATTTTATTCCTCCCCCTCTCCCTTTTCTTTTTTAAAATTTTAGCAAGTAGCATAAAGATACTCAATTTTAAAATGAAATTTCAAAGAACGACAATCTGTGCAACCTCAGACACAACGTAGTTTGTTTATTGAAGAAAATGAAGAGTGATGAATTTTTATATGGAGATTCAGTGTCTCCTTCAGTATTTTGATACCGCTGAGCAGTTCAATATATAAGATTTCTGGAAATACTTTTAAAAGATGTTGAATCAAACATGTTGTAACCTAATATATAAGGTGATGAGAAGTCAGTAAGTAGCTCTCAGTGCTTCCTTGTCTTTCAAGCTGTTTAGCCTAACACTGATATAAAAATAATCACACTCCACAGCTCGGTAGTAAATCGGTCATTTATTTTAATGCATTTGAAATAATTTTGTTTCATATGATAGCAGGACTTCTGGGTAAGCAAAATATCTCTAGTGTGAAAATTAGTGGTTTCCGATATGAAAAATAAAGTGCGTAATTTTCCTTTGTTTATTTAGACAGAAAGAGACAGTAACCCTTTGAGGACAGAAAAGAAATGAAGAATTAAATTTTTTTAGATCTGTTTAATGCTTGATTTAAGACACCAGATGGTGGGGGCAAAAGTCCCAAACCACACCACTAATGAACTGAGAATAACTGAGATAAAATCACTGTATAGCAGAAAAATGTTCAAATCTGAGTTGAAGAAGAGAAAGGATGAGGAATGGGGGATCCGTAGCTTTCTCCCCCCAGGCCCAGACAAGTTGTAACAATTGAGATCCAGCACAAAAACATTATTGAGAAAACTGTATCTTGAATTCAATTCTAGCTTAAAAAATAAATATAGTAGGGATGAACCGCAAGAAAGTGGTGGAATAGCTCTCAGTTATAGAAGAAACATTCAATACCAGATATTTAAGAAAGTAGAAATGATTCCTTAACTGTACAATAAAGAATCTTTAGGATATTTCTGGAATAATTTCTTTTTTTCTTCTGTGTGGTAATTTTGCATTCCTTTATGAATAGAATTAGGTACAGGTGTTTGTTTCATCTGGAGGATGTTAAAATCATGGCACATGATATTTTTCCTTATGCATCAGAGGCCTCACTGCGTGTTTTGCTTACGAGACTTGCTCTCTCCGTGACTTTGGGCGTATTACTTTTCTATATACATCACCTTACATAAAAAATAAATAAATAACTTAAAAGACAATGTACTGCAAAACTAGAAGATAATTATCATGTTTTAAATTCAAAATAGTTGACATGCCAATGAAAAGAAATTGAGGACAAAACTCCCAGCCGGGCCACTGATACTTCTGGGTGGCCAAAATCTCTCTGCAGTGTCTGCTTTTCACATTAGAGGCAGTCTGTCTCCTCTTGTGTGCTAGAAGCAATGAATAAATTCCCTGCCTTGGGAACCTGTGGCAAAGCAACTTTCAAGCAGGCCAATGCCCTGTCACATTTGATGGGCTGAGTCAACTCAGGATCCTGAACTGACAGGGGGTTTTGAGCAGTTCATGAGGGATTTAATTGGTATGTGCAAAATGCAGCCTACAAGTTGAATATTACTTGGATATGCAGCAATTAATAACTAGCAGACAATGATGTTATCCTTGTTTCTGTCATTATTCTTCTTCTCATTGATTTCCAATGAAATTGATTAAAATACTTCCAGGTTGAAGATATATTTGCTGTGAAGTAAAGGGATAATAAGATTTGCCTTATACTTGTCAGGAAACAGTATCAGAACAAATGCATAATTACCACGAGGTCGTCCCCACTCACCCAAAACCCAACATCATAGTTTTTGAATGTGTTTCTAGATTGTCTGTTACTCTCTAGTAACATACTAGCATGGTATATGGCTTGCTTCTGTTCCCATTGAAATCAGTAGCAAAATTGCCAGTGATTGATGGAAAAAGCCTGCGAAAAATGTTTCAAAAGCATCATTTTCATTTTGGTAAATTCAATTTGTTGGCCAAAAATTCGATTTCTAATTGTTTGCTTCAGTCATAGTTACAGAGAAACTGGCGTCTCTTTATGTCAGTTCCACCAGATTTAGTCCTTCTAAAATGCTCTAAAAAAGATCTAATGCCCAAATTTTAAGCCAAAACTGGAAGAGAGACTCTTAGCAATATGGAAAGAATCCAAATTCAATGTTCAAGAGCAATAAGAAAGAGCTCCGTGCTAACTCTTGCTAATTTGCATTATATAATTTTTTTTTTGTTGTATATTATTTGTTTTGTTTGCTTACACGGCATGATTTCTCAAATATTCTAGTTGTCTTTTTTAGACTTGTACACCCTGAACTGCACTGTTTCTTAATCAGAAATTCCTATATATAAGAAATAGTAGTTTAGTATTGAAGTTATTTTTTCTGTGAAATAGGGCAAGAAGAAATGGTTGCTTCTTTTAGAGTGAAGGGGGGTGGTTTAGTATTTTTGGCAGTTTTGTTTTGTTTTGGTCACAAGTCAGTGTGGTTGGAACAAGTTGCTGTTTAGGTTCAGCTCTTATTGTTTGGGGAGTTCAACAGAACCAGTGTGGAGCTTGGCTCAGGTGTAAGCCATTACTTTTGTTTTTAATACCTTTCAAAAGAAAACGTCCATACTTGACAGAATCCCAGACTTGGTAGGTATTTACAGAACTGTGTTTTCTTGTGTACTGCTTGTTAGCATTGTGGTTGCTTCTTACAACGGCACCTACTGCTTCCTGAGAGCCTTCAGAACACACTTGAAGTGCCAGACCACTGTCCTTCTGTGCTAAATATAAATTTTTCCACATGAGTCAACTGAGTGAAGATCAGATGTTTTAAAAGGGGGTTTGATTTTCATTTGCCCGAAGGCTACTCTGCTAAAAAAAAATTCAATGACCTCATGGCTGAAAGTGACTGCAGATTTCCTATTAAATAACTCAAGTGCTCTGCACAGCTCTGTGAACTAGGATTATATTTTTGCTCTGATTTTTGTAATTTCATTTTTGATTTAAATGAAAGTTGCATAGACCTTGAGATATCCCTGTTGGTACACCTCTTTGACTAAAATTTCCCTGATGCATTTGTATGATATGAAAATGCTGTTAAACTAGACCAGCAGTCCCTGGTAAGCTAGGATAGAAGGAAAAGCCTTTCTTTGAGTTCATTTTCATTATATTTTCTCTTTGAAGTTCTGAAACAAATGTGCTGTGCAGCTTGTTTCTTTCTTCCTGCAACCTTTTGTCTTTTTGTAGCTGGCTTTGGGAGCTACAGCCTAACCCATCTTCTCGGGCTTCTTGTAGCAGAAGCTTGTCATCCTGAGAAGAATACAGAATTCGCCAAGATGTTCAGGGAATGTGGGCAGCTTTTGCTGTTGGAACAGCCATGTCCTCCCACACATGTCACCAGGATGCTGTGTGGACTCTGTGGGTAACATGTGGGATTTGTAATTCTATGAGAGTCTCTTGATGGAGATTGAAGTTCATTCATAAGGTATGGATGATATTCATACTTGTAGAAGTACTGATAACTAATAAAGTGAAGTCATTCCACTTTCCCTTAGTACAGCATGCAGAAAAGGTGTCTGTTTCACGTCATCACAGATCTTGGCTCCAGCAGGAGCATATTTCTTAGGGTGCAGTATTCAGAAGCTGGTCGCACAATGTAAATAATTATTTAGCTGCCTCTGTGTGAGTATCTGGGCTCAGGATATGATATTCTTGCATGGATATCCATTGTGTCTGGAGAAGCTAGAGCTCTGTCTTCAATATGGCATCATTTCTTGAGTGTGCAGTCGTGTCTGAGTGTTAATGTATTTTTGTGCTGATCTGATTTAGCATGGTGTAGGACAGCACCTTTCTCCACACCCCGCTGCAGCTAGCTGTGCTGTGCTGACCCTTGGTGTGCTGTCATCACAGTGAATGTGGAAGGGCACTATTTCAAAATTAGGAGGGCAGTGGAGAAGATATGTCATCTGCCTGAAGCTAACATCTCATTCAGAGAATAATTTTATCCAAGGTTAATGGAAGATCAGACACTGTATCAGTCAGCTGAAGCAAGATCGCGGTGATCTGTTAAACATGGAGAAGTGAACTCCATTCCCGGACTGTCATGATGTACTTGCAGCATTTTGATGGGGTTTGACAGGTAGTGTTTGACTACTTATTGGCACAAATATCCTCTGTGCTGCTCTAAGTATCTATTTTTCTGTTTGTGGGTGGAAATTAAAGGTTTGGGTGGAGAGAAGTAAGTGAGAGAAATTTTCTAGTATTTGTAAATCAGTGACATATCTAGCAGCAGCTGAGTGGACAGTAAAGGGAATGCCCCGTGCACGGGGGTGGGTGAGCCCTGGCCAGCAGCCAAATGCCCCCCCAGCCACTCACTCCCTCTGCCTCAGTAGAGCCTTCGATACTGCAGGTGAGGGCACCACCTTTGAGAGAGGGACCTGCTTTTTAAAAAACTTGAAGAGTCCTTAATCTAGCTGCAGGATTCTTACAAGGTGCTGATTATAATGGGGTGTTCAGTGGTGTCTGTGCTCTAAGGGAAGTCCTGAGGAGTTACTTGATAATGTTGTGATATTATGCAGGATTATGCCCTCTTGTCAAGGATTTGTAAACTTTGCTTGAGAATTGTTGCAAATTACTTAAGTCTTTCCTTAGGGTTTTTTGAAATAGTGTATTACCCTTTTAATATTCTGTGAGAGGGCAGAACAATGCATTTGTGTTTGTACTGGGTAGTTGTTGGGAAAGGGAGTAAAAGACTTGGAGATGTGTTGGATTAAATAGTCAACAGATTCCTTTGCTGCAGAGCTACTTTGGAGCGAGGGTATGTTCATTCACTCTTTCTCTCACATTTTTCTTTATTACGGTGCAGTTAAGCTGAGACTGACTTCCTCCTTGGCTGTCCATAAACGGTGAAACAGAAGGATGCAGAAGACTATTCCTTGCCTTTTTGTACATGACTGATAAGAGCACAAGATCATTAATACAAGTTTGCTGCAAAGATGAGTGCAGAGGAGAAGAGTATATCTCCAGCTCACAAAACATCCACTCCATCACATAGAAGTGCCTCCTCCTCATCATCGTCTCAGAGAGACAGGAGGCAGGTAAGGAAATGCTTTAGTTGTTTGTACCATCTGGTGGGATGATTTATTCCTGTAATGTGGCTGTTAAGTCTTGCTAGCTCTAGATTTGCTTGCTTATAGCATTGGATGATATCACTGTAGCCAAAAACTGCTGGGTTTTTGAATTTACTTCTTCTGTTTTCTAAAGTGGTTTGAAAAAGATTTGGAAGCAACATGGGCACTATGTACAGCACTGGAACAGGAAGTATTATAGTCACATGGACAAGCAGAAAACATGCTCTGAAGCTGTTTGTGAAGTGGTTTCTTTGGCAGCATGAATCTGCAGTTGCTTAAAATTGATTTGTGTCATCTATGAATATCTCTTTTTGTAAATCTAACAACAGAGATGCATTTAGAAGGTGGTAATTCAGTTTAAATATCATATTGTTCATCCTTTATGTAAACACCTAACATTTAAAATATTATTTGTTTTACTACAAATTAACAATGATTATACTACCTCGTAGAGTACTAGTCCAGTTATGGTAGACTTCCATTTTTAAGAGACTTTTGTTTATGTGGATATAACACATTTTTTTCCCAGGATCTTTTTGAGATTAAGACTATATTAATTCCCCTCAAAACAACTTGAGCATTCCTGTGGGGTATTTTGAGGGCTGAGTGTACAGTCTGGCCACAATGTCAGTGGGAGCACTTCAGAAAATATCAGAGCTGTCCACTAGATTTCAGATAAGTTCTTATTTGTTTATTTTACAAATGCAAAGGTTGATACTGGTAAACTCGCTAGAACAGAAACATATTTTGAAACTTGATCCATGGAAAAGAGGCAAATAATTAAAGAAATTAAAATTAAAATAATTTGATGTACTATGCATTTACTTGAATGGCTTAGGGATATTTTCTCAGCTACTTGTATTGCAGCTCTGATACTATTTTCTCAGCTGCTGCTGTGGAAGTTTTTTTCCTTACCTCTTATGAAAATTTTGAAACATGAGAATTTTTAATGAAAACTGTAAAATTTACAGCTTTGAATATAAATAGTCTCACCACAAGGTACATTTAAAATGTTAAATCAGGAGAAGGATTCTGATGTATGCTCAATAACAGGCAGGAAATGTGTGTGTAATTTTTTTAATAATTTCCATTGCTTAAGTAAATCCAAAAAGTATTTTCTCACAGGTGAGAAATATTTTCCCTTTCATAGTGTATAGGATTTTGGATAGTTGTATTCAATTAATCAAGTCTTGGTTAGGATATAAACTCTTAGTTTTTCATTAGTTCCATCTGGAGCAAGAATTTTGACGTCATTTTTTTAAAGCATCAGTGTATTTTATCTTCTACATTTAAACCCAAAGAAGGTAAGTGCAAGACTCTCAGGAGCTGCTGGTCTCAGCTAAGAGCATATTCTCTGAGTTTTCTTTGTAATTAGGTAATTTGACATAACCATGCAACTAGGAATTAAAAAAAAAAAAAAAAACCTCTTGGTAATACATTTTACCATAAATCTAGTGGCTACCATACCTGTTACCATAGCAACGATACAGAGCAAGGTATACCTGTCATCATAATGAAATGGATGCTTAACTTTGTCCGTATTTGATCACGGAAACGTGAAGCATGATTTTAAAATAATGCTATAAAGGTTGATGGTGTGATGCATCCAGAGGATCCCATAAAGTGTGATGATGCTTAACGATGTACTTAGGCATGTAAATGTGGAAGGGCTGGAAGGGCTACTCCGAGGCGTTTGTGTTTTTTGCCTTAGCGCTTTCAGTGTTAATGGCAGGAGGATGAATGGGTGAGCAATTTCCTCTGCAGAAAGAAACTGAACTGCAGCGTGCAACGTGGCATGAAGTGCAGTGGTGCTGCATCCAGGGAAAGGGGCATGCACATTTCCTCTCTGCATGGAGACACATTAAAACATCCATTTCATCCTACCGTCCACTGTAACAATTGTGGTTTTAATTTCTTCTTTTGCTTGTGGCATTATTTGTACGTTTTGGTTTTCACAGGCTTTTGCCCAAACACAATGATAGCTAGGGGTTAGGGGATTTTGGTTCAGGGGCTGTTGGATTTTACTTTTAAAAGGGTTTAAAATTCTGTTTTGCTGTCTCCTTGGAGCAGCCTTCCTAAACTGGTGATATAAATGAATATGGAAACTGATGTGACTGGATGAAGTGCCAATGTAGCTTTTATTGTCATATGTGAGGATAACACTGGATATTTCTAGGTGGTTAATGATTGAAGCCTTCTCATCATATAATTCTTGTCAAAGTCATACCAGCAATTACGGAATGGTTTCCCAATAAATTATGGTGCAGGAGGCTGAATGAGTGTGAACATGACTATGAGAAATCATTTCAGGGAGAGTGGAAAGTGTCGTGCTGTATATAATGCTGGCATTTTAATGTAGCTTTTTTGTTTGTACAATATGCATCACCTAAGAGAATCAGCAGTCAGCAAAAGCTTTGACAGTGCCAATTTGCAGGCTCCATGACTAAGTAATAGAAAAATGAATAGACTAATGAAGCCAGCAATAACTAAAAAGCTGATTTCAGGTTTTTTGTCATTCATTTTCATTAAAACCATGTTTAATTTGGATGGTTAGACAGTAGAAGGCCCAGAAACAATCTGTTTTGTTTAGCCCTGAGTTGAATAGGGTGGCAATGCAGTTGCGGTACCCTCGATAAGAAATACTTCAGAAGGGAGCAGCAGCAGTTTTTCCTACTGTGGAACTGTTGCAGAGCATGAAACCTGTTGCTTCCACTGTCAAAAAGAGTCTTTGTACAAAAGGTAGCATAAAAAGTGCAATTCTGATAGCCTTTTTTGTGGGCCATGCTGACAAGAGAGGTTCCTGTTTTTCATCCCTTATGAAACTCTGAGAAGGCTAGCTATATAGTGCTGCACAGCAAAATAGAGGTAAACTAACACCTCTTACAAGTACAGCTGAATATGATAAAACCTTATGTTGTATATTCAGTTTTATGGGTGTAAGTTCTTTATGAATATTCCATATTTTATTTATTGACTAAGTATGCAACTCATAAGGCAGACTGTAATACATCATATATTCTCTGCAATGTGTGGGTAGTAATATTGTGCTGAGAAGAAAGAAGTAAATACATCATAATGTGCAGTTTGGCAAATTGGAGCCTGACCTCAGGCTACTAAACCGAGGGAGTGATACAGAAGGAGAGTAGTCATATTGAAACTGTGAACAAAGGGGAGATTTTGACTTTTCTGACTGCCACCTAAAGGCTAGCTAATACATGATATGAAAATGGATGTAGCAATGTCTTCTATTTTAAGTGTGAGTATTTGTCTTCTAATGTCTTAGTTTTCTTTTTGGTCTTTTATGGGGGGGAGATGATCAGCTGTTCTCACACTCTTTTTGTGTTTTTGTTTATCAGTTTGCTTTTTCAACAAACCCTTGTTCTTTTCCTACACAGCAATCTCAAAAGAAGAAAAGCTTTTAGTCCTATTTCATTTAGCCTTGTGTTGCCACCTTTCTACCATGAGAGCTTTCATATTTCAAACGACTATTGCCTTTTAGCCATTTGTAAAGAGTGAAACGTAGGGGCTTTGAAGGAAGAGGAAAAAATATTTTCCAGAGCAGCAGTCTGCTTTTCAGGTTTCAGTATGGCTCGTTGTTTGTTTTGGGTTGGGATTTTTTCCCTTCCGTACAAGCAGTATTGACTAATAGAAGGGGTGTACACAAGGGATTCACAGAGGACTGAGTTTGGGCTGAAGCTGTTTACCTGGCCATGAAATTTAGAAGCAGAGAGCGATTCCAAGGCTCTGGTCTTGCCTAAAGGTCTGCACTGGAAAATGCCTATTGAAGTAGTCTCCTGAAAGTGGCATTTCCTAAGGTGGGTATCACCATTTTGTAGATGCTTAGACAGTGCTGTCTACAAGATTGTGATGTGATATAACCTAATATATTCCATGTGGAAGAGATGTCTGAGCACATTTATGTACCTTCTTCATTCTGAAGGTGGGTAGCAGCCTATGTGCTTGCTCACAGCTGTCAGCCTGATGTGACATCTGGGAAAAATATTTTTGTTGGTTACCTGTAAATTGTTCCTGTCTCTCTGTGACTTCAAAAGTGAGAAAGGCAAGGATGGACAGTAGACATAGTACAGACCCAAGAACATGCAGCCTTACTCCTAGCTTTGCTCTGTAGCAAAGCATAGACTTTTAGAAGCCTTTTTACTTTGCAGTAGTTTGTGAAAATTATTTAATAGTAATTATTAACATGAGAGTTTCCAACTAAAGAGGTTACTAAATGCCAAGTATTGTTGTTACAGTGATGTAATTCTCTTTTGCTCACTTTCCTAATTAACTTTCTTCACATAAAACTATTGAAGCAGGGTTAGAGCAGGAAGTGTTGAGTACTTCAAAAGCAGCAACTCACTGGAGCAAGCAAATGTTCTGAGGGAGCCAAAGAATGAAATGGCAAAATTGTTAACAAAAGCATGCAATTATTCTTTAAATTGATTAGTTGCTGCTACTCTACAACATTTTTTTTTCTTGTGCCTTTGACAGGCTGTGAAAATGTTCCTCAGGTTTGGAAGGTAGTGGGTCTTACTTCAGTAAGACAAAATGTCTGAAGTGATGTAACTTTTAAAGCTGTAGAATGCTCATGTGAGAGTTACATTAGGTTCAAAGCCATAGCGCTTGTTTTAAATGAAATCACAAATCTCAGATGTGTTAGATTTTCATCACTCAAATGGATAACTTGATGAGTGAATGTCTACACTTGACACAATCAGAAGGTGGTTGAACTTAACAAAGTGAAGCTCTCTGGACTACGGGTTTGTCCGAGGATTGGATAGGAACCCCTGCAAGTGATACTTGGAGGGAATGAGCACAGATGGATCCCAAGGGTGGGGCAGATCCCAAAGTACTGATGCTGATGGGTGCATTGAAAGTGTGAGACATTCTCCAGCACTGGGAATCCTTGTGGGCAGAGCTGCTGGCATACATTGGCAGCAGCACGTGCCCAGGATCCCAGTACTCCTGGATGCATCAGGCTGGCTGTGTGTGTGAAGCTAGCCTGCAGGCACACAGATGTCCTTCATGTTGTGCCTGCATTTCTGCCTAGAATTTACCTGAGAGAGACAGCAAACAGAAGACATACATCTGTCCATGTGCCCAGGATGGGCCTCTCCAGTCCATATTTGGAGATACTTGGATTGTGACTGCTCCTGCCCTTGGTAATATCTATACTGGTTTAGAGACAAGATCCAGAGCACAGTCCTGGAGATTAATAGATGGAGATGCTGTCTCTTCCTAAGAAAGACTTGGCCTTAAAGCTGTGAAGAAATAAAATGGTCTGGAGCAGTCAAGGAGAGACAGTAATAGCATTCATACCAGGCTGTCCCAGGGGGCTGTGTGTACACGTTCTCTGAGCTTCACTAACATTCCCATCTCAGTTATCCTACCTCTAGGAGTGTTTTACAGGTTGCGTGGAGAATGCTGAAGTTCAGATGTGGGCTATGAAGAAAGATTTATTTTTTTAAAAAATCTGTCAGTTTGATTAGAAATGGTGCCTGTAGCTATCTTCTATTACAAAACCAGGGAAATTGCTTTCATAAAAGCTTAATCACCCATGTAAATTATGACAGATAATTTGAGGTGGCGTTTTCAGAACATGGTCACTTTTGCATTCCTCTTGTCTCATGTTTTCCCCTCATGCATACATGTCCTACGTAAGCATGTCTCACTTTCCTTGAGAATACAAACTCGAAGTGCGACACACGCACACACGAATTTGGAAGGAAGAAGTGCAACTCTTATGAAGTGCCATTGAAGATTTCTGGGAAACAACTGGGGGAGAAGAAAGAGAAACATGATTGTATTTTCATTTCCTCAGCGGAGAGGAAAGGCACAAAAGGGAAGAGGGAGGGCGATGGCAGGTATGATATGGAGGCTTCTGTTTTCCAGACACTCATGTGTGATTGGGATTATCCACATTCAAAATATACAAATGTATTAGACAGAATAACCGTGTACCTTAGTAATGCTATTTGCTGTTCCAACACCTCTCTTTTCCTGTTTTTATTAAATACTTTACATTGGAATTGAAAATCAAGTGATTACATAAATTTTTTTCCCCCTAGCAGAATAATATTTCATGTAAAAAAAAAATCTGATTAAAAATTTTTCAATCCGTCTTTTTCCTATCTCCTATATTTTTATACTGTGTATATTGAAGTTCAAAGGATATTGAGAAAGGCAAAGTAGGTAGCTTACAGAAAGAGGTGAAAGAGAGTCACAGGAAGAAAGGTCTTTCTTCTTCTGAACCTATGCACTTTTTTAAGGAAGGTCCAGCTTTTTCATTTTTTATTTGTGTTAACATTGACTCCCTTTCATGTCTAGAATGTCTTCATTCATAAAAAAATTAACATATCAAGGAATGATTTTCTTTTGTGTATGTAATTTTATTTTCCTTCCTTTTTTTTTTAACTATATCAGCATCATTAAAACAAACTGCTAGCCTGAGACTAACAAAATATCAAGCCTTTTAATTGTGATTATTCAATAGTCATAAAAAATATTTGTATCATTAGCTAAATCTGAATTCTCTCTGTCAGACACTGTAAATTTATCTGTTTGCACTATCTTAAGATAGGTGCTAAGGGAGAAGATTGTCATTGACACTCAGGCTGTGACTTGGTAGTTGTTCCAAACCATCGTTCTGGCAAAAGGAAGGTTGCTGTTACACTGATATATAGCTCTTTTCTGCTTTATCCAGTCGTGCTAATGATTCTCTCCAAGAAGATCTTCATCACAGCGAGAGCTTATTTGTCTTCAGAATTTGTCAAAAAGCACCTTGAAAAGCGAAGGCTTCCTTGCTTTCAGAGCCTAAAAGCATTGACTTGAAATACAATACAAAGCTGGAGTTCTGGAAAGGGCTGACAGAGCTCCTGAGCTAACAAATCCTTGACATTTCTGTTACACAAGAAGGGTTTACTTTGCATATCCCAGGAAAGAAGTAGGCAAACATACCTGGATATTATTCATATGCTACAGAACTGCATCTGAGGTATACTTGTCTTGCAGTAAAAAGGTTACAAAGAGACATTTCTGTACAAGATGAACATGTGTTACACAAGAAGAAGAAAAATATTAACTGTGTGTGGTATTCACTAAGTATTTTGCAGTTCCTTTGTCAGTTAGTTGATAGCTGAGATTGCTGAAAACATCTTTGGAGCAGTGCCAATAGAGAAGACTGAGGATAATAATAGGACCATGACTGCTTTATAAAAATTAAAAAAATATGCTAGAAGATAGGAAGGAGAAATACATTGATGAGATATGGCTGTTTTGCTTTGCCCTCACTCTTCTCTCACAGTAATATTCAAGAACCTGTTTTTCTTCCAACATTAACAGGAGGAAAACCAGAGCTGGCTGAGAAGCAGCCTAAGATAAAAGCAAGTTTCAAGGTCATAACCTTGAAAATAATACAACCTTTGCAAATAATATTGCAGATTAATTGGCATGTATTACAGCTTGTTTAGAAGGTAGTAAAAAATGTCATATAAGAAGTCAAATCTATGTCTACCTTACTACTTCTGCTGTGTTTCAGATAACAGGAATATAGTGTATTTTTTGTTGAAAGAAAGTGATTAAACATTGCACTTTATACTAAATGGAATTAAAATAAGAACACAGTTTTGCTAGGTTGCAAAAAGAATTCCAGTGAATAACAAATAATAAAAGATGAGCTAGTTAGTACTTTGGATTGAAAAATACCAAGAAAATGAACTCTGTCCCAGCCAAAACCAGGACAACAAGGTGCATGAGTCATTGAACTCCAAAGTAAGAAAAGAAATTGGCAAGATACATGGAAGGATATTGTAAAATATGTTTTCCATTCTTGCCTTCCAGAGATGAGAATATGATGCAACATCACAGTGCTATTTTATCTTCTCCATCAATTTCCTTCTCCCTCATGTCTTTGGGGAAAAAAGGAAGAAAATTCAGGGTGGAGCAAGCATTTGTGTTCCCCATATGTTGGCTTGCTAGGGGTATTTTGAGGCAATGTGCGTCACATATGTAATGTATGTTGTGGATAATCATAAAGAGGAAGGAAGGATTGCAGTTAGGATGAAGACTTTGCAATGGAATTACATAGTAATTTGAGTTAAACTTGTAATTCTGTTGAATTAGTTTTCAAGAGCACACAGAATTTGCTAGTGCTGGTGTTTTCCTCCAAGAGAAACCAGCATAGGTAATCCTGAAACATGAGGGGAGTCGGAATGCAGCAATGCAGGCATTGATTTTGCCTGTCTGTATTTTTGGGATGAGAGGAGTAAGAGTACCAGGTTGATTGATATGCCTGGTTTAATGGATTATCATTCATTTTTTTGTTTGATTATAAATAAACCCCAGAAGCTGTATTGATCTGCCTCTTTCTTCCTTCTTATCTGACTTTTTTTTTTTCTGCTTCCTTCACCAACTCTGTTTTTCATGCTAAAGTACAAAAAACCTCTTGATAATAATTTCAAGATCTAAATAATTTTTATTTCTTTGATTCCGAATAACTAAACTCTTGCTCTGTAAAATTAGCTGCTTTTCCAAATGTCAAGTGATTGTGTGATTTCTAGCTGTGATCTTGCAGAAAAATAACATGCATTAATGGAAAACATTTTGCACCAAGTAATATCTGTTAATATTATGCTAGAGACATGTCACAAATCTAAAGAAATGATTTTGTGTCAGTGTAATGGTGGTCATGAGAGAAGAGAATTGAAAAGCAAGCATATATAGACAATGAGCCAACACTTCTGGAAGTAAGGAATGTAAAGAAGGCAATTTTATTTGAAAGGTGTTCATTTTCTAATTTTCAAACAAACAGCTGAATAAGTCAGCATTCATTAAAGTGCTGCTGGCTAATAATGTATTTCTCAACCGAAGTGGAACTGTAATGACTGAAGGCTAATTTAAAAAAAAAAAGGCATAAAACCTTCCTGACTTAAAATCATATAATTGAAAATGTCACTGGAAAGCTGGCAAGCTGAGGCCTGTTGGGCTACTCCTCTCTAAATATTGTACAAAATGAGATTGCTGTTATGTAACAACAAACTGCACCAGCTGCTACATATGAGACCTTCAGAACATCTGTGTTGGGCATTGCTCCATCTCAGGATGGATGGATTCCTGCCTGCCAGACAAAACTGGCAAGAAAGTTGGGAATCATCCTGATTATGCTAATCAAGAGGCATTTTAATCTTCCTTGAAGGAACAGATTTAGGTTCTTTTGTATAGTGTTAAAATGTGATACTGTGTATAAGTAGCATTTCCTTGATTGGGTGAGAAAGCTTATCATTATCATTAGGAACTTTGTAGTTCTCAACTCAAATTAGTTAATTAAATTATTTGATAGGTAGCATAGACACCTGTGCTACATACATACAATTCTTTTCATCATCTGACTGCTGAAATACACTGGGCTAAGTAAGTAGCTTGGACTTCCTATAATAAAGCAGAAGTTTTTAAAGCATAAATGCCAAAGCTGTTTGCTGGTTGGCCCTGGAATAACGTAATATTGCTACTTTGCCACATTCTTCACTGTAAAATTTAATTAAAAGTAACTGAAAATAAATACTGATTATTGTTGCATGGTGGCAGGGATTCTTATTCATCTCCACTGACAACAGAGACACTCCCCATATTTTCCTATTCTCATTCACAGCTGCAACTTGAAAGAGAACAGTGAAGGTCTGTGTGTTTCTCTGCAGCAAGAGGTGGTCTGTGTTATAGATATGCATTTAAATGAATAGCTGTGTCTATTTTAATTTAGTTTGGTTATGGTCCTTATGTACTTAATAATTTGTATAAACAATAGTATTTACACTGCTGTTTGTATGTGCTTTAATATTCCCTGATTGTTTCTGCTGCTGCTGGTACCTGGGTAATTTCTTCAGTCAATGTAAAGAAGCTTAATTGTGAACAAAACTTAATTGGCATTTTCAGTTGAGAAAAACATATGCTTCTCAGAGGGTAATTGCAATTGCAAGTTTGTCATTGTGCTGCATGTCCTGGAAATGAAGCAGTTTTATTTTATGCCAAAGAGATACTAATGATGTCTTGTGGTAGAATTCTTACAAAATAGTAGTATGAGATGCAGCAAAATTTCACCAGAGAATGAAATGCAGATCCATACATGGGGGTTGTGGTAATTTTCTCTTGTATCAAAAATGCTTTTTCTTTTACAAAATAGGAGTGAAACATTTCTGGAAAATGGAAAGACATGTCTAGATATCTTTTAAGAATAGCAATTTTTTCAGGACTAGTTGTGACATTATGTAATTCATTGTTACTACAATGCTTTGAAGATATAAAATTTTATAGTATTGTCATATGTAAAACCAGCTGCAGTGGTTTAAGATCATGGTGTTCCATGGGTGTTAACCAGCAAGCCCATCAGCTGAGCCACAGCAACTGATTCTGTTAATACCTGTAATCTACTTAAAAGCATTCGTGTAGTGAGTTACTTCATCTCAGTTGAGAAGCCAATAACAAAATGCTAAGGTGTGATAATGAATATTTTAGAGGCAGTAATATCTGACGTGAAGAAGTGAATGTAGGGCAGTGCTGACTGCACAATATGTGCACTCAGTGTCTTGTATATTAACAGAAAAACATGATAGGTCTGGTCGGGAGTACTTTGAAGCTGTGTAAGGACGGACTCCATTACTTGTCTTTTCTGGCTTTTTTTAGTTCACCATCAATTCTAGGTTAAACAGAGCAATTAATTAAAAGCCCAGTAATAAAGAAAGAGAAGTACATTGCCTCTGAAGGCAAACTATTTGTGCATTTAAGTCATGGATGGGCAGTATTTTGTGTGTTTTAAGCCATGATGTTGTCTTTAATTATTTTTTTAGAGTGTTCACATTTTGGAGCGAAAGGCTTCTTCAGGAAGCACAGACCCTTCTTTAAGCAAGCAGTTCCTTGAAAGCGATCATCTTTCTCTATCCAAGGTAAGGAAAAGCCTAGGATGGAATCTGGGTAGTGAGTTTCCCTCTAGAGTTACAAAGTAGTTTGACTAACACTTCAGGGACAGTGTTTTGTATGATTCTACCATTGAGTATACTGTGAGTCTGCCCTGGAGCTTATTGTTCCATAACTGAGGTGGAAGAAGAGCCAGTAAACTTTAGTAAATGTTATATTACCAAAATCAAGGTGGCTATTTTTCACGTGGATGGCCTAGGAACAAATTTTACTATCTCAGAGTATGAGGCTAGAAGGGACTATGATGATCCTTGTGTGTCCCTTCCAACTCAGGGTATGGTATGATTCTATGACTTTGAGATTTTTTCCAGTCCAATCCTCTTATTAAGGAAGAGCAAATCATATCCAAGTCTAAAATTGCTGCTAATAAATATTAGTTTAAAAAACATGTCCTGATAACATCCCTTGTGGGTACTTTGAAATTTAAAAGCTCTTGCTGAGACTTTCTTTCCTCAGGCAGAGAAAAGGATGGAACTGCAGGGGTGACACTGCTCTCATGAGGGGTGGAGCCTTGTGTGTGGTGTTTTGAAATCAACTTCTTTCTGGGTAAATTCCTCAGTTTTGGAATAAGTGATTCCAAACAAATCTAATTCCACATAAACAAAGCTTCATTTTAAGATACTTCATATACAAAAGTAAGATTGTTACTGAAAAGGTGAGGATGCTGTGATGGAATATTTGGTGGAAAAGAAAAATCTCAAATTTAATGCCTGCGAGTTCTGAAACAGGCCTGGTAAAACAATTTCAAAAGGAAATATTCTGTTCATCCTGGGAAAATGAGATGGTTTATTCTTTTTTATTTGGAAAATAAATATTTTGCAGTCAAAAGTTGAGAAAGAAGTTGGTAGTGGCTCCCTTAATCCCCATGCATGGGACATGTGCAGACCCAGGGACTGAAGGCTATGATTGTGTTTCCCCAGTCGTGCTGCTTTCCACAGGGCTGCTTCTCATGGAATACCTATGGAACCAATGAAGTCCTAAAGTACTGGTGCTGTACTTGAGAATTGTCCTTGGATGAGGACTCCACAAGCATATTGCTTTCGCTCTGTTTTTTCCCCATTTTTTCTCTCTCCTTCATATTGGCCCTTGTGTTGGCCATATCTCAACACTCCAAAACTGTGGGATGAGGCACAGTTAGGATTTTTAGGAGGGTTTTAAGAAATGCAGCAGCAGACAGGTATCCACACTGCACTGAATAATTGCTCATTTTATCCCTCTGTATCCGGCCTTTTGTTTAAATGAATAGCTATAGGAGATTGTGTGATTTCTAGTTGAGAAGTAATCAATACTGATGTTATCTAGTAGATAAAAGACTTATGCCTGCAGCTGATCATCTAAAGGAGAAATCAATATGGTGAAGAATCTATTGGCGGAGATGCAGGGACTCTCTGCTCGCCCCAGGGGACTTAGAGTTTAATTTGTCCCCCTCAAGTGCCAAATACTTCCTTGTAGGGAAAAAATAATACATATGTGCTTCCCTCTATAGAATGGAAATAGAATATTGAAGCAAAACAAGTGGAAGAAAAAAAGGTGGATTTCGAGTATGGCATTTACAGAAAATGGGATAGTTAGTTTATGGTTATTCAGGGGAAACTAAGCTGAATAAATATTTCTATTAAAATTTACTGCAGTATGTATTATTTGGGATAGAGCTTTTCACCCTTCTCAAAATACCAACATCTCATTGAAAATTGTAGTTTTGAAATTTGCTGTTACCTTTGCAACTATATTTTCATAAAAGTAATGTTGATGTTATCTGGGCTGTGTAATTTATTTGTAGGTGTTATGAAAGACTGACTGTGCTTGACTGTGAACAGTTTTTTAGGAAATGTGGAGACAAACAATTTTTTCTCCCTTTAAATGTTTGATGCTATATGACCTCCTTCCTTTCTTGATAACTTTTCATAACATTGCTAGGAGTTACGACAGATCAGCTGAGAAAATGCAAGTTTACAGCTTTGTGAGGTATAATCAGTAAAACATTAGTATGGCTTCCTCATAGTCTGAGGAAGCTGGCAATAAGGTTTTTTAACTGGCGCAGAATTCTTTTGATTACAGTAGTAGCAAGAGTATGGAAGTACAGGCATGACTCCATCTTTTTCTCTTTAAAAACGTTATTCTTTACCTGTTCACTGTGTTACACTGCAAATCTGGCTTGAGCTGCACCAGTCACCATGTAAAAGAGCTGGTATGTACCAGAAATATGCTTTAATTGGCTCCATGAAAGGCATACAACTGGTTGTATCTCAAATGACACTGTTCTTGTGTTTTCCTCTAGGGAGAAAATTAGTTAGCTTTCCTATAAATTTCTCATAATACAGTGAAAATTAATGCAGGAAAATAAAAAAAAAAAAATCTGTTTGCAGTTTTCTGAAGGCTTAATTAGCCAGTGAAGCTCTGTCATAAAATGCCTTTGAAGATTATCACTAGCTACACTCAAAATCAACAATAAAGTAACCTCTTCTGCTAGTTTTTCTGATTTGGAGGAAAAACTGGGGCATCCAGAACCAATGTAGCTTGTACTTTAAAGATCATAAAATTTACATTTCTTTATGATTAAGAAATATCACGAAGGGCACTCTTACTATACACCTTACCTGGTAAGGGTTAGACTTGCAAAAATGTTTGTATTTAGTAGTTTTAAACGGGATACAGCTAGAGATAATATAGTGACCATGTAGTTTGATACCTAAATAGGTTGATTTAAAAGCCTGTCTCCTTCTCTTTGTCTTGCATTGAAGAATTTACGCCACTTGCAAGTGCAATTTTTCACCATGTGTGTGTGGACAGTTAATTAATCAATGTGTCTTCATGCTTTTTCACCAGGAACCTGACAGCTGGGAAATCATAGAGGGTCTGAAAATAGGCCAGACCAATGTCCAGAAGCCAGACAAACATGAAGGTTTCATGCTGAAAAAGAGAAAATGGCCATTAAAAGGTTGGCACAAGGTAAATGTCTCATGAACCAGTCAGAACGTTATTACCTTATTTTATGAGTTGGCAATTTTTTGTCTAGACGAAGTTAGGATGTCAAATAAATACTCATGATTTTGGTGCATGACTTTTCCTTCCACCTGTGTATAGAATTAGTTTGCAGACACAGTTCATGGCTCTCAAATCACAGTGCCCGCTGCCTAAGGTTGTATTCAAAATCCAGATGGAATTTGTAAAGGCTGCAGATTCCTTGTGTTTTAAGAGGTTTAATCAGTGCCCCTTTTTTTCTTTCCAGTCTACTATAACAAAGTGTAGCTGTGTACTCCAAGATTACATTGAGTTTACACTGAAGTTACACAGCGGAGGAGAGCTGAGGGACTTTTCCATGTATCCAAGGTGTTTGTATAGGAGAACATTCCCCTTCAGGTCTGCTGACAGGAGACTTGTTCAGACTTGTCCCCAAATTTTGTTTGTCTTCTTGGCTGGAATCTTCATTGTGGGCATACAATGGGACTATGCATTTTTGCCCTAAGATATCTCTATTTAAAAAAACCCTAAAATACCCCAAAACTCAACCCCAAATCTCCTGATTCTTTTTAGCTAATTTGGACACATATCTCCATGCCTGATTCTGCTTTTTGTTAGCCTCACCCCTGGTGTTCATAAAACCTTTTGTTTCTATTTCATACCACAATAATTGCATTTCCTACCCCCCACCTTTTTAGCCACAAGATGTGTGGTATTGATGCTCACTCATGTGTTTGAACCTAAAAATACTTATAGTAGAATAATTTTCTGGGACAGAATGGTTTTTACTACAAAAGATCATGAAATCCTTTGCTATACATGGTGTTTTTTCTGGGAAAGCACTAACTTTGGGGTTTTTTCTTGCTAAACACTGTGGAACTTACTTAGGTCTGAGTCCAAATGCCATGTTTATACCATACTGGTATAAATTACAGCTTTTTTCATAATTTCCCTCTTCTTTCTGGGTGTTGTACTAAGTTATACATATGCCTACCACCCATTTTTTCCTGCATGCTTATCTATGTTAGATGTTTTGGCTTTGTTTTACTTAACTAGATTTTGTTGTTTCAGCAGCCCGATACTTAGGCATTACCTGAATTTAGTCTAGAGAAATGAATGGATTTCAAACTGACATAGCTGAACCAAGAAAAAGCACACCAATCCCCCACCCCCAACAAATCAATCTGACCCTCCCAAAAAAAATCAGTGAGTTATGTAAGAATTTATGGAATAAACCACTGCTCCCACACCTTTAAAATACATTATATTAATGTGTTGCTATTTGGCCAAGTGTCTGTTTTGCTAAGGAACCAATTTGTAGGCGAGCAAAAGGAGTCCAACTTTCACAGTTCTGTAAAGGTGATCACTACTGATGATCTGGATGAATTTAGAGCAGTTACCTGTGTAGATAATTTTTAATGCGATTAAGAGCTGCACATTTTAGCATCCCCCTCTGCTCTGCCTTACATTTCACCTTGGGAACTATGCTGAACTTAGGTTTTGAAACTTTGGGTTTGTTAATAAGTTAATTTTTTTTCCAATGCTGGCCTGGGTATCTCGGAGTTTCCATAACAGTACTTTGTGCTGAGAGTCCAGTGAGGAACGTCAGAGACAGTAACTGCAGCACGTGCTGTGTTAGTGTTCTGCCAGAAAAGCCATATATAGCATCTTTTGTCTATAGAACATTGCATGTCATATTCTGACAGTCCTGAATGTGCTTTAGTAGCACACCAGGTATAATGTGTGCAACTTGGTGAACTTATCATTCTCTGAAGTGCAGTGTGCTTTGGAATGAAATGATGATGGAAGATGATTTTCTTTTGTGTATGCAGCTTAGAGAGAGAGAGCAATACGACATGAATATCATGTTCTTGTGAAGTCTATTAGTGACCAGACCTACGCAGAAAAAAAATCCCAAAATGTTCCTGTTGTTTTGACATCTTATTCAAGAAGTTGTATCTCCAGGTGTGCTGGTTTCAGCTGGGGTAGAGAAAAGCACTGTTTTCCTGCCCTGCGTGAGATATTGGTACCATCTGTTGTGTGACTGGCATAATTTCTAGAACTTTGGGGTTATTTTCTGCTAACTACTGACTCTGCTTGTAGTGTTAATTTAACAAGTTTACCTAATGAAACCACTGTCCTTCCTTTCCATGTCACAACAACTTTGAGTATCAAGCAGAGTATTTTGCTGTGTTCTGGGTTTTTCACATAGATTAATGCTTTAGGTTACACTCTAAAAATAGGAATTAGTTGCTATTACTTTGCATGTTTTTAAAGTTAGCGATGATAAACACAAGTTAGCGAACCTCATTTCTGGTCCAGTTTCCTGCTAGGCTTTATCTTTGTGCTGTGTATCGAAGTCTGCATTAACTTGACTGCAAAGAAGCTTGAGTGATCTGGTTCAGACAAGCTAAGGAAGCTTTAACTGAGGGAGAAATATAGTGTGAATAGGGGATTCTGCTCTCAATTCTAAGTTGGAACTGCTCAGCAAAATAAAAGTGTAGCAATAGCACAGGCACAGGCATCATCAGGTTAGGCCAGTCCCGGTAACCGTGTCAGGGAAGATACAGTGGCTCACCCTGTATCACTAACACCTAAAACATCAGCTTTCCCATGACCTGGGGGTGTTTCTGGGAACACTGTAATATTTGCCCTGCTACTAATACCTGTATTACCTAGATTGACACTAGAAAAGGTGTCTTCAGCATGAACTACAATCTCATCTCCACTGAGTAGAGGTCTGCCACAAGGCACAAAGTTTTGGATGGTAGACCATGGTCTCTCAGTTGGTTTTCCTTTTGAGATCTTGCACTAGGAAAAACTTCTCAGTTTCTGGGTAGGGAAGGTAGGTTGTTAATTTGAAATGTGACCAGATTTTGAAGGAAGAAAAACAGAAAGAAAATTAAGAAACGGATATAATTCCCTTGTACTACAGTCTCTTTCTTACAAAGTTTATTACATTGCCTGGAAAACTGAAAAAAAAAAACCCCTTCATTATCAAAGTTTATGATAAACCTAGAACATAATGTTGAAAAAAGAGAATCTAGGTGTTTTTTGTTTAGAAGTTAATTGTCAAAAAACAAGCAAGAAAATTATTTTATACTGTATTTATGTTCTCCTTCCAACCTCCAAGCATTCCTTAATTGTTACAGGGTAACCCTTTTCCGGATGAATTGTTGTACACAGTTTAAATTGCATCTGCTCATTAAGAAAGAATGTTGATGGTTTTTTTCTTGTAATTTCAGAGGTTTTTTGTCCTGGATAATGGAATGTTGAAATATTCAAAGTCACCAATTGATGTAAGTAGAGTTGAAGATGATTTTAAAACTTTTAATGAAGTTCAGCCTGCTCATACTGACTCTAGGTGTATTTATGACAGTACACACATGAAAGTTGTTAATGGATTTAAAGATAAATCATATAAGATTTTGGTTATGTCTTCAAGAATTCAACCTTTTTTACTTCTATGGAAATATAAGTTAAATTACTTAAAGTAGTTTCTTGAATGAAGCTGCTTGAGAGATTAACCTGATCATGTATTTTTCAATTTTTATGTCAGTCAAAGCTGATTATTCTGAGATATTTGGATAGGACAAAGAATTGATAACAATATACTCTAGAGATGTAAAAGGTAGCAGTTAACTTAGTTAGATCTGATACCAGTAACTATTAAGTAGTAGCAGCAGGGTGTCAAGTACTGTCTAATTTTCTCTGCTTCTCACTTACCTGTACCTGTACACTGGTGTGAACCACTTAACACACCTGAACTTTGGAGTTGGCTTTGTACCAAGCACTCCTTGTGAGATACTTTCCTCTGGCTATAAATATAAGTGGTTAAGTGGTTAGTCTGAGTGCAGCTTTTGTTTTTTAATATGGCTTTATATTAAAATGTTTGTAAAATGGGAAACCATTTCAGTACCAGATAGTTTTCTGTAAAATACATAGAAAAAGTGCATGATACTTCTAAATTTTTACCCTGGTGTTTTGATTTTAGATACAGAAAGGAAAGGTCCATGGGAGCATTGATGTTGGTTTATCAGTCATGTCTATAAAAAAAAAGGCTCGTAGGATAGATCTTGACACAGAAGAACACATCTATCACCTAAAGGTAAAAAGTACAAATACATATTATTTTTTCATCCTCTGTAGAAATAAATAAAATTGTAAAAGATTGTGCAGAAAAGTAGTATCTTGAATGCTTTCTTGATAGTAAGTTTTTTTCCAGGTGAAATCGCAGGATTCATTTGATGCATGGGTATCGAAGTTACGGCACCACCGGTTGTACCGTCAGAATGAGATCGTGAGATCGCCGAGGGATGCCAGCTTTCATATATTCCCCTCAGCATCTACTACAGAGTCTTCACCAGCTGCCAACGTGTCGGATGGAAAGGTGTGTAGTGTTCTTTGGCTGAAAACTCGTGGCTTGCCTGTGGGCAGTTCCAGTGGGCTCTTGTAATGCCAATAAGACAGGAGCTTCCACTGTGGGAACCAATGGCCTGCGAAAAGCTGTGAGCGTGTGCAGCTGAAATCAGCTGGAATACCGTCTAATTAGCCTTACTTCATTAATAGGCTGCTGTAGAGATCTTGCAAAATATTCACCACCCGTACAGTTTGCACTAGCCTTTGTCATCAGATATGAATCTGTCTCTTTGCTGATTTTTCTTCCTCTGAAACAGCAGCTTTCCTAACTGGTAGCTAGCACAGTCCACTTGTGGGGTTCTTGGTTTGATTCTCCAGTGTGCTATTCGGAAAAATCTGTGTCTTTGAGAACTACGCAGACAAATCACAGGTGTCACTGAAAATGCAACGCATATTTTGGTTTCTATTCTGAAGTAGTACAGTCAGTACACTGACGAGGCAAGACAGCAACACTAGATTTAAGCATCTTATTCTGCTTTAGGTGCAACAAAATAACTACCCCTGGCAGCCTCCTATACCTTGCAGTAACAGCCTTCCTGTCACCTGCACTACTGGTCAGAGTAAAGTAGCAGCCTGGTTGCAGGACTCTGAAGAGATGGACAGATGTGCAGAAGGTTAGACTTTATCTTCTCTTGCCTTGTCCTTTCAGCAAAACTTCTTGTTGATGTAAGAAAGAGTCAAGTCAGTAAAGTGGTTAAGTTACATCTTGACAAGAACGTGTAGTAGCTCTTCAGGTAATTACATACTTGTGGTGGGAACTTTGCTCTCTCTGTGTTTTGGGATGTTGCTTTTAAAATTTATGTTAATAGTCTGTAGTATGGAGTTATTTTAATGGATGTCATTGTTCAAATATGATCACTTTTTGAGGTCCAGGCTTGTTGCTGACTCCTATAGAAATAACAAGTGTTCAACACCTCTGAAAATAAAACTTTTACTTGGATGCCTTACTACAAGGGGTTTGGACACTTTTATAATTTAACTTTTATAATGCAATTAAATGCTAAAAATGGACACCATGGCAAAAAAAAGTCTGAACTGAAGCACCTAATGTATTTTTATTTTTTATCTGTTAGATCTTGCTCATTGTCAGTCTAACCTTGTGGAACTCAGTAAACTTCTTCAAAATTTAGAAATACTACAGAGAACTCAGTCAGCACCAAATTTCACAGACATGCAGGTAAATATGCTTGAACATAAATCATTACACTGAAATATTTGTTCTTTCTGTTAAGTGAAATATAGAGGTGTTGTCTGTTAACTCAGAATGTTTTTCTGAAATAATATTAAATCTTGGATGAAATGTTTATCTTATATATTTATTTAAATAGTGTAATACTGTTTCTGTTTCATGTGTAAACAAATAGTTAAGGTATTTAGTATTTGAGTTAAATAGGACAGATGAAATTATTAAGTAATTTGCAAAACAGTACTGAGGACTGTTACAATAGAACATATGTTGTATTTAAGGAGTTTTTTTTGTGTTGAGTAAGATAACATTTTAAGTTTTTTAAGGTCTGGAGACCCAAAGACCCTCAAAGTTGAAGTTGCATGCTCTAGAAAAGGGGGCATAGTACAAAAGTCCCAAGTTTTGGACTGTTTCCCAGTTCAGGGTGAGTTTTCCTCTTAAAAGAAAGCAGCGGCAGATCCTAAACCATAAATACTTTCTTCAATTTTCACTGAAACCTCTTGTATTTGCAAATATCGGAGTAGCACTACAATAGAAATCCATAAGAATTTCAAGATCTGGTCCTAAATATTCTGCACCCATGAAAAAAAGGGTACCAGTAGTGTTTGCTAAAGGAGCTAACTGTACCATGTGTTTATAAAAGTGTATGGATAGCTACAGCTGATCACTGCTCCAATTTTGGGCCCCAGCAGCAGCTTTCTTCTCCTTACTTTCTGATTTGTACGTGTCTAATGCTACAATTCTTTACTAACTTGCTGTATTGTCTGTGTTGCTTGTGTCAACTTAATAGCACTTTGTCGCTTTTAACTATTTGTGTAACGTAGGCTAACTGTGTAGATATTTCAAAGAAAGACAAGCGGGTCACGAGACGATGGAGAACAAAAAGTGTCAGCAAAGATGCAAAAATTCAACTTCAGGTACTGAATGCACTATGTTTTACTTCTAACTGTACTTTTAGATTAAATTCTAAGCATGAAATGTTATATTAGCTGAAAGTAGGAAGTCAATGTGCTGTCTTTTATGTTTCCGATGAAGTAAATTAAATCTCAGTTTGTTGTTCAAAACCTAGAGAAGATGCTGAGAAAAGTACTGATTTTATTTTCATTCATATGAAAATATTGCCATCTAGGGAAAGTAGTGGGATATGAATATCAGTCAATTAAGGTGTACAAAACTCAATATACGTGCGCCATATGGGGGTACTGCTATTCCATATCAAAGTTGCAAAGCACAGCAGCCCAACAAGAGACATCAAGTTAAAAGCAGAATGAAATACTAAACACACCAGTTGTCTTTATCAAGACCTATACTTGGAATATTACCAATCATAAGTATTTTCACAAGCCTTCTGTTATGGAAAAGGCTAATATGGGAAGAAATTGAATAACCAAAAAATCAATTATGTGAAGCAAGAATTTACTCCATCCTTCCCTACAACTGAAAGGTAAAAGCACAGAAATAAGCACAATGTGCATGTATTGCTGCATTGTTTTTTGTTGGAAGCAGCTGTGTGTTCTCAGCTCTGATCCAAAAGCTGATATTTTTTAAAACTAAGCAACTGATAGTGAAGACTATTCAACTGGCTTTGGGAGCTAGAAATCACCACTGTGATGTCCGCTACTGAGTAAATAAATGTCAGCAACTTTTAATCCATTCAAACACCTTGAAATTCATACAAATTTTGAAAGCTTTTAAAATGTCCCCAATAGATGCATTAAGGAGTTTTCATTTAAGATTAAGAATCTTAAGGAAGGAAGAACTTAGAGTTGCAGCAGCTTCTCATTGCAGCTCTTGTAGTTGATTTTTCTTTCTACCTATTATGCTTTGATAAATCACAATAGGTAGAACAATGAAGCATCTCTTGGGATTAAAAAGGTTTATTAACAAAGGCATTTTTGTGATTGATGTCATGTCCTGTTGTCAGAATTGAAGGATCACAGCTTTTCCCTGGTGCTGAATAACACAGAGAAATTAAATATCAGGAAAATGCATGCAAGTACTTGGTGCCTATGAAGAGTCAGTCACCTTTGCATGTTCTTCTTTCATGCCACAGTAATCTCAGAGAAGTCCTAGCCACAAAAATGATGAAAGCAGTCAATGTATGATGATTTATGGCTGGTCATAGTGAATAATGAGCTGTTCTTGTGTTACCTACACTTTGCCAAAGCATCAGTGACCTGGGCTTCCAACACAGGCACTTGACTCTCAAACTGATGTTTGTGGTTTGGCAGGAGTGTGCCTCAGCTCCTGAAATTTTCAAATAGGATTGCAGGCTCCCGTGAGAGAGTGGGTGTGCATGGCACTGCTCTACAGGGGTCTGTCACTCCTGGGTTGATAATGAGCTCTGCCTAACTTGGGTCAGCATTAATTCCCGGAAAGCTTCATGCTGCAAATATAAAGCTTATTTTGTTACAGCAAAGTATTAAGTTATTGTTGACTGATTTATAAACTAATTGCAGTGAAACAGAGGCAATAAAATTGTTCTAAATTGTATGGAAGACAAAGAATACTTGATGGCTACTCCATTATCTTGCCTAGTTTGATAGACTCAGTTTATTCTTCCAAGGGCTGTCTTGTCTCCTGAATGCTAGAGCTGTGATCTGTAGGAAGATGGCCTCACTGACTAATTGTGTTATTCCTAATTTGCTCAGGTTGCTAGTAAAATGTGGATTTCCTCTGATGCCTACATGCCCTTTAAGCTAATTCACATTTTGTTCTTCTGTTAGACATTCCTTCTACTTCACTGGCCTTCTTTATTGCTCATTTTTTCAAGACTGCTTCAAGTCTTTCTGAAGTCTTTGTAAGGATATCCCCTACTGAAAACCATTTTGTCTGATTTGTGATCATTGTTTTCGTGGTGCTTACACATAATTTGCTATGGAATGGTTGACATTTGGTACTAATGAAATCTCTTTTCTACTATTACTTTCCTTGTACCTCCATACATCTCGTTAGTTTTAGAGGATAATGCTAATATTAACAAACTGACTTTAGGCTAGTTTCACTCAATTCCATTTAGAGTACTTGCACCTATTTATTTCAGAATGAGCGGTTTTTAACTACATCAGACCTTCTGATAGTATGATGTTGAGAGGATCCTTCGGGTGAGCATAAAATTAGGGAGCTTTATATAAAGGTGTGTGCTTTGTGAGTGATGGGCGACGAGGCTGTGATTTCTGCTGGCTCAGTGTCCACTGCTTATGAGGCAAGGAGGGGATTCTCCCATCCAGATTTTGTATTGCACTTGTTACCATTTCTTTGTTAGTAAGACAGCTTTTCTTGTATTCCTGCTAACACATTCTGCACTATGAATGCTAGGTGTGTAATGTATTTAAAACATACTTTTTCTTGAAAGTAAAGCTGCTTGATTTGTTTCCTAGAAATTTATACTTACCACTTAAATATAGCAGTTTTGTGTGCAGTGGACTTTGCTCATAACTAGAGTGGGGTTACTCCCCGAAGTAAAACTGAGCATAGCATGTGTCTATACATTTGCAGGTTTGGGTGTTTACTATTGCTAAGTTGTTTAGAATTAAGAGCTGAATTTACAAGTCTTTACTCAGGAGTAATACATGAATTGCTTCTCTAAAGAAAGATTGCTTTTATGAAGGAGGTTAATTTTGTTTTCAAGAAGCCTATTTAAAATTGTATGAAAATGGCCTTCAACAACAGCTTATTTGACCTGTATTAATTCATTTTACAGATTATACTTTTGTGCAAAAACTGAGTTCCCTTTGGGTAAAAGGCTGAGTTATCATTCTCATGACAGCCTAAAGATCTTCAGATGAAGAATAAAAAGCATTACTGCAAAACGATAAAGAACCAGTGGTATTTTGGTTCAAAATCTCAAAAGCTCAGAAGTTTTAAAGTTCAAAGACTTCCCAGGGTGAATAGTTTAGTAGAGAGCTGTACAGTATGGAGTAACCCGAAAAATCATCTTGGTCTACTGAAGCTTTCAGCTCAGAACTGAAACCAGACCCAGACTAGCTTATTACTTTTGTCCCTTAAGTATTTATTTTTATGGTAACTCAGATTATGACCTCACTTTCTATCATGTTAAGGAGAGAGTGTGGTTCTGCAAAGCTCGCTATTCCCATTTAACAATGCATACCTGCATTCATAATCTTACATATATATATATATATATATATATATATATATATATATATGTATTTGTGCATATATCTCTCTGTATATAGGTTTGTCCCTATTATTAGATAAGAATATTCTTCCTTACCCTTATTCACAGGTTAGACATATTTCTGTAGAGCACAAAGAGCTTTACATTATGCCTATGATCTGGTCTCTGCTTTAACAGAGTTTGTTCTCAGTATTTCAGAGGTTATGTACATTTTATTTTAATGTGAGAATCGTATAAAATATTGCACCACAGGTCTTTTATTGTGTTCATTAGACAATCCTTCCAATTGTCAGTGGCGTTGCCACTAATATCAGCCAGAGGGTGAAGTGTTTGGCCATTCTCCACTGTAGCAACCCTACAGGGAATATTACAGAAGCAAGACAGTTCAGCTCATAATTGAAATACAATATCCTGTTCTTCAGCATGGTGTCCGTGTATCCAGTCTGTACATTGTTATTTGTATGGTGATCACGCTGTTTGCAGAAAAAGTAAAAATGTATATAGATCTAAAAATACTGAAGTGGCTATAGGTAAAGATACAGGGGAAGAAAAATGTAAAGGAATTGAGAATTGTTTTCTAAAAGCAGAAAGGTGTATTTCCTAGTTTTCCAAAACCTTAAAATTGCTTGAAAATAATGACATTTTGATTAAAGATTAAATAGATGACTTTATGACACTTGTGGAGCTCCTCTCCATTAGACAGTTACTTGCTTGACTTTAATGTACCATGACAAATTTTCTTACAAATAAAATAAATGTAAAATTAAGCAGGATGAGGCCACAAGTTAGGCATGCAGAAAAGGAAGCAGTTGTTGAAATACTTAGTTTTTATTTGTGCTGCTTTATCTGAGTTTTTGCCTTGGATTGGAAGCCAAGCCTTCAATAATGTATGGGAAAAGCAGGTGGAACTCAAAGAAGTGATGTGTGGAGAAAATTATTCAAGAGGCTCAAGGATGGTTGTGGAAATGCCAGAGCTATGTACAGGAATGTTTGCTTAAGAAAACTCGCTAGATAACGTACACACTGAAAAGTTTTACCATTGAGACACATGCATCTTCAGTGACCACAGTTTATGCACTTCCACTATTGCAAAGTGATCCCTTTCAGAATTCGTCTTCTAAATGGTCAAGTGACCACAGAGTTTGATTTTGTTTTATTTTCTGGCATGCTGTAGCATCCTTTCTGTTCTCTTATTCCATCATTGCCTTATGACTCTGAATGGCAATGCTAATAGATTTTTTTTTTGTAATCTTAGTGAGTGCACTGCAGTCCAACTCATCTGGAGATAATTTTAATGAAGTATCCAGCTTTTTATGTCTCTGGCATGCACAGCTGAAAACACATGATATGTCCTCAACATGTGTAGGCCATAAGAGTTAACAAAATTGAAACCCACTTAAAGACTCTCCCTCTCCCTTTTCTGATCACCTTTCATCTTCCTGTGTCCCATCACCCCTTCCCTTCTCTTTTTCTACTTCCTTCTTTTCTTGCATTCACTGTCAGGAAGGGCCGGCACCGAAGGGCCAGTTGAGCACAACACGACGCCGGCAGAGACTGGCAGCTGCAGTGGCTACAACAGTGAGTGGATTTAAAACTCAAGGGATAGCTCTAAAGATGGGGAGCTGTGTAACTTGATGGTGTAATAAGCTTATGAAAATGTTTCTTGCACTTTTTGGAGGTGTCCCTGCTACCCACTTTCAGCTGAGTTTCTTAGAAGTGGTCAGGCCCAACACAAAAGTATTCCATAAATGTGGGTCTGAGCTTGTTTACATGGTGCGTGTCCCTCCTCCTTTATGCAAGTGCAAGTGACAGGCTCAGGCCCTGCGCTGAATATGTCTTTGACATATTATACAAAATAGAAAAAAATTACCAAATTCTGTTAAAAGATGTTGTGACAGTTATAGCAAGACAGCAGAACTAAGGAGATTTGTTACAAATAACCATGGAATTACAAAACTTTCTGGTAGTTTTATAAGTAGTATAAGGTTAGCCTTTTCATTTGAGGCACTTTGTTTGCATTCCATAATCCCAAAAAGTCATATTACTACCTCAGTGTCTGTATGTGGTTTTGCTAATTCTCTAAGTCTTTGTCAGAAAATGTGGAGCTATGAAATCAACACTGGGGCTGGGAATTAGTTGTGGGAAGCCCTGTTTGTGAAACTTAATTACCATCAAAACGATATCTTTAGCTACTGCTTTATCAAGAAAGTACTCATTAGGAAGGCCCAACATAGACATTTGTTCTAATCTATCAACTGATGAGTACAGCAGTGAGATAGGAAGGAGTGTGCAGCCGAAGATTGAAGTGAGCTTTAAATGCATACTCCTTATCTAGCCCAATCGGTGTCTTCACCAGGCTGAAGTATTCCAGTCTGCTGTTCCAGGCTGAAGCTGAAATCCCCTAGATCAGACAAAGTTTCTGCTTGAGCCTAACTATCTTGAGCTCCTGCTACCTGAACCACAAACTCAGTTATTGCTATGCTCTTTTAAAAAGTGTTTCAGACATATCAGTGTTTCTCCAGCTTCCAAATTAACTCATCTAAATTTATTCCTCCATGATCACTTGATGCTGAATGCTGTGCTCCATAATTGATTGCTATTTTGACTCCGTTGGTCTGCCTGCCTAGCACAGAAATTTTCCTGATTCCCAGTGTACTGTTTGCTCTGGGCTGAGCAGCGTTGGTGGGAGGCTCTAACCAGAAGGCTCAGCAGCAGTTAAACGGCTTTGGCAAGGGTTGTACTCCTTACCTAGGGAGTGCTTCAGTGGACAAATACAGCTGGGATTGGATTGGAAGGCAGTAAGAGTACAGCGAATTGCTGAGTCGTTACCTGCAGCTGAAGTGAGGACCTGTTGAAGGAGGTGTTGGAGGAGCTGGAAAAAATGCAGGAGGAACCAAAACTAGAGTCACCAAAATGACTCTGTGGCTGTGGCAGTGTTTGTGGCCATGGCCTGTTCTTCCTGGCTGATGCATAAAATGGTTGTTTCTCCCAGAGAGTGAAGCTGTGTGCATAGAATGGGGGATACAGAATTATATCAGCTAAATGCACAGCAGAAAGAGGTTTTCCTTACAACCCACTTGACCAGGAACAGTCTGTTCCTACATGAACACGTAGTTCTGAAGAAGGTGATGGAGGGGTGGGTATAACGCCTCTGGTGTAAAGCAGGAAGTTGGGACAAGGTTCATCTGAGGTTGTGTCTAGAAGTGTCTGTATGGAGAAAACTAGAGTGATGCATCAAGAAGCTAAATATCTTTCCAAAAACCTTCAAAACAACAACAATAATAAGCAATCAAAAAGAAAATAGTTCATGAAGTCAGGATCAAGTCACCATTAACACAGAGAGAAGGCACATCAGTGAAAGGAAAAAAGGGGAAGAGAAGTATATTGACAGTGTTTCTTGGACTGTTGCCTGTTCAAGAGAATGAAAATGGCTGTTTAATGTGTTTTTTTCATCTGTTATGGAAAGTAGCTCGGAAACTTTTCTAAAAAATGCATATGAGGAGAGTTCATGTCAATCAACGATTCAGTATTTTTGGTTCTTGTATTTAAAGCAGTCAGTAAGACTACTTGTCTCTGTCATGTGAATGTATATTTCTTGCAAGTAGTGTGATATATTTGTAGAACATGTAAATTCTGGTTCTAGGGCATAATTGAAAATACTATTTTTTCAACAAACCTCACTGCAGAAACATTTCTTTTCAGCCTGGTCAGCTGAGGTTTGAGGTGGAAATGATGGATCTAAAGCAGATCTCTTCAGCTTGATTCATCACGGAGTGACACAGATCCCCCCTGCATGTGTGGGCAGCCTGCCTGCAGCTCTGCCAGTCCATGTAGGTCTGGGGGACCTCCCCCATCACCACAGGCATGTGGGGCTGGGGGGGACTCTCCCTCAAGCTCTGGCATGATAGCTGGTATCAGCTTCTTTCCTGCCTTCTGGATAGTCTGGAAGATTGGGTATGTGCTCCACATACACAGGTACAATGTAGATACCTACTCTGCCCTCCTGGAGCCACCTGGAGCAGTTGAACCTTTGTGGTGCTCCCAGAAAGTTCTGAAAACCTGCTCTCCCATTTAAGAAGGAGAAAGGTTTTGGAAAGGAAATTTTATAATTAACCTATATTTAGCCACAGTAGTCTGTTAACCTAATTTTGCTGGGCTCTTGAGAGAGGCATTCTGGTACTCGTGAAGAAGATAAAGGGTTAAATAGCCAGTACGAATAGAAGGAATTTATTCTACATCTTCTGTTATTGAATTCTTCTTGATATGAGGCTAAAACGAGGTCCAGTAAAAAAATACTTACTTTGTTGATATAGCTGGAAATCAAAATACGTGAGAGCAGGAATAAAGCTTATATTAGATAGGCGCTATAGAGTTGTTGTTTAATGTGCTATATGTATCTGGAAATCGAGAAAGAACAGAGTGGAAAATGTATTTCACAGAGTATGCTCATGAGTGGAATGATTAATACATCCAACAGGATTTTGAGGGTTTCATTGGAGAATCAGAACCTAAACCTAAAATATGTATTGATGTCTGCTTTTGCAGGAAGGAATTGATAAAACCATTCCCTGATCTAATCAAATAACAAGGTACCAAGTTCAACCACTGATGGCAGTATAGAACTACTCTGTTTATAAAAATTCTTAGTAATATGACTTTTTATGTTATCTGCTGCTCTTTATCATGCCTTGGAAGAGACATTTTATATTTTGGCCCCATTTTTCATATTTGAATGATTACATTGGGCTGCAGTGTGAAAATTCTTGATTTACACATTTGATTAATCTAATGAAATTAGTTTGATTTAATGTGCTAAACAGTGCTTGATATGTTAAACAATGCTTAATATTTAAGTAACAAAATGTAGTTCTGCATGCCTTTCTGTTGCATTTACGTTTGAAAATCATGTTCTTGGCCTGATTTTCATATAAATATGTGTAAATGGTAACATGAAAGTAAAACACAACATACACTCACACACGCTTCACAGATATAGCCGTGGTCGCCATACAGCGCATATGTAGCACACAGGTAACTGCTCAGTACGTGATACATGTGTATATAACTTAGAAAGACTTGCATGTACTTTTTTTTATTACTGTACCTGAAAAGTAGAGGAGAAAGAAAAGTGGAAAGATAACAAACTAAATCCTTTGCTCCATCTTACTAAACCATATCTCACTGCATTTATTTGTGGTTCATGTATTTTAAATGAAAATCAGGTGGAGTTCTGATTTTATTTTGTTGTTATTGTTTATTTGTTTAGTTAAAAAGAAATTAGAAAGACTGCTTCTTCCCTCTTCATAGTTGCCAGTACGATGAGTTTCAACTGAAGATTTATGAGTAGTTTTGAAAGACTTCAATGATATATTTGATAACATTATATCCTATTTCCAGATATGTGGAGGAATTTGCATACTTCAAACATTGGTATTGCAACAACAGACTCATCTACAATCACTCCCAAATGTCCAAATGTAAAAGAGCATGTCTCATGGTTCAATTTTCCAGTAATCTTCTAAGCATTAGGAAATCATCTGTTTCTTGCAAATGCTGGAATTTAAATACTCCATCATTAGCAGTTAGCTGTGTGTTTTCTGGCCTTATGTTTTCTGTTTCAGTGAAAAAATTCAAGAGAAGTCTGCATCAGCTGTGTTGAGATTTAGGAGAGTAAGAAGTTAACATGTTCACTCTTACTGTGTTCTTCACATTATGAACTAAGTCTTTTCAGAAGAAATTTATATTTTGCTTCAACAGAATCAAAAGTCTGGTTACACCTTATACAACATTTCTTCTCTGTTTCTCACTGCAGGTCCCTTTCAGTGCTACGATGTCACCTGTTCGATTGCATTCATCCAACCCCAACCTTTGTGCAGACATTGAGTTTCAGGCTCCCCCAAGCCATGTAACAGACCCTCTGGAGTGCTCTACTGAGTACATGAAACTCCAAGAAGAGTTCTGCTTGATGGCACAAAAAGGTAGCTGGGGATGCCAAGCCTTTCCTGCAATGTGCTTCTCTGTTGTGTTTCTTTTTTGCCTTTACTTAGTTATGGCCAGGACTTTCATCTGCATTAGATGATACTGTACAAGAGATTTTAGCTGTAATAACAAGGTACCAAGTTCAACCACTTATTATCTTTCTTATATTTTCCATGCATGTCATAAATGTAGAGACAGGTAAACTCTGGAATTTTTTTCCAAGTCTTCTGAACTACTTTCTGCATTCTGTAAATGTAAGTGACTGGATTTACAAACATTTTTTTTTCCTGAGCAAAATGCATTGTTTCTCCCCCAGGATGATTCAGAATGTAACTGCTACACATAACGCTATGAATTCATTTTTGTGCAGTATTTTCTACGTTAGTGGAATCAATGGAGAAAGAGCTTATTACAGGAATGTACTTAAGAAATGCTATTTTATTGCCAGTAAGTGAATGGTTCTACAAACTGAAAAATACCATTTAAAAATGGTTTTGTTATCAGTTTGCTGTTACATAACAAACATAGAAAAAAAAGTGAGACTGATATCTTAAAAAAATTCAAAAACCTGTTTGAAGACCAAGTAATCCTCTTTATTAGTACAATATTAAGTCCTAGCAGAACTGATGTTTCTGTTACTCTGAAAAGTACAAATAAAAAAAAGAAAGAAAATAACGCGCATTGGACACAGTTTTTCCAAATATGCACCTTTCCATATGTTCAGCACCAAGAATATGCTGAGATGAGATGTGTGTGAACTTACAGTGCGCACATTACAATCGCAAGCCGTAAGTGTTTGTGCTTAATCTGGCATGGATTACTTGAAGTTCAGACCCTGTTTCAAATGTCCATATCTGTGGGATTGAAGTCTCACTCTCGTCTTTATTGCTGAAGTATTGTAATAGATGTCAATGTGATTTCTGTAGCCGAGAAGACACCTGTTTTATGTTTTTCTTTTTGCTTAGTGCATTCTCTTTTGAAGTCTGCCTTTAACAGCATAGCTATAGAGAAGGAGAAGCTTAAGCAGATTGTTTCAGAGCAGGATCTTACAGGCCACAATGCTCAAATAGCTCACCTCAGACAGTCCCTCTCTCAGGTATGTTCTTGATCTGATTTTAAGCGCATCTATCTTGTCCGATGCACTATTTCTTTTGTATTTTTGCCATTTCCTGAAGTAAAAGGAGCCAAGAAAAAGCCAAGTCCTCAACCAGAACTATGGCATATTCTGTAATGATGTATATCTAACCTCAGTGCATGTGGAGGTGAGGGATATAATTTGTGTAAGCATGTATTTGTTATGGTTTTCCAAAGTAAAGAAAAAGGATCAAATGTTTTTATACAAATGCTAGATGTCTTTCTTGGAGCTGTTCCAGCACAGCCAAGGAAATATTCTTGTTTTTATAATTAATTTTTAAATTTTGACTGTATATTGTCAGATTTGTTTTATATGTCCGTGTCTCTAAAAGCAAAAGGAATCCTGGGTTGCAATATAGTCATGGGTAAATTGGATTTTCAGATACACACCTGTTACTCTCCAGCATCTCTCCCACATCACCTAAAGGAAAAATTGTAATTTGCTTTAGTGGGGAAGAAGAAATAAGCAACAATAACTCCTCAGGTTGCAAAATAACTGAATTTTTAAAATGCATTGTCAAGGAAGCATAAAAGTGTTTGCTGGATTGGTGTGGAAGACTGCATCTGCAAGAAGCATGAGTAGAAGTTTAAAGACAAACCTTTCTATAGATACAAATGCATATCATGTTATGCAGATTGATTGTAGTGCATTGTGATAAAAAAGGATTAGGGGCAAGAGATAAGGGTAAACATATCTGGTTATTGACACAAATTTATTTAAGACCCGTGGTTATTTATTAGCAACTTGCTTGAAATAGGGAATCATGTTTTCTTCTTGGTCCTAGCCTCCAAGGTTAGTTTAAAAGTCACTATCACACATTAGTTCACTGTCTCAATGAAGAGTAAGTAGAAAATTGACTGTGACTCGGTTTGTCCAGTCTCATGGCCAGGTCTGAGGTGTTGAAGAAGCTACTGTGAGGCTGCTGCTAGTCATTACCTTCCCTTTCTGAAGGATGTCATCTATGAACGTGTCCAGACCATTTCAGAACAAAGCAAAATTGGGTAATTTAAACTGTTTGGTGACAGTTTAACCTTACCTATTTTCCTTTGGTCTTTCTTTGTTTCAGTACATTCATGCAATCTATTCCTGAATCTGCACTAGGGGGAGACAGAAGGTTCTTACTCCATTGTAGCAATCCTTTTCTACTAAAACAATATGTCTCTCTGTTCTTTTCTATAATCATCTGTGCTGGGAATATATTAAGGTTAAGTCAGCCATGTTCTAGGTATGCAGCATATCATACTTCTGGATTTCAGAATCTGGCACGCAAGCCTTACCAAATAACAGATAATACATATATGTATGCGCCCAAATTTATAATCTAGGTTGGACTTTAAAATATGAAAAAAATCAGTAGATACCGGACACCAGTTGAATTCTGTTGGTATTTGTGATATTGTAGTGGATCAGTAGTGCAAAATAAGTATGATGGCAAATCTATAAAATTGATCTGGGTGGGCAGACAAAGATACTAGCAATTATGTTGGTTTTACTGGAAATGAAGCAATCTCTGTTTGCAGCCTCTGAGTGCTGATAACCTTGACTCAGAAGGGGCTGTGTAGTTGTAAACCAAGAATTGCCTCTTCAGGCATTTTGTGGGTAGTTCCCATTTATTGTTCTGCAGTTTCACTCTTTCTTGCTGCATTCACTCCCCATTTCCATAATGTACATAACCCACCAGTACACCTGCCAAAGAGCTCTCTGAAGAACTGAGGTAGAATGCCAGTGTTACATTGTGGGAGAACAGCTGCCCCACCGTCTCCTGAAAATCAGTGAAGGCAAAGTAACCAAAGATGAGATCATATTAGAGAGGATCTCAAAATGGGTATCTCCCTATGAATGGAAGAAAGGAGGTTCTGTGACTTTTTTTTTAAGGAAATTGCTGGAAAGAAGCTTTTTTTCTTTTTCTTTGCTTTTCTTTTTTTCTTTGTTTTTGTTTAATGTTTACATTTTAATTTTAAATGAAATGTGCAATTTTTATTTTAAGGCTCTCAACCAGAATGCTGAACTAAGGAGTCGCTTGAACAGAATACATTCAGAATCTGTTATTTGTGATCAGGTTGTCAGTGTAAATATTATCCCTAGTCCTGATGAGGTAAGACTTTGGCCTTTAATGGATTTAGAGTACAAACAAACCTTGCTAATTCTCACTAAATAGCTGAAACACACCTGAAAAATTATTGAATTTTTCAGATTGGCAAATGTTCATTCATAGAAAAAGTCAGGTTATATTTCCTTACATAAAATCAAACTTCGATCTTTTGTTTTCCATATGTCAGACATGAAAGAACTCAGCTTGGTCTCTTTAGAGGAGCAGAGAAGGACTCCAGTTTTGGAATATTAATTGTTGGCTGTGGGAATTAGTGAGGTTTTACTGTATTTGAATGTATCACACAGTAGCTAACCAATTCTGTATCTTAGTTTCTTGCCAAATCAACAGAATGATTTAGTGTTTAATGGCCTGATTTTGCAAGTGCCTAAAGGGCCTCACGTTTAGTATCTTGAGTGGTGCTGTTAAAATCAGAAGGTTCAGGCTATGAACCAAGCAGTGCACTAACATTTTTGCAACACCTAGTCTTTCTTGTTTTGCTTTCCTTAGTCAACAGATTAATGAACGTTTGTATTAATAACAGTGAGTTTCCCTTGTGACAAATCTGGATTTGTGCACTGTAATATATTACAATTATTATGGTCACTTTGGCAACCATTCTGCTTGCATTTTACAAAAATGTTCTTGATTTGTCATTTGCACTATTTTTTTTCTATGCATATGCCATTTCAATCAACACAGTCTTGTCTCCTAATTACTTCTTCCAACAAACAAGAAAGGTAAATTTTTTTTGTTTATTTGCTTTTTGAAAACGCCCAAACAATTTTTCCAAGAATCCAGCTTGTTGGAGGCTAGCAACAAAAGATAGAAGTGAAGTGGTGCCACAGCACAGAAATCTGCAGTGAGGTTCTAGGCAATGTCCATCTCCCCTGTTCTGTATTTTTTGTTGATTAGCTGTTGCTTTTTCATTTGTTCATTGTCGTGGTAGAAGTGTGCCTGACTGAAGAAGTCTTTCAAAGAAGTTTCCAGATCTCTCATTCACTTATCGTGCTTGTTTTATATATATCTAAATCTTGCAGCATGTAGATTATGCCTATGTGAGGGTCTTTTCCAGGTAGGAACACGTGTATTTTTTCTAAGTCCCTCTAGTTTACATGAAACCTCAAAATTTTAATCACTTCCTCTAAAGATTACGGTAAAATGAGCTTCTGTTTTCATTATAATTCATCAAGCGCCACAATCCATCTGCAATCTTATAAGTCCTAATGAAAAAGGAATGGGTTTTAGCCTTTTGGCTTGTTTATGCTTTTTTGGGCTGTTTTGTCAGTGCATTTTGAGGTAACTGTGTAGAATAATTCTGCAGGATTAAGATGTCAACAAAACCATATGCAGGAGTGCTGGAATAAGATTGATGGGGATTGTGCTGCAGTCTGAAGAGTTAACCATGTTTAGAATGGCTTCAGTAGTTTCATCTGTATTATCTCCCAGGAACAACATGCTGTGTAAATAAAGGGATTAAGTCAGAAACCTGTTTCCCTCCACAGCAACAGATCCTGTGGCAAAGTGGTACAGGGAGAGAATCTTAATTTTTCTTAATGTGATAGCCTGCAGGGTAATGTTGAAATCTGGTGTTCCTCCTATCACTAGCAGGAAGAGGAGGGTACGTTTCACTATTTTAGCTTGCTGCAATACTGACATACACATAGCACAGTTTTGAATCCGTGACTTTGCTGTTACATTTTTTTAGAATAAAATGTAGAGAGTTCATTCCCTTTAGTAGTATTGAATAAGTGTTAATGGCATAATTCAAATGAGATTTGGAATATAAACACAGAATAAAAGCCCATAAAAATATATATTATAGCTATCCTCCTAAATATTCTAACATTTCAAACATTGTTACTAAACTGGTTCATGAGGTCATTTATTTGGAAAGTAACTTATAACTGCCTGACCTTATGAACCTTTATAATTAAATTTTAGTTGTATCAAAGCCAGCTCCCAGTGATGTAATTTATTATTACCAGATGTCATTTCATCTGAAATTCATTGTTGAACTTGTCTGACACACCCAGCTATTGTCCACAAAATCATTTCTCTGCATAGAGAACTAGATCTGCAATTTCATGTTGCTAAAACTTGGCAGTAGATGCTGGGCAGGCCTCAAGTGAAGACATGGATCTCACTGTTCAAAATGCATTTTTTTTTGTAATCCTCAGTCTCATCCGTTAGGTACACACAAAGTCCTACTAAAATGCTGTCTTCGCTCTCTGTGCTTTTATTTGGCATAGAAAAACTTATTCGGGTGATTTACCCATTCTACGCATATTTCTTTAATATTAGGAATAATACTTTTACTATTCTGTGCTTTATTTACAGACGGGTGATCAAATTCATGTCAGTTTGCCACTGTCTCAGCAAGTTTCTAATGAAAGCAGACTTTCTATGTCTGAATCTGTTTCAGAGTTCTTTGATGCACAGGAAGTGCTTTTATCTGCCAGCTCGTCAGAAAACGAGGTAGGCTATGACAGCATATGGCAGCTGTGCTGCTGGACAGAGTTAGGTAGTGCTAACACTAGGGAATCTTGTTTTTAGTAATGCTACTTAGAATAAAAAGCTATCAGAATGTATAAAGTGTAGATAAACAAACGTGAGACTACCGCAGAAAGAGGTGTAGGAGCTCCCTGAAGCGTAAAACTGACTTGGAAGTTAGTTGTGCCAGTAACTTATGTTCAGTACATGTCCTTTCTAGACTATGGCAGTTCCACCTAAGGATGATACAGACAGTTACATCTGACAGTGCAGTCAGTTAAATTCAGGTTTTAAAATATTCTTTTAAAAAGTCTTCTACTATAATATGAATATAAAGTTATTCTCTGTAATGAGAAAAATAGACAAAAAGTAATATTTCTGGAAAAACACTTGTGTAAAACAATTCTTAAAAATAGTCTTTTTACCTGATGAGATTCTTGTTTTGCAAAATGATGTTTATATAATTTGTTTGCTGAAACACAAGTTGCATTTTCATGTTTGGCTCTTTATAAAAAGCACGAATCTGACTATCTCTTCTCACCTCCCATCCCTAGTGCATTATGTTATCAATTTTTTGTTTATCCCTGATCTTACTTGAAGCTGCCTTTTGCAGATCTCATGTCTGTATTTGGATTATAAGGAATTCAGAAACGCGAGGACAGCGTAGCATTTGTTTTTATACTTTTAGTGCATTGGCACTATGGACTGATTCAAACATCCAGTTGATTTTGTTAATAGTTCTAATTGGATACAGATTATTTCTTTGGATATTTGTGTCTCTGTTAACTATTTTGGTCTATTTTGGTAGTATATTTTATATGTATTTGAGTTAATGGATATTTTATTTATGTTTTAGGCTTCTGATGATGAATCTTATATCAGTGATGTGAGTGACAATATATCTGAGGACAACACCAGTGTTGCAGACAACATTTCTCGGCAAAGTATACTGTGTTTCAAACTTTGGGAAATTTCGTTGGTTATGTTCATGTACCAGAATTACTGCATGTCAATACAAGACCAACTCAGCTGAAAACAGTGAAGTTGGGCTTGCTTGCTCTGGCAGTGATTTGGTTGAATGGAGAACTCTGTTTTTCTTAGTCTGGTGCTTTCTTATGATAATATTTTTTTCCCTTCCCAGTTCTTAATGGTGAGCTAACAGGAGGCGCATTCAGAAATGGACGGAGAACTTGTCTCCCTGCTCCCAGCCCCGACACCAGTAACATCAATCTGTGGAATATTTTGAGAAATAACATTGGCAAAGATCTTTCCAAAGTATCCATGCCAGTTGAGCTAAATGAACCTCTGAATACCTTACAACATCTTTGTGAAGAGCTGGAATACAGTGAACTCTTGGACAAGGCTGCTGAAACAGATGATCCTTATGAACGCATGGTAATGCATTTCGTGTAGCACTTCTGTCTGTGTTAAACCGGGAGCTGTTGAGTGGAGTCTGTGCAGGGTCTTCTCTTTCTCCTCCTGGTCACAGACAACAGACCTCCCTGCTGGGTCAGAAAAGTGTTGTGAACGGCTACAGGTGGTGGGTTTGATCTGAACAAGGCTGAGGGATATTTTTTGACCTCAAACCAAGTTCTGCAGTTGTAACTAATTCATTTAAGATTGATCTCATGCCCTGTGACTGTAGATGTAGGCATTGGCAGTTTCTAACTCTGCAGCATCCTTTCCTGGGTTTCAGTGATCAAGTCCAGCAGCCTTCAAGAGTTAATCAAGTCTGTGGCTGGCTTATGATCAATATAGGTGTGAATAAGATGTCCTCCCAAGCAATTTCTAATAGGGAAGTTTCAAAACACCAAAACAAAATTTGCCAGCGTAGCCTGTCTTCACGTCCCCTGTAAGTATGTTTTGGGTTTTTAACTGGCAGCCAGCAGCCTGTGCTCAGCTCTCAGGGTCCTTTGATCTGTCATGTCTCCTTTTCCTCAGAAGACGCAGGGAAAGGCTGTAAGGGAAAGTTGGGAGTGTTGTTGCTGAACATATCTGCTGTTCCCTGGAATGGGCTGCCAGCACTGTGGATAACTGGGAGAAGAGAGGTTGCCTTTGGCTGTCATACAGTTGCACACTCAAGTCCCTGAACTGCTGTGTTCACAAGGCCTGCAGGAGAGTGAGGAGTCCTAAATACTGAAGAAGTTGAACCTGTCTTGTAAAAGGGAGTTGAATTATTCATCATCACATTCTGGTTTTTTACAAGACTCAGGAGATGATCCTAATGGGTCCCTTCCAACTCAGAATATTTTGTGATTCTATCCCTCACAAAAGGAGGGAGATTCTGTAAGGAGTGGGCAGGATTGTAATGAGTAAAGCAGGCTGATTGCCGCCTTTGTTGAGAAGTTTGGAGGGTCAGTATCGAAGTAGTAAGGAGAATTTGGGAAGGAAAAGCCATGGTGCAACTGAAAGCTTCCTTGGAAACATGGATTCAGTCCCCTTCTCTGCTGCAGATGTCTGCTGCAGCACTTGGGAATACAAGCCAAACATTTAGAAAACACCTTAAAAATGCCAACTGCACACCTGAACTGAGGCATATAGGAGGACTTGGGAAAGAGCTGAGTACCCAAAGCTTGTGGTAGCAATGCTGTGAATATATTACTGCTTGTTCACTGTTCTCTGAAAGATCAGGACTTTGCTATCTTCAATAAGCATTCAAAAGCAGTGGAAACCTTTTTTCTTCACATCGCTCTCTATATCATAAGGATAGTAAACTCCTTCATTTCTCTGCAGTGTTTTATAGTTAACTTGAAAAGGAATTTGAAATTAATATGAAAGCAGTTTTAGAAGAATGAAGGTTTTTACTGCTGAAGAAAATCCTGTGAAAACAGTGTTAATTTTGTTGATGCTGCATTTCTGAATAATACAAAATGAGTAGAGAATGGAGCACCTGTTACACAGTGGGAGGAAAATAAAGCATGTAAAATCTCACATTAAGATCGTGTCCTCACTAGTAGAAGGAGAGGGGAACCTGGTTAAGGTTTGCCCCACAGGTAGCATATTCCCAATAGCTGATTCATTTCTACCCCTGTACTGTTTTTCTGAAGTTTTGTTTGGACTTCTGACTGGCTGATGTGATTTTTTTTAAACTCTGTAAATGGGACCTGTAAACTAAATAACCATGGCATGTCACTTAATTTATTACTCCCAGTTAAGGTTGGCTTAGAGATTATTAAATTGTGGTTATGAACATAGACAAGGGGGCTCTTAAGGCTGTACATGTGTGGAAGATCTGGAGATAACTCTGTGTTAAGGGCATCCTAAGTGAGAGCTGTTTATGTTTGGCACTAAATAAAATAGTTCCCATAGGAAAATGGTATGTGATCTTGTAATTAGGAGTTATCACATAATATTTATTCACAGGAAGAAGGACTAGAGCTGGGTCTGGTTTAGGTCACTAGTGGTAAGCCTGGTCAAAGCCAGACAAACTGTGTCATGTGCAGATTGTCATTTTAAGGGACTATTGAAAGACTCAATGAGGCCATTAAAAAAAGAAATTATATCAACAGAAGAAATAAAGTTTATACTGGTTCTGGCTGGTACGCATGGCTTCACTCTTAGGCATGCTTCATTAATCCAGTTTTCACTCTGAGCAGAGTGAGTTGAGTGGTACCACACAGTGATGGCACATACACAAGAATGTCTGCCTATTCTCACGTTCTGGTCTGTATTTTCACAGGTTCTCATAGCTGCCTTTGCAGCATCAGGCTATGCCTCTACATACTTTAGAGCAGGAAGCAAGCCATTTAACCCAGTGCTTGGTGAAACTTACGAATGTATTAGAGAAGACAAAGGATTTCGATTTTTCTCAGAGCAGGTAAAGCTTGTTTCTAGATAGACACTCCTGTTTAGAATTATATTTTTGGTTCTTCATTTTATAGAATAATCCCATTTTTTCTTTCTAGTTAGAATGATTTTCTTTCTTTGGAGTAAATACTGTTAATATGAGTGAAATTCATTAAATGCTAGAAGGAATAAATTTTTATAGTAATCCCAAGGAACTGTTTTAAGTACAGTGTTTTAAGTACAACCACTCAAGTTGTATCTGTTTTCATAGCTATGTGGGCTATTTAGTATTTTCGCATTGCAATAACAATTGTACTGTCTTAGGAATGAAAATTAAATGTTTTTAACTTGACCGAACTGTTTTTCAGGTTAGCCACCATCCTCCCATTTCAGCCTGTCACTGTGAATCGAAAAACTTTGTGTTTTGGCAAGGTATACTTTTTAATTCTAAAGCGTAGCTTCTTTTTTATCATCAAGTGAAAATTTTGTACAAGCTGAGCTTTGCATTTGGAACTTACTCAAAATTTCTATACTTATTGTTTTGAAGTGGCATATTATAAACTGATGATCTGATTTGTTTTACTCCAAATTCTCATTCTTAAGAGTGAGCAGACATGTTACAACTTCCCCTGTCACTTGCAGCCTGTTTATACTCTTCCGTTTATAAGGTTTTTACCAATAAAATTACTATTTCTTACAAACACAAGCAGTTCTTTTTACAGTTGAAGAAATAACTCTTTCTTTCCTTGTATCTACTGGCATAATCCTTTAATTTGTATTGAATATTTGCACAAGACATTTGACAATCATGCAGCACAGACATGATTCTTAATTAAACTTACATTTAGTTTTTCTGACCTAATGTAATTTTCTAGTATTTTTTCCTTTAGTATTTTCATGGCAAATTCATTCTATTGACTGCCCTGTTTTGAACTGGGTAGTCTAACACCGATGGTCTTGTGCCACACAGATCACTGCAAGGCAGAGACTGTGGTCATTTCAGTTTTTTAAATATTTCACTATTATATTCAGATATCAGGTGGAAAAACAAATTCTGGGGGAAATCAATGGAAATTCTGCCAGTTGGAACCTTGAATGTGACTCTTCCAAAGTAAGCTACTGTCCTCTCTCCTTTTGTTTTCAGTCTTTGGTGCACTCTAGTCTGTGCTGCCTTGTGAGTGGGTTGGGGGAAGTGTATGCAGACATCACGTGGATTGTATTGACAAGAGTTGGTGCCTTAGTGTTCAGGTGTGGTTACTGGAGCTTTTTTGAGCCTGAAGATCCATTTTTGTGTTTAAAGGAAAAATGTACAAACTCTCTAGAAAGTGATGGAGAGAGGGGGATAGAAATGTTTCGGGAGAGAGAACCCATGTTTTAAATGTACAAAAGTAGTGATGAGGCATGCAGAACAAGGCTGCAAGGCAGGACTGTCGGCCGCTGGTGTTCTAAGGCTCTCAGTGCCACTGAGTGTTCCCTCAGAACATCCAGACCATGAAAGGCCTTTTTTCAAAATGTAGATAAACCAAAATTTGTTCTTCAGATGTTGGCAGAGTAGTGAGAAGCAGTAGCTTCACCCACCAGTAAGACTAGTTGCAGTTTGTAAATCCTAAGAATGTGCAAGGAGTGGATACTTTAAACACGTCTCCTGTTTTGGCAGGGGTGTTCTTGCTCCTGTGCATTGCAGCCAGCCTTCCTTTCTGCCTCTAACAGTGTAGCATCACTCCACTTCTTTATCCATCTCATGAAATTGACGCAAATGCACTCTGGAGCAGCTTTGCCTTCTGTCTTCATGCTTTCCCCTAAGCTCTGAAGGAGAATGTGCTTTGCACAATATGATTCCCTGGTTTTATTCTCTTGTTTGACATTAGAGATGCTCTGACTGGATAGCTGTTAGAGAGGGAAAAGGATGATGTGCCAGTGTGCTCCTGGCTTCCTACTTCCTTTCCTTGATCTCCTTTTCATAGTTATTTTGTTCTATTTGTGATTTAATTACATTTTCTGCTTATAGCCTCAATTCACCCTTATGTTGATCTGTGGGTCACTGTCCTGTCCCTGTAGGAATTGTGGCCAAAGCATTTGATGCTCTGAGGACAGTGAATATGCCGTGCAGGGCTTCAGTGGTTCATAACGTGTTTATTTGTGATTTATAGCACCTTTCTGTAGTTCTGTGCACTGGAGCTTAGGTGAGCTTCTCTAAGGAGAGTTAGTAATGTACTCAGATGCAGGACTTTGTCATCTGTGCAAATGTTTTTGGGCAATATAGTTTGTTTTTACAATAAAGGACCAATGTCTTACTTTTTTGTCACTAACAATCATGATTAATAGATGTTACCAACTACTTTTTAATCTGTTCTTAGGTATGGAGATTACTATGTCTGGAACAAAGTCACTACTTGCATACATAATATTCTTAGTGGAAGGAGATGGATAGAACACTATGGAGAGATAACCATCAGAAACACAAAAAGCAGTGTTTGTATTTGTAAACTCACTTTTGTCAAGGTAACATATGGATGCTAATATATATCTTATATTCATATAACAGTGTAATTTAAGGATGCATCAAGCTGCTTCTTCACTGTTCCCGAAGTCCACATTCCACTTTTTATCCTTTATTTCTTTTAACAGTATTCATAAAATGTAAATTGTCAAATGAGAAGGCTGTGTCAAGTAGTATGATTCTATTCCACTGAACATTCGATATCAGTGTATTCCATTGCTGTACAGCTGTGTGCTGTACTGTTTTTGATTAGAAATGAAATGTCAAATTTTTTTTATATTACCGCAAGGAAAACACAAAGTGACTATACACTACCATGCCATTTTACTTCTCCCTTTACTATTATTTGGTGGTCAATAATTTATCTCTTTAGATTACTTAATTCTGCTTTCATTCATAGTATTTTAATATCCAGACAAGGATCATATATAAAAATAGAACTCTGTATAGCTATGTTACTATCAAGTATTTTCCCTAAAAATGAGTTTGTCTTCATATTGCAACAAAAGACATCAATACCATTGCAATGGGGTGTCAACATAAATCTGAAATTTGTGTTTTGATGGATGATCTGAGAATGGGCAGCTGGCTCTTGGATGAAGGTGTAAGAGCTAAATGTGTCTAAGGAAAGCAAAACAGAGAAGAGACACAGAAAGAAACAAATAACAAGTAATACTGGCTGAATGTCTTCCCTGCTGTAGTGTTCAGCACCCATCAAAGGATTCCCGTACAAGTACAGGTATATTCAGTACTTCCTCACATAGGAAGAGGAGTTTTAGCTGGCTCTGACTGGCAAAGGGTCATTTTTGCGGAATTGTGTGGGATTTTGGTTAATGAATGACAATGTAGTTCCCAGATGCGCAGATAATTTAAATACTTTTATGTCAAAACCACATAGCAAATTATGCAGTTTCTCCCATACTAAATCTGTTAGTTTTAGGACTATATGATTTTCAGTTTTGGTATTCTTAGTTCCAGGTGAGCTGCTCCAACACAGAATTTGGACAGTCAGCACCACATGCCGAGATTCATTCATGATGTGTATTGGTACAATGGGTTGTTGGAAAAGCAATGTGAGCTAGTAATTCTTGGTTAAACTTGCAGGTGAACTACTGGAATTCAAATGTAAATGAGGTCCAGGGTGTTGTGATAGATCAAGAAGGGAAGGTGGTTCACCGCCTTTTTGGGAAGTGGCATGAAGGCCTCTATTGTGGGGTTGCACCTTCAGCCAAATGCATATGGAGGCCAGGTAAGAAGCTTGTAATGAACTCTGGAAGGTGGTGTAGAGTAAGCCTAAACTATGTGAAGTTGTTTTAGCCTTCATTTTAAATACACAAAATGCTACTAAGAAATTAAAATTCCTGGCTAGACAAATAAACAAGAATTTACATGACTTTATAATGATGGTAAATGGAAATTTTCTAACAGGGCATTATCTTTTACATCTCAGTCTGACTCCTGGTCAAATGTGCTGGGGTCTTGGGGTCAACAGAAGAATAAAATTAAGAAAAAAATTGGGCATCCAGGCTGGACTGTCTGCCTTCTTACAGAGAGCAGGGTAACTTGTTTCGATTCAACAAATAGGAGTTTATTGAGTTTGTTGTCTTAATTCTTTATTAGCCTAAAGGATTAGTCTTCAGGGACAGTGAACACCTGGGACTTTCAGGATCTAATTTCGACTTCCTGATTGCTTAGAGGCCTGAGGTTGAATTAGTCACTCTTTGCACCTGTGTCTTTCATATGCGCATTATCCAGGAACTACTGTTCTTAGAATTTTGAATCCTACTTTGTATATTTGCTATTTTGAACCCGACTTTGCACCCTGCTCTCTGCAATGTCTGTTCTGACTCCTCATAGTGCTGAATCAGTCTGTGAGTGTGTGTTACGTTCCAAAATGAACTCTAAATATCAGTTAAGGTTAGGTTTTAGACAGACATTTGATAAGCCCACTTTCTGGGGAATAGGAGACTGCTTTTAACTTGAAAACCTTGAAAACATTAGCTTTTATTTAAAATAGAAGGAAGAGCATAAAAGTTTTGGATCTGTTAATACGCACTTACAATCTCTGCAGGATAAGCTGTTGAAATTAATATTTAGTGAATTTTGTTTCACCTAGAAAATAGCTTTTGATGCTTTTTAATTGTAAGAGTAAAATATATTAATTATTTTTCTGTTAAAAGTTTATAAATAGATGAATCTCTTTCATATTTAGAGTAATAGCTTAAAAAGCTTTTTTCTTTCTCTTATGTATTCAGGCTCCATGCCAACCAATTATGAACGTTATTATGGCTTCACAAGGTTTGCTATTGAGCTCAATGAATTAGATCCTTTACTGAAAGATCTTCTTCCTGCAACAGATGCAAGATTCAGGCCAGATCAAAGGCAAGAATGCTTATCTATACACTTAATGTTTGGTAGGTTCAAGGCTGAGCTTGGCTGAGTCTTGAATTTTGTCTGTATCTTCGCTGCTGTCTGAATTAAGCTGTGGAGGCTTCTGCTAGTAGAGAAGATAGTCAGTATTGCACTCAAATTTCTGCTTAATGCAGCTGAGGGAAATTAGAAAGCTTCTTGCTGATGCAGTAGAGCTATAGTGCAACCTTGGGGCAGATTCCTCATAACAAACTGAAAAACAGGCTCTGAAATGTCATGCACTTCTGCTATGAATGGAAGCAACACTAATTCCCTCCACATTCTCTGTTCATAGTTCTTCAGTGTTTGTGATATGCTGAAGTTACTGAACAAAGTGTGTGCCTTAGGCTGTAGGTCAGGTGCAGGTAGCTGGGGAGTTGCACCTCAGCCTGGATCTGAAAGTACAGCACCGACAGCACATTTGGATTCTGCTTGTCTTTTGTGATGATTGGCGCTGGAAAATCCCTTGGACCAGATACTCTGTGATTGCTATAGGGCCTGCTGTTATTCCTACAGGCTTCTGGAGGAAGGAAATATAGAAGCAGCAGCATCTGAGAAACAAAGAATAGAGGAACTCCAGAGAGCTCGGAGACGGTACATGGAAGAAAACGGCATCGAATATGTTCCCAAATTTTTTAAGTGAGTCTATTCTTTTGAGTAGTGAGGCTCTGTTTTCTATACTATAACTGGATGAAGTACTACAAGAATTACCACCATCACAGACTGATAATCATGAAAGTGTGGAAAGTTTCTGTTTTAAGAAAGATAATTAGATACCTGATACCTGCTTCTCTGAAGCAGTTTTTACACAGTTAAGCTTCATAGTTGGATGATCATTTTCTCCTAAGAGGCCTCAGCTATACAAGCCTGCCTACTGAAGTGTAATTAGAAGTATAATATTAGGATCTAAGGTTTAATTAGGGGCTTTTTTAAAGTCATTGCATAGACAAGTAATACCATGTGGCCTGAGCAACAAAATCATGCATGCATATATCTATAACATGTATATATAAATGTATATGTATGCACTAAAAATGTATTTATTTTTGAATGGAGGTGGGTTTTTGTTGGCTGTTTTTTAATAAGCATTCTTCTGAAACAAGGAACACTCATGCCAAGTAGCCTCATGTTTAGCATGTGGAATCAAAAGTGAAAAGACTGAATGTGTTTGATGCAGTTGTAGCATACTATAAGCAAAATACAGAGGAGACAAAAACCCAAACTGTTAAAGGTTTACATTCCCCAAGCTATATCTATTGGAAAATCCTCTTCACATAACCAGAATCTGTAGTGGCCAGAGGGGTTTTATGTGGCTCTAAGACCTGCTCACACAGATCAGGCAACAGATTTTCAGTCTTGGCTGTTTCCTCTGCCTTCCACTTTTGGTATAGGTAGAGGTTGATTTTGCCTTTAAATTCCTGACTTGTGTCCTTTAGATGTATGAAATTTGATTTAACATTGGGTTAGATCAGAGAGGTGTGGAATTTGATTTTATATTGCATAAGAGCAATATCTAAGGTTGAAACTTTTTTCCTCTCTTTATCTCTCTCTTTTTTTTTTTCCTTTTCTACAGAAAAGTTATTGATGCTAATCAAAGAGAAGCCTGGGTTACCAATGAAACCTACTGGGAACTGCGAAAGGATCCTGGCTTTAGTAAAGTAGACATTCCTGTACTCTGGTAAACTGAGAATGTAGACCTAGTAAACATATCACTTTGAAGAAAAAAAATAACTATGCACAATATGTTTCTTATAGCTAAGTGTGGTTTGTGGGTCTACGGAAAAACCATATCATACGCATTTCTATTCATCTTTATAATGGACTTTTGAAAGTGCATTAGACCAGGCCCCTGACCACTTCTGGATCTTTCTAATTTTGCAGCAGCCATTAAAAGTAAAAAAAAAAAAAAGGAAAAAAAAAGGAAACAGAAACCTTTTAAAGTTTCATACGCTGAAAATTCAGAAATAAAGAAGCAGATGAGTTATCCAAAGTCACTTGGAAGAGGTGGTAAGCGCAAAACTGCAACCGGTGCTTTAAACAGACATTAAAAGTAATACAATTTAAATTAAAAAAAAAAAAAAAGGAAGAAAAAGAGAAAAAAATCCACTTTGTTTCAACTATTTTTGTTAAAAACTTTTGGGTCACAACACTGTCATTTCTGGCTTCAGGTTAGTCCTTTGGTGTGATGTGCTTGGACTGGCCTTTGTCAAAAAGATATGCTTTTCTGGAAGCTGTTCCCATTCATATGCCATTGTTCATGCCTTAACAAAATATGAAGATGTACAGTAAGTAATTTTAAAATATCTATGCTTAGGCTTGTGTGAAGGGCAGATTTTTAAAGCTCTAGAATTTTATCACAATATAAATACTGGAAGACCTGCATTATTTGAAATCAAAAGATAACCAAACATCTAACTGTATTTCAGAGGTATGAGTTCTACTGTACAGGCTTTAGCTTTGGGATGCTGACTGTATAATCAGACTGAAAAGAAACTGCTGGCTGGTTGAATTTCAATTTTGGTAAATGCATATGAATTGCTAGTTGGAAAGTTCGTATTCTAAATGACTGATCATTTTTAGTACTGGCTGGACATTGACCTCACAGTGAATCTCATTTTCCCATAACTCTTTATACAATTAGAAATCCCTGAAGCTTTGCAACAGTGTTACAGCACAGAAAGATTTCATGCGAAGGTCTCTGGCTTCTCTCCAGAAGCTGGATAGTACTATAAATGCAACTGTTTTCTGCCACACACGGAGTTTATTTTCCTGGCTCTGTTTTTTCCCCATCCACTTTTCTTATCTAAATTTATCTTTGAGAGAATGGCAGAGGCTCCCATGTGTTGTATCTAACAACTTCTACTTGTGTTGCCAAAATAGCTTTCGTGCAAAATTATACTTTACATTTTTTCATAAAGCGGTTCTATATTTTTTGATTAAAAACAAAGTCTTATGTGTTGCTAAGCCTCAGTTAATATCAGTGGGAGAAGACTTGGCACTTTCTATTTGAAAATCTCTGAAACATAAAACAGTAGGAGGGCAGATTTTAATAAAAGAAAAAACAGTAATTTATTAGATAAAAACTACATTCCATGTGGTATGATCTGGTCTTCCATTTATGCATGTGTTATACATCCCACCACTGATGATAGGTTAGATTTCATGCATAGACTCTGTATTCCTTTGTGCCCATATATGACATACAATTTTTCTATTTAAGGTGGATTCTAGTCCTGAGACCAAAAATAAAATTACTAGATAGGTGTATGATCTGCCAGCAGAGCTGCTTGAACAGTTCTCAGTGCATTACCACACATCCCCAGCTCTCAGCCTGCTTCTTCCTTTTTCACAGTCAGGTCTCTATACAACTGAGATGACTTTGGTTATTTAATATTAATTTAGTTTTCCCTGTTGATTGTATGGCAAAGTAACTAGCAGGGCAACTAGTTACTAATCAGTTCCAATTTTGTCACACAGTTCTGCTGTCAGAAAGAACTATAAAAAAACTACAGAAAATATTAAGTAGACTTTTTATGAATTGTAAATGCTCATGAATTTCTTATAAAAATTTGGTATAAAAATCCCTGTGTAGATTAATGGGATTTCTTCCAAAGAAAATTTTAAGTTATTCAGAGAATGTTATCTTTCTCTTTCCTAGTTGAAGCTAGTCTGATTTATTCTTATTTCAGTTCTGCAATTGTTATTATAAGAAAATGAAAATATATCAAAGTTGGTTTTTAAAATAATATTTGGTTAATGTCATCCTACTTGCTATAACAACGTTACACTAGGAATCAAATTGGCGCATTGTGTGTGAAATAGCAATTGGTTATTCTGTGTCTTTTTCTTAAAGCCAGTTCTATTAAACATTTGTCCATCTTCTGCTCCAGTCTTCGTGTGCAGCTCACCGTGATACTAGAAAGTACTGTGTGTGTATGACTGCAAGTATATTTGAGGGACAGAACTGCATGTCCTCAAATCTTTAACTTAAATACAGAGAGAAGGTCTTTAGTTTTTCAGTGTTCTCGTAGTGCTCTGCGAATGCCATTATCTGCAATGCAAACTGAAACTTGGTGGACACTGAAAATGCTATCACTGAATTGTTTTTTACAATTGTTTATTTGACACTCATTGAAAGAAAAATAACACTAACATTTTTAAAATTTAGAAAATCTGTGATATGCGAAATCTTTCTATTAAAGGCACTTTCTAAGCCTAGTGGATGTTAAATTAGTTAATTAGTAAGTAGAGAAGACACAAAATTATGCAACACGAGATATTTGCAATCTACATCAGAAACGAAAAAGTTCAAGCCAGATGCACCATAAAGCAGTTTCTTGTAGTGCAGAATTCTCTGCATTCTGTGCAAAATCTGTTATTACATTTTTCCTCTAACACTGGGAGACATCATGGCATATTTTGTGCTGTTTCTAAAGAGGATGGGTCTGAGGGCTTCTATCCAAATTATAATTTTTAGTCAACCTGTGACATTTCACAGCATTGAGTCAGAGGGCATAGTGAGTTTTCCACACCCCTTGCCCATGTAGTGCAGAATGGAGTATCCCGTGCTGCAAAGAGCGTGCACCACCGGCTGTTTTGCAGCCTGGCACCTTTTGTAAATGCCTGCTGGCTTTTGGCAGGGCTGCTGCTCAGACACCCCTCCCTAGCACGTGGGAGCAGACCTTTTCACTTCCATTGAACCTCGTGAGGTGTTTCCTGGCCCAGCCCTCAAGCTGCAGTGTCCTTCTGGTTGGAGCTTTGCCATTTGGAATGCCGTGTCATCCTCCTAATTTGATATCATCAGTGAACTAGTTATCGTGTAGTCTTATGTCCTTGTCCAGGTCACTGGTGAGATGTTGATTGACATGGCCACAGAACTGACCCCTGCCAGGCTGTCCTCGTTGCTGGCTGCCAGCAGGGCATAAACCATTGATCAGTGAGTGCCCTTCAAGCCTGGGATTCAAGCAGTTTTCAGCCCAGCTCACTCCGTTCATCCAGGCAGTATTTCCTTTTGGAAGGCATGAAAAATACTATTCAACTCAGTAGATTTAATTGCTATATGCTTGGTAGGTGTTGAAAATTAGTGTAAATCAACTGACATGTAAAACTTTTTATGCAGTTTAAGAAGTTCTTTCATTTCAAAGACATGTGCTTTTCTCCTGTGTTTTCTCAAAACACTTATTTCTGTATAAAAATACACAATTCTTACACTTTAGTTTCACAATAATGAGCTGTACTTTCTATTAATATTTTAAAACTGTACCTTAATTTCCTTGTTCTGGTACTTCAGATATGATAGGGTAATAGTAGCTATTTTCATCAAATGCAATATCTTACAAAGACTTAAATAGCATCAGTCTTATTTTAGATCAGTATTATCAAGATGGCAGATTTTTTGCTATATTAGACATTTTTATCTCACAGGAAAAGATAATTTGAATATGAGCTGATTTTCATGAAGTATCACTGTGATTAAAAAGTCATCTAGGCACTCATTCTAATTTTAGACAGATGTAAGTTGCATGAAATAAATTTTTTTATATTTGGCTTTAAAAGTGCAATTCCCACTATAATAGTCTTTTCATCATACAAATAATGTTACCCTTCTTTTGTCTCATTTTGAACTTCTGACTCTGAATAAGCCTGTATGGCATTTGTAGGTTTTATGTGAGTAGCACATGCCAGGCATATGTCAAGTACTGCAGTATGCATACATGGCACGGTGTTGAAGGTTATAATCCTTAATTCCCTACTGAACACTGACAGTGCTTTGTGGAAACAAATTGCACAAACCTTAAGGCACACTCGGAGCCAGCACTGGTCCTGCCCCCATGGGCACCTGCGAGCGCCTTGCATCTGGGCCATGTCCTCTGTTCCCCATGGAGGGAGTGTGATTTTCTCACCTCTCACCAGTGGAGCCCAGCACAACTGCAGTCTTACACTGAGCTTCTCCTCAAAAAATCAGAATTTTTAGAAATGCCCTGGAGGGGAGGAGAGGTTCATTTGCAACTGCACAATAACCAAGGGGGCTGAAAATACCAATTCTCTATTTTGCAAAACTTGCTTTCACTAGCAAAAGTCTATTAGTATAGGGAAGGTTTGTGTGGTCTCCTTGTTTTACAGGATTTTAGACACTGTCTGGCTCAACAATAAACAGTAGCTATTTTACATGTGTTGGCTGCAGCTGTAATCCAAGGAATGAACATTTTTAGATGTCATTAGTAACACTGGAGCTGCATAATGAAAGCAAAGGAGAGTTTTTCAGATTAAATCCATCCGAAAGGAAAGTGTATTTGTATTCATATGCTAAAATGGTAGGAGGGGTTAAGCTAGAGAGTTTTGCCCACCTGGGGGAATAAGATTAATGTTAACAAAAGTGTATCAGAAACACTGGAATGGCCTCACTGGTAATCTTGGGTTATACACAGATCCATGAGAAAGCTAAGGAAATTTGCTATGTCATAAGCACTTACCTTGGCAGCTCCTGGGGCTGAAAAACACTACCTTGTTTTTTCTTTCTGTCTGTCACTAAGTAACAGTCACCAAGACTGTGTAAAAGTTGAATTTATGCTTCAGTGCATATATTGATAAATTCGAGGTATATTTAGTATAAATAGTATAATTTTCTACTTCACCATTCCTAGTTACTATTATGGTAATTCTGATACCAGTCAGTATTTTCATGAAGAAATGGGGTTTTTTTCTTTCTTTTTTTTTTTTTTTAATGGAAGAATCTAGACTGTGGTAATAAAGTTATAATTGTTCCTGGGGAGAAAATCTCCGTAAGCACCATTAGGACAGTGACAGGCACCCAGGAGAATGCTGCAAATCTGAGTAAGGTCAGAGAAATGGCTTATTTACAGCAATTTATCTTACTTTTGTATTATATATTGTAAGGAGTCTACTTACAAAAGCAAATACATTTACTCTTTAAACTAGGGTATGTAAAACACATTTATTCATTTGCTTTAGTGTAAACTATATATTTCTTTCAATTAACTGAAAAATATCTTTATAAAAGGATTTTTATACAGTTTCTTGCAAGTTTAAAAAGTAATATTGTGTCTTATATACCAGCTTCCTCCTTTGTCAAATTTTGTGGCATTATAAACTCATAACCTTTAAATTTTTTTAAATTACTTTCTCTGCAATCTTTGTCAAACCTCAGAAAAGGAAGGTGAGGGAGAGACAACAATGCAGAATGGTGAAACTAGTCACAGAAGCTCTGTCAGTGTGAGACGTAATAAAACAGAAAGTTTTCTAACTTGTAGGAATTAAAATGTCAGCAGAGCTGCTGAATCCATTTCAGGCTGGTTATCTTAATACCATTTTTCTTTCCACTGATCCATGACAGCATGAAAAAAGGGAAGATTCGAGACATTTGCTCAGAATTAATGCTGAAGGTGAAGGGAAGTTTTTACTCCTTTTATAAATAAAAAATGACTGTAGCCAGCATTTGGCTGAAGGTGTCTGGGTAACGTGGACAAAGCGAGTTACATAGTCTGAATATATAATCAGCAGTGTGTAATATATTCTTTCTGACCTATGAATAATTCACTGAAGTATGGTAAAGCTACTTACTGGTAATCCCGGAGCAATGATTCAAATGTCTCCTGTGGAACACTAAAATGTATTTTCATACTGACTGCTACTTGTAGGTCTGCGATAATGAAGAGGATATCTTATGCTAGTGTATAATGTTGCTGGCCAAGAACATTAGGCATGCAAAATGGGAAGAGGTAAGGAAATTCCTTCAAAAACTCAGAAGTGGGTCACTTCTCTGAGAATCAAAATGATGTGCTGTACAAGAGCAGCACACCGTGGCAAATATTCAACCAGAACTGCTCTTCACTGAGGTACTTGCTTCTGGTGCCGGTCAGTGTCGCCACACGTGCAACCTCTTGTTCTGAAATTACGTCTCTTTTTAGGATTGTGCTTGTGTCCCAAGGGCTGGTTTGTCATATCCACCAAGAATAATCAGTGCTCAAGTCAGGACTTCAAACTCAGATTTCTTGTCTAGTAGTCCTGTGCTGAATGCTCTCTCTTTGTTAAATTCACCCGAACAAGGATTATTATAGTAACATTAACACAGTGAATACAGGGTTAATCCTCAGTATTTTCCAGGTAAAGGAAAATTCAGGATAGCTTCTTTAACTATGTGGAAGAAATATAGCTGAGATCTTCTATTATCTTTGTATTTGCTTAATATTTTATAAAATATTTTGAGACTGGATCACAATAAATATATTAAAATTTCTTTATCACCAGTCTTGAAGTTGACATTGAAAATTGTCATTCCAATTTGAGGTTAGAAAATAAGTTTATTTAGTTTTTGAAAGAAGTGCTACTTGTATTCTTTAGTAGTTAAGATACAGTATAACAAATTCAGATCACAATAAATTTTATTTTCCGCTGAGTCTCACTGAAGACCTGACTGAGCAGAAAAGTAAGTGCTGATGAGTGTATCTTGGTATGCAGTCATAAATGCAAAATGACAACTTCTACCTTAGTAAGCTTTCTCTCTAATTAGCAAAGACACTGTTCTTGTTCCTTTTTAGTCATTTCTAGACTACTTATTTTCAAACATTTTTTCCACACTAAGAATTAATCACATGAAGTTTGAAATTTAAAAAGTAAACCATGTTTGGAATTCTGCAGACATGAAGAGTGATGTTCATGTCATGCTAAATGTCCACTTCCCAGGGTGGACCATTAAACTTTCACCCTTGGGCCAAAAATAAGTGTCTGTGGGGTTTTCCAGTGGATTCTTCTTTGTATATGGATTTGTGTCTGTGTTATTTACTTTAAAATAAGAAATCAAGCTGCCAGCATCTGATGTCTGAAATATTTTTCTTCCCCAGAATTACATAGCAAACTACCCGTTCTTTACCTGTTACTGCTAGATTGTCTCAAGTGGATACTTTTATTTAGCACGTGAAAAGCCATCATAAAATTAAACTACTGTGTTTTCAAGAAAGATTATTATGGTAGTTCTGTACTAGGTTATGATGTATATTTTATTTGTTGCAACCAGTAGCAAGACTCTCCTCGGGGTCTCTATCTATTTTTCTTTTTATAATTAACTGGTGATTTATGATTTCTCAGTATTTCAACAGCAAAGAATTCTGTATTTTCTCTTACTTTTGCACAAAGCTAATATAAATTGGGAATAATGTCACACTTTTTTTGGTGTGATTAGATGCCATGCGCACATGTATGAATTGTAGTAAATGTTAGTATTTTTACCTTGCTCAGATTCTGAGAATGCCATTGGAAGTAAGGTTTAGATTAGTTGTCATTTTTATACTGCCTTACTGAGCTTGTTTGCTTTTAACAACCTTTCAGGTGGTAGATTGCCCTGTGCCAATTCTTTAGCAGGCCAAAATATCAGAACCTAAACAGCTAAAAGAGCATTCTTTGCTGATTGCCCGTATCCCTGTGCTCGTTCTGAAAAAAGGCAAGCAAAACAAACCATATCTGTTGATTCCTTCTGCACCTCTTTGGGTAGCTTCCTTGTAAAAGGAGGTCCTTAGGCTCCTTCCGCTGTGATTATGCTATTGTGTCAGCTAGAAAGGCAAGCAGAAACTTGCTTTGTGGTTTTTAAGATGAATTTAAAGGCAAAAAGTTGCTTTTTAGAAGCATAACACACAGAGCCAGTACTACTTTTGAGTAGTGGGTAGATAGTGTCTGTTTTAAAGGGAAGTAACAGATTGTAATGAGAAAGGGTCTGAATTCTTAGATGCACAAGATAAAATTGTTTTTGTTGTTTGAAAGCAATGGAAAAAATTTACTTAAGGGAAAGAAGGACAGTGAGAAGCATTTATGTACCCAGCTACCCAAATGTTGCAGAATGCTTTTTTTTTTTTTTTTGAGTACATTAGTGTTAAACCTCACATGCAGGACTCTCAGTTTTATACTCAAAAGTTTGCTGTGGACTTCCACAATGAGATGAAGAAGAATAGGATACTGGAAAAAAAATCAATACTATAATTTCTAAATAACTCTAAATATTAGAAAATTGATTTGCAGATATTTGTAGTGAAAATTATATAAGCTACTTATAGTATTGCAATTTTTAAAAGTGTAAATTTGGTCCTTCATAGTTCATTCAGAAATTTAACATGAAAAAAATTTGTTAATTATTCTTGATTGATTTCCTGCAGATGCATTCATCTGTGCTTGACTATTCACAAGTTTGGGATGTCTTCATTATGATTCTTCTTTACATCTTATTAATTCTGATTCCAAATATGAGCTGATTATGCTTGTAAAAGCAATTTTATTGCTTATAGTTAGTAAACATCATCAGCTGAGGAGCAATACAGAAAGGATGTAATTTGTGTATTCCAAATCTATAGAATTTTATTTCAATGCAAGAGTTTATCAGCAACGCACATCAGAATTTTTTCCTGCTCCATCTGCTTGGACTCTGATGTTGCACAGGCATCAATGCGTACTTAGCATTAACAATGCAAACAGTTCTCATTTAAATCTGTTTAAAAGATGTAGATGCTTAAGTTCAAATAAAAATGCTCAACAGTGACACTCCTAAGAAAACAATGTACCAGCTTACCTGCTTACCCCAGGCTTTGTAGCACTTGATTTCTAATTACCACATGCTTAAGCAAATGAGCACCTATGCAGAGGCTGAGATGCTGTTGGTATTCCATTCTCCGCTGAACCCAGTGAGCTTCCAGGTGAGTGGATGATCCAGCTGCCCAAATCTATTTCAGCTGTAGGCTTAACGTGCAGTCAAGCCTAGGTGTCCAACTAGCTGCCCTTAAGCTTAATTTCAAACATGTGCACCGTGTTGTGGAAGATTGTGTGAAATACAGTTGGTTTGACTGCTTGCCACTCTCAGCAATATATTTGGCTTTCCTTTGACTCTCTTGCATTTTGCAACCTTATTCTGGAGCTTGTAGTTTTTAAGAACAAATTAACTTCATGTCTCTGCAAAGCTCAATTAGGTATGACATTTGGAATAAAGAACAGTACATTAAAACAATTACAATTCATCATATTATGTCTCATTCTGGCAAGCTTAATTGTAAGAGTGTTTTCAGTCCCTGTTCCTGTTTCCCTATACTGTCCCCAGGATGGTGCCAGCCCAGAGCTGAGGGTTGCTAGTACTGTATGCCAGTCAAAAAAAGGAGTCTAACCTTTCTGATTTGTGGAGAAGGGAGTGGCTGACTAAGAGCACGCTCTTAATCTCAGCCTGGAAAAGAATGAATGTGAGAAAGTGCCTCTCTCCATCTAGGCTTTAGCACAAACATGGAATTGGTTTTTTTGGTATGTTGAATTCTCTGGCTACTTTTGAGATTAAACCTAGCCAGAACACAGCAGTAATAAAACAGTTTTAAGTTTCCATGTAATGCAGCTGCAACGCTTATTCTGTGTCTTTGCACTTGTAAGTTGGTTTGGAACGTACTGTTGTAGTAATCCAGAGAGCAGAGGAGGCCTCACACTGACTACCTCTCATGCAATAAAACCCAAGCTCATTCAGTAGTTAATGTTCATTACAGTTGAGCATCTTTTGGCCACATGATTCAGGGAGGTGGTAGTGGGGGAAGTAGTAAACAAGAAATAATAATTAAGACTTTATTCCAGTGATGTATGTGGTATATATGATACCCATAACACCAGCTCCAACTGAAGGAGGTCCTACAGCTTCTGGTAGGAAATAAAAAGTGAATTTGGCTATGCTATAGTTTTTCTTGTGCTCTAAAATGTAACAAAAGATGTCATCTGTTTCCTTCAGGCTAAGTCAGATTTACCAGGATATTGTGTCCAAAACATACACACAATTCTAATTTTTGAGGAAACATGATGCTCTTTTACCTGTTGCAATGTAATTGGATAATGCATGTACAAATGACTTGTGTAGCCTGCCGATGAATGTTGCTAATGCCTTACCAAAAAAAAAAAAAAAGATAAAGCATATTTTTTGTATTTTTTTTTCCTCAGAGGCAAATCCAAACAATGCTAGACTTGGGAAACTGTTTACTGAAAAGCATTTTCTAATAGATCTCTGAAGAAGTGCAATTGTATAATTACTATTGTTCAGTGCATACAGTACATTGTCTCCATCACTCTGTACACTGCTGCTATTAGTGCTTGTTCTAATAAATCTCAATGTACACTGTTTAAACTGCTGTCATCTGTGTTCTGATTTATTAATATAAGAAACACTTGAGGCAATGGTTTTTGAATAAACTATTTGTTACTAGTTATATTAATTGATTATTAACCATAAAGTTCTTAATACATATTTTACAGATTGATTTTGAAGAGGTGGGTGATAGTGGCAGCAAAAGCACTGAAACAGTGGTTTTTCAGAAGCATCATTCTGTTCCTTTCTAAACTTTTTCCACTGCAGGAATATTTTTATAAAACTTTTCCTGTATGATTCTCTGTGCAGTTTCTTTAAATCTGTCAGGAGCTACCAACCATAGTCTCAGTGAAGGTAATTTTCTTTTTGGCAGCTCCTAGTTATATCTTCATACCACAGCTGATAAAAGCCTTTTTCTTTTTTTTTTCTTTAATTTTTTCCACTTCAGCTTGTTCTTTGTGATTAAAGGGATCTTGCAGAATGCTTCTCAAGTTTTGAGAGAGGGTGTAGAAAAAATTGTTCCTGATGTTCTCTAATAGATTTGAGAAAAGTGGAAATGAAAGAAAAAAAATTACTTGGCACCCACCCTGTCTGGCCTCTTGGAAAAATAACAGTATGTGGGATTTTGGGATTTTTCCATTTTGTGTTCTTGTCAGCTGTTCAGCCCTTAAAATGAAATCATAATAAAAAACAAGAATTTGGTTGGGAGGAGAAATTAAGGTTTTTGTTGTTTCTTGGCATTGTAAAAAGAACAAGTGTTCAAACAGTCTGGAATGCTGCCTGAGTGGAAGCAATTGCAAAGGAAGGGAAAAGTTTTTTTTCATGAATGGCAGTGCTTTCTGTCCTGTGTCAGAGTACACATCTTGTCCAAACCCATGCTCTGAGGCAGGGGCACACTAGGAGCTTAAACCATTCCACAAGCGAAACTCGGCTCTGCTTTCACATTTGTCCAGTGGAGATCTGTCCTTTAACTCTGAATGCTTTGGATGACTGTGACTCAGCAGAGTTACTGTGCAGAGTTACTGTGCATGTGTGAAATGTGAAAAAGGCATTACTTAATTGATTAAAAGAAACCATCACAGCAAACCTTTGGGAACAGAGCACAAGAGGCCTGTGAGGCAGCACGAGCAATCTGACAACTAATTCAGCATCAAAACTATTGCTTTAGGTATGAAAGTAAATTGCATATTTAGATTTAATCTAAGCAAGAGACAGATGATACTGCTTCGTAACCACAAACATGTGGGTGCTGTGGTGTGGTGAAAAGAGACGGTGTGGGAAGCTATTGACAGGATTTCATCCTGACTCAGCTGAGGGAGTTGCCCACAGAAAGCTGTTCCAAGTTTCACTGCTGGTACAAAAATCTGTTCTGATGTGATGATACATAACATTTTTGCACAGGCAACATATCAAGCCGCATGGTTCTTCAAGTCCTCATGAGGTACTCTATTTTGATTGAGTGATGAGTCTAATTTTACTCAAGGGCAGCCAATGAAATGTCTTATATTTAGACTGTGATTTTTATTTCTGAGAGCTATGTCTAAGATTTAACTTAGATTAGATAGAGAGACAGGTTAGGTTGTATAATCCCATATCTATATCCCAAGTGCATGTTAATAATGGTATATTTTAAAATTTCAGAAAAAAAAGGTGTGTGTAAATGCATGTTACAGACATGAATCTGTTGTGAAGATGTTTTTTGCCTTTGATGAGACTACATTAGATTATGTTTGTAATTACAAGGATAAGTTCCAAAGCAAAACCTAATATGTAGTTGCTTTTCTCACTGATGAGTGTCCGGCTACATTTCCTTCAGTAAAGAAAAGGAACTAATTACAAGCTCAAATTTCACAATTATCCTAGGTTTCTTGAGCGGGTTTTTTGACAAGTCAGTGGAGGATAAAATTATAATTAAACATTCCGAAAAGGTTACACTTGTTAGACTGCAGGTAGACTACAAGTTCTGGTAAGGATGTTGGGTTATTTCTTTCAACTGATAAATTTTGAGGTGTCAATTGTCTTTTAAGTTCTTCTTTAAGTAGGTTATTTTTGAGGGCTTTGCATTACATTTAGCAGTCAAAGAAATTGAAGAAATATAGCACAAAAGCACATCCATTCTTCATTTCTAGTTCAAGGGCTGACTTCACTTAAATGCTGATCAGCTGACCTAGAATAACAGTATTAGTCAGGCTACTTTTTGTGTTTGGTGACAAGAATTTTTTATGTTACCTGTTTGCTAAAATGTTTAGTATCTGGAAACTGCTCAAGTGTATTACTTTATGCCTACATGTGTGAAAAGAATGAATTAGGAAACTAGATGAAGACATATTATTGTAACATGAAAAGGAACAGTCTGAATAAACATAGAGGTGATTACGAAAGAGGATGCTGAATTCTTGCTTGCCCTACAAACACTGATTTAATTTTGTCTGTTTATAAATACTCTGTATCCAAAGACCTGAAAGTACTTTATAATAATAATAATAATCAGTTCTTGCAGTATCCTTCCCTGAGAAGTGATATATTAGCACGGCCACCTACAGGAGGTTTCATAGACAGAAGTTCATTGCCCAGTATCACAGAACAGCTGGTGTCAACGCCAAAAATAAAAGCAGTCCTGCTGCTCAGTTTAAAACATAAGGAGAGGAAGCAAGGAACATGTCTAAGACTGAAGAAAGCTTTATATAGATATAACTGTACCACCACCCATCAGACAGCTTAGCATGGACCATGGGAGTTATAACATAGTAGACAAATCCTTTGTTTTGTAATTTTGCTTCAGATACAGTGGCACAGCAGCATCTACAGTTCTGCATCCTCATACAGGTGGATGGGCAAGGCCACAAAGCTGTCCTCTCACACAGACACATCCACTGACAGATGCTGGATAAAAAGGGATCTAGCCATTTGGGCAGCATCCTTTGAAGGAAAGGAAGCATTGAACCTACTTTAGATCACACGGGCTTGTTTCTTTCCAGATTTGTCTTTACAAGCTAATAATGCTATGTAATGAAAGTTGCTTTGTTGTATGCAGTAATGTTTGTGTAACAAATGAAAGCTGGAAGATGAAGGGAGAAAAGAAACCTTAAGTGTTAACTGACTGGATAAACCGAGCTGGTGTTGAAAAGATTAAACCCAAAATTTGCACCATATGATGCTGGTAATTTGTTTAATATCTTCTTAGTGAGCAAAAAGATGCTGTCAGTTGCCAGACTGAGAACTGGAAGACGTGCCTGCTTCTCACAGGTGGTAAGTGTAAATATAAATATACTGTCTCGGCAAATCCCTGGAGGACTACTTTTGCATTTCTTTTTAGCAAAGGCTTCACAGCTAACACATTCATCTGTCCACTAAAAATATTGCCATTAATGCTGGGGCAATTACAAATAAGCAAAAGCTGGGTTATTTCATACGCTTTAAAGATGGACACATGAAACATAGATTAAGTAATCTGCACGTCCATGAACACAGGTCTGGAACCTGAAAGGTAAGTCTGTGGAAGAGCATATAAAACAATCACCAGAATTGGTATTCCTTACTTGCTTTTGTGTTTCCTTTTATCATCAACACGGCTCTAGTGAGAAGGCAGTGAAGTGGTACAAAAGAGCCAGCTGTGCAACACATACTCTTTTCATCAGGTCGACAGATGTTGCTTGTCTAAAGGTGAAAGAGGGGGGATGTCAACCTAAAGACATAGAGAAGCCAGTTGGACTTCACATCGGGTAGCCTTTCCCTGATGTAACACTTTCAACACAGTGCAGCTTTAAATATTTTGATTGCTGGGCAAGTGTCGCTGTAACAGCTCCTGGCAGGAGATCTCCCTTTGATGTGCGTGCAGCACAGACTGGGGATATGTGTTACCAGCATTACCATAGTCTGTTCTGTGGCAGAGAATAGAAGGAGGTTCCAATATTTGAGCTGTAAACCTAAAGAATGTTATAAACAAATCATAGTGATAGCAAGTGTGTGTGTCTGCCTTTCAAATGGCCTACTAAAAGTGACCTTGAAAATAATTTAGAACACTCCTAATGATACTTTTTAGATATCTGTATAGAAAAGGGTGACAGTGTTTCCTGCACTTTAACATTTCTTTTCAAATTCATTCTAATTTGCAAAGTAACTGTTCACATACAAAAGTTCCATATAACTAAAACATAGAGGTCCAATAAAAACATGCCCCTAGAAACTCCTCATCAAATTTTTCTCCTGGTTCTACAAATAGCAACGTAACATTCAAAAGGATCTGGCTCCACAAGAAGTAAAACATACTTTAAATGTGGGGAACTTAAAATATTTTAGGACTAGGCTTCTGCAAAAATTTAAATATACCATGTCTAACTCAGTTGTTCCCCTATACTGCATAGCATTTAGGAACTGATTTCCTGCATTTGAACTATATAAGAAAGAAATCCAGCATGGAAGTATCTATGTTGAAGCTAAGTCCGCTGGAAACATTCTTGCTTTAACTTACTTTCCTTCCCACAGTGGTCTCTAGATGTCATAGGGCTTTGTGAGCAGCTGTCACTGTAAGCAATGGGTGCCAAGTGACCCCAGTACCCCCAGTATCCCCACACACTGCTAGAGCAGGAATTCAGCATGACAGTGGTACTGTCTTCAGACCCAGGAGCTCTGAAGTTATGTAAGTCATGGTGTTAAACCAGCTGGTTTTGCTCGTACATGAGAATCTCTAGACAAATGCCTCCTCAAAAAAAAAATCAAAAAAGAAGTCAAGTGCTCTTAAACCCACTCAGCTTGTTATAAAAAAACCAAAAAGTGTATATGTAATAAGGACCATATTTTGTCCCATAAACTGCTATTTTTGTTACCTCCTGAAATATAACAGTGTCCATATTGCACAGATCCTGTCTTTCTAGGGAAATACTCATGCCATATGCTGGAAAGTTATGGAATTTTGTGAGTAATTTTTTCAGTAGCATTTTATTTTGCTGGTTTTTATATGTTAAATTCTTGCACTTGTTCTTTTGAAGAGACCTGTAGGTAAATGTAATGCGGTTCAAAGGCACTTGAAGTGTACATGATACCAGGCGATCTGGCAACTGATGGCATCTTTTTGTACACTAAGAAGATATTAAACAAATTATCAGCATAATTTGGTGTAGATTGTGGGTTTAACCCTTTCAAGTGAAGCACCAACTAAGTTTATCCAGTCAGTTAACACTTAAGATTTCTTTTCTCCCTTCAACTGACTGCTTAATCATGCTAATCTTATGATATGGTGGACTGTGACAAGAAAAAAATTAAAATTAGATCAGTTCAAGTGGATTACAGATGGTTTAAGATTTCTGGATTAAAAATAATGAATTAATTCCACATTTTCAGTTCCTTGGAAAAATCTCTAGTTTGCACCACCCTAGGTCAGCTTATAAATGCTTCTTCAGACACCCTGTAATTACAGGTGACCAACATTCCTGCAAGGGATAATGTAGGATAACTATCTAATATTAAACAAAAAATAATTATGGAATTATCTAATAACCACAAAAAACCTTCTTCATCCTCCAATGTTATGCAGAGAGCAGGACTGTCCCCTACATTTTACTCTTAAAAAATCTCTATGTTCATATCAGTATGATGTAAGGAAAAAAAAAATACATATTTAAGCATAAAAATTCTCAACTATACATAGCTAATACTTGCTCGGGTACTACTCCATGGCTAAGACCCACTAAGAAAAAACAGAACTCATCTCGCATAGGAAATAAACTATCTTGCTCTTCCCTCCAGGGGAAGATAATGAGGCTAGAAAAGTCCTCTTGCTCTTCTGTGGAGGGCTGTGTGTGGGAAGGCAGAGGGGATGCCTTATCAGTGCCCTTACAGTGGTCTGTGCTGAGGAGAGTGGAACATTTCAACCCAGATCCTCTCCAAGGATAGCCTTGAACCCAAATGTGAGCAAGGACTTTCCTCTGCACGGCTTGGCGAGACAAGGCAAGATTTTTTCATTCCAGTGATGACTCAGGCATAACTTACGCACTTGGAAATTAAATGTTTTTCATTTATTGGTTGCCCAAAATGAGAGCACACCAGGGCTGCAGAAATCTGGAAGTTCATAAGCACAGTTGTGTGCCAAGTACGAAGTGCTGAGTGCTGGAGGAGCGGGGAAATACCTGAAGTGTCTTCACTCGGATGTGCAAAATTAGTGACTGTTTTCAGAACACGGCAGTGTTACTGTACTTGGACTTCTGTTCTCTGATCTGTGGCATGAGGACAACACAAACATCTGCTGAAGCATTTATGGTGGATTATAGGGTGTTAGGGTAACAGGAACAGCACATAAACATATCAAATGAAACTATTCATTATCAAAATTAGAGCTTGATCAGAGTGAGTTTGATCTATGACCACATACTGAGTAAGAAAAATACAAATACATGTTGAATAAACAGTGCCAGCTGATCTTAATAATCTGTAGGAAAAACGGTATCCTGTCAAACATATAACGTATATACAGGATTAATCTAAATCAAGAATAGGTGGGCAATTTTCATTTTAGAATTCCCTTAGCTTTTCCTTCTCCTTAAAACCTTTTCAGTTCTGTTAATGAGTTTTGATCAAATAAATGTGTACAGGGTTTTTCTGAGAGTGTAATATGAATTACAGCCAGAATTAATTGCAGCCTTTCACATACTTTCAGTTCAAAGTCTATATATAACCTGACTTGATTTTTCAGCACCCTCTAGAGTAAGCAGAAAGATCCAGCAGCTTTTCCTTTCATCTTAGCTAAGGTAATGCCCTTGTCTTTTTGCCATTTGTTTGACTTCCTGATACTCTGAACCTTTAAAAATATTATGGAAGTATTGAAACATGATAAATTATTAAATAAATGTTGATATTATAAAAACAGTCCTTTAGATACTTTCACATGAAAACCTTACTTCAGAAAAGAAAGCCAATCAAAGCAATTGTTACCAGGCAACCGGGGATAGTACTCCTACTAAAGTGTAGCTTTACACGCCTGTGGCTGATGCTTTACCTACTGTAACTGCAAAGGGAGTCTCTGGAAGAAGTGCTACTAGGTTTAGCCAGCTCTGTGTTCATCAACCTTTCAAGAAAATCAAGTAATTGTTTACATGAGGGTGGGTCAGCTCCTGCTGCCTCTCTCATAGATCCTCCACAGTGCTCTTTACTGTCTCTCTTTTTTTTCTTTAAAATTTTCTCTCTTTTTTCGCTGGTGCTTTATATCTTGGATCCTTGAGTAGCTCCTCATTCCTCTATCAATAATCTCACCTCTTTCTGCAATTTTACTTTTATTATTTTGCATAATTGTCACCATTTAATGAGTTTTTCAGTAGTCTGAGCTGAATACATGCAGCTCAAGCCTAGCCCTTGGGTCACAGGCAGCTAAGTCCATAGGAGCTTAATAACAAGTGATGAAAGCCCACTGCTGCTCCCCCCTGCCCCCAGCCATCTCTGATCTTACACTTCAGCCCAGCACAGCGCCCAGTCCCCAGCTGAGCTCTCCCAGGCAGGTTATGCCAGTGCTGTGAAAGGCAACACCATCTCACACAGCTACCAGTGTTCATCAAAGTGTAATTCCAGTGGCCTCCCAGAGCATGTCTGGGCTGCTTTGTCAGGTGTTGCTAAAACACCAGAATTCAGCTGCGGCAAGGACCCAACAAACAGCAGTACACCAGAAACTCCTAGTGGGAAGCTAAGGTTTATGGAAGTTAGTTTTCTGTTTCTACAACAGTAAATTTTGATTTCAAACCGCGGCATTAAACCGCCAAGAAAAGGGCACAATTTCCCTCTCAGTTTACACTGGTAATTCATTATTCATCATGCAGAATTAGAGAGCTTAACTGAAGGTCTCTGAGAGAAGTCTCAAGCAATACACCATAGAAGTTCAGTAGCTAAGATGCTGTTGATTCTTTCCAATTGAAATATAACTCAATCTAAGAAAAAGCAGTTTGACAGATTTTTTTGTTTTTTAAAGCATGTTAATTTGTTTGCGAGAACGACATAAAAAGAATTGAACATGGGCTTGATGTCTGGAAGCTACACTTGATACAGAGCTTTTTATTACTATCATTACTAATGTCATAACATGTTTGCTGCTGCAACCAAAAACTTTGTTAAACAGGTTGGTGATGGAGGAAGATTAGTTCCAGTGCCCAGCCTCAGTGAAGCTGACAGATACCAGCCTCTGAGCCTTGTGATTAAAAAAAGAAAATGTTCGCTTTCAAAAAAATCTAAATTTGCTTCAACACCTTTCACATTAAAAGACATTCTTCAAGGGGAGAAAGAAATTTCTGCAGGTAAGATTTTTATCTTTCTTCAAAGTGAAAAATGCATGTTTTCTAGTAAATACATAGTAAACATAGTTTAAACTCTGCAGGTATTATGATGTTTCCTTTGTAAATGGGTAATAACATTTTTCTTGCTTGGTCATGTAATAAATATTTAAGAAAAGAAGTACAAATCAAAATGCTAAGAAAAAGGGAAAAAAAGACTTTCTGGAAAAAGAGTAAAAAAAGAAAGTAATTTCAACCAAAAAGCCTTGATATTTCCTGAACTAGTATTAAACAAATTCAGTTAAGCCCTACTTTTTCACAACCCACAAATTCCTGATGGATGTGTTGGTGTATGTTGATTAATTGCTATATAAAATTTGTTTGGAAATATACACCGTTCTCTGTATACTCACCTTTAAGTGTGTAAGAATGGCCTCAGTTCTGCAGCTCTTCCATGCTGGCAGTCCCTGGTGCTGAACTGGGCTCTGCAGAGCAGAGCAGAAGCATTTGACAACAGCTGTTACATCTGACTGATGTAATTGGATTTTCATAAGACTTTTTCCATGTTTGCAATATCTTTGGTGTAATTAAAGAGCTTAAGTCTTTTAAAATTGCCTTTGCTATGCAATAACATAAATGCTGAGGAGATTCTATGAGAATTACAAGGTGCAAAATTGAACTATACTGCCTATATCTTCCTGTATGTTCCTTTGAAAAGTGTGTAATTCATGTCTGCGTGCTCTGTTTTCTCAAAAGTTTCATTGATTTTTTTCTTTTTTAAAGATGTCAATTTTGACAAAAGTCTTTTGATATTAATTGCACAACAAATGCATCCGTTAAAAACCCTACTAAGAAAAACTAGTATGAGCACAAGAAGACAGAAATATCACTTGATCCCACAAGAGGGGATTTCAGGACAAGCAAGATAAGAAAAATTTTAATCCTGTCTTACATTCAGGAGAAGTCAGCTGGCTTGTCCTGAATGAAAAAAAAAAATACTTAAAAATCTCATTAAAAAGGCTGAAAAAATGTTGCAAAATCTCATTAAAAACATAACACAAAAACCTTACTAGTCTTTTCTGTAAAGGTTAAATGTCATGTGGAGAAAGTATTGTCTTTTAATATAAGCAAAGAGTTTGTAATTGAATTTCCTTTTTTATGTGACAAAGACAAGTGTTTGCAATCCTTTTAGAATTATGAAAAATATCTGAATCTTTTTTTTTTTGGTTAAAATAGACACAAACAGGATTCACACTAGGAGACTTCATAATGTCAGTTTATCCTAAAAGCTTCAAAGGATTAAAAACAAAAAAAGGAGTAAACTGCAGATTCTTAGATGTATTTGGAAATCTAATCCCTGTGTTCATTTTAATTTGGTAACCAATGCATTCTAGTATTTTTTCTGTTAGTGTAATGGAGATGTATTTAATATTATAAAGACATTTTTATAGAGATGCTTTGGTACCTACCTTTTGATTGGACAACAGTTGAATGCAAACTTTCAAGCAAGTGAGAATTAATCTCTTGTTTTCCTTCAAAATAAACTGACATAGTCCTTGGAATCAATAGGCATCTATGGAAAGTGAGGAAGTCTTTCTAAATGTGACATGTCAGGTAAAAGGCACAGTTAATGTTACTGGCACACCCATGTCTCATTCATGTATTGCAAAAATCAAGAAAAATTAGGATATTTGTATGGCATCTAGACAAAATTTAGAATTCCCTAATATTTTTTATACAGTGGCTTTCATTTTATTCCTAGTTTTAATATTCTGTGTGGCCTCCACTGAGTCATTTTGGGTTTCAAAGCCTCTGTCGTTAAAGCCAGAACACACTACATGTGTAGTTTATATGTATCAACATCATAGTTACAGGTAGAAGTACTTGAGGAGAATAATGATAAACACAGAAATGTGAAAATAGCTCTAATCAAACCCTGGAGCATGGGCACAACTCTGCCAGAGAGAGGTACAGAAACCCTCTGACTCCTGTGTGCTCTTTCCATTAATCAGTAGTAACACCAACAAGTGCTCATTGTAGCTCTGAATTTCACATCGAAATGGTTAAGCACAGTAGGAATGGTACCATTTATTCTTGCTGTGTGAAAATACTGTGTTCAGACTTTTCATCACACAAAGGTTATCTTCTTTTACTCAGGTGTCTCGTCGTACCAGTTGCTCAACTATGAAGACAAATCTGATGTTTCACTTAATGGTAAAAGAGGAAATCAGATAATGAATGATGTTGGTTTTGATGTTGCTGGGTCAGATTCTGTTGCCTTTAAAGCTTCATTTGGCATAGTGACCAAACATGAAGTTGAAGTACCAACATTACTTAAAGAACTTACTACAAGGTTGTATTCTGTGTTTTGATTTCTGTTTCCGTAATTATATTTCATACTGTTAGGTTGATAGTCTGAAATGCTTAGGTTTTGATTATTTTCAGTCAATCAGTAGCAGTCACCATCTGATATTTTCAAAGGTATCAGGTTGGATCACTGGGATTAGACACATGACCTTCTGTATAATACAGACAGGACTATTTTTCTGAATTCTTTGAATTATGGTGAATCTCTCAAGAAAAAAAAATACAAATTCAGAGAGGAAGAGTCCATCCAAACTCCCACCTGTGTTATATCATTGTATTGAAAATTTGAAATTTACTTTGAATTACATTACCCAACTTCAGGTTTCAGAAACAGGATTTGTTTGCCTTTGATGAACTAGTGAGCCATATATATTAGGTACTTTGAGGTTTTACAAAGCTATTACACAGTCTTTTCTGCAAAAAGCAAAACAAGTTTATCTACTTGAATTTTTCATAACCTCCTGTGACTCTTCTTTAAACCCAGCCTCTTTTACCAACATTCTTGTAGAGCTGTGGACAGTGAAAATGAACTTGGTGCTCCTGTGATGCTAGCACAAATGTCAAACGCGTAGATACACAGTGTGGTTAATTCTAGGTGTAATTCTTTATTTTATATTTCAAAAATTGTCCCTTGGTCACAATGTCATCCCAGTGAATCCCAGCTGTGCATCCCAGTAAATTATTTACTACATATAATGCAACATTTGGCATTTGCAAATATGTATTGTTACCTTGTTGTTATTTACCCAGAAGTGCATGCCATTTTGTATCTGTAACCTCTCCTTCTGCGCCTACCTTTTCCTGGCTTATTTGGAACCTCCAAACGTTATCATTAATAACTGGGGTGAGGAGAGAGGATCTAGTTTCCTGAAAAAAAGGTTCAGTGTTATAGAACTAACTGCCACTGTTTACAGAAATTCTTCTACAAACACTTGTTTCATGATTGTTCAGTATTGTTTATAAGTGATACAAGGTTTTTTTCAGTTATTGGCACTAAAACCAGAGTCTGATGGACAGGCTTTGAATTTTCCAGAGTGTGCCAGATATCCTCTCTAACATCTGTACAATACTGGCTTTCCTTGAATTTTTTAATGCTTCTGTTCCCAAGCACTGAAAACCAGTATTAAGTTTCCAGAGATCTCCTTGGTCAGTTGTTTTACTGCTATGAAACAGACATTATGGTGATTTACTTACTGATTTAAAGTTACTTATCTGCTTTGTAAACTGCTAATTATGTCTGAATTTCCTTCCTGCCTCCATCTTGATTTTAGAAAAATAAACTTTGATCATTGTCTAGTCCATCAATCAAGAAAAAGTAGGATGGAAATTTTGTGTGTGGTCATGGAAAGTATTCGAACTACAAGGCAGTGCTCATTAACTGTCCATACTGGAATGCGTGGAGAGACAATGAGGGTAAATATGTTTGACAAAGTTCTGTAACTTAAATGATCAAGCATAAAAAGCCCATTGTAATAAATTTTATGGTTTGATTTAATTGTAATTTTACAATGTAAGCTTGGAAAAAATCTGAAGTAAATCAAAATTATTGTACTGATGTAAAGTGATTTAAAAGTTGGTCTTTTGTTAGAAGTGCTTATGTGACTGAGGGATGGGAAATGCATGAAAGGATGGCTAGACAATGAGCCATTTCTTGGGGTGGAATTTACGACTTCTTAGTTTGACTTTCTAAGAAATGTATAACCTTCCTTTCATTATTATGGTTATCTTCTGTAACACATTGGAACTTCAGGTTATTATTTGAAGAGTCGGCATCTTACTCCCTGTTTTATGCCCTTCCTCCCACTTCCCCCTCAATGTGTTTGAATACTTAAACCTACAAGTCTTCTGACTTTGCTCTTTACTAGTATTTATAAATCATGCACGTAATTTTCAGTAAGTGATGCAAATTACTCTCTCTGTATCAAACATTATTAAAATGCAAAGTTGTTAATAGAAAATTCTTTAGTTGTGAAATTTGATCTTGAGTTTCAAAGTTTCACCCTGACATTATAATTCTCAATATATGCAGTTGAGTATTGCATTTATTTATTAATTTCAATTTGTAACTTGTTTTCTTTTGATGCTTCTCTAAATTACAGTTTCATATAATTGAAGATCAGAATTATAAAGGGCGGGACAAAGCCATTGTTTTTCCTGCACATACAACCATTGCTTTTAGTGTATTTGAACTCTACATTCATTTGGATGGTAATTTCGGTAAGTGATGTGAATTACTGTCATTACTGCTATTCTTTATAATGATTTACGTTTTTAAAACTGTTTTATTGCTCTTGATATATGTAAGCCCTGATTCCATACAATGGTATGCTTTAATTTTATGCATGTAAGTACTCTGACTTTCTGACAGAAACAGTGCTTGAAAAGATAAACAAGGCAGGTGCTAGAAAATAGTCTGCTGTGGGAACATTTTTTAAAAGTCATACTGACTTTGTATTTTTTTTAATTCTGTAGCTGCATGGAACAAAAAGCCCCACTTAGTTATATTTCTAGCTGGTGAGGAGCAGGCTTCTGACGCTATCTGATCAGTTTTGCATAAAATAGGCAAGTACAAAGACACAAGTAAAGAAAAAAGTGTACAGAATTTCTAAACTAGTAACATTTTTTTCTGTTGGGGCTTTAATTTTAGTCTGATACATCATTTGCACATATAAATATCTAAAGCTGCTTAGGAGGAAATAATTGCAGTAATTGGAAACAAAAAATTTGCATAGCTTAGATTTTACTTTACAGGTTTTCTTTCAAGTTACGGATAGAAACATAGATGATACTTATTTTTACTTTAAAAAAATGTTAATAGTTGATTCAGTATTGGAAGAGGTGAGTAAAGAACTCACAGCCTTGCTTACTATTTTTCATTTCTACTTTCCAGTAAGACTACAGAAATGTTTATCCTTCAGAATCAGGGCTTCCTGACTGTCCTAATCCCTTAACATGACCATAATTTGCGTATGAATCAAAACAGGCTATGAGGATGTTAACTGAAAGCCACCAACATTTCAAAATTCCCATTGAATCTCTGTTACTTGATTCTGTGGGCTGTTACTGTGTGCAGACTTGGATTAAAAACTTGTACTAGCCATTAAAGGCATTAGCAAAGCTAAATTTAATCACTGTTAACTTTATTGATTAGAAAGCATATTAAACTGTTGTGCAATTATGGCTTTTCTCTTTAGTCCTTTTAAAAACTTTTCATTTTTACAGAACTCTGTGTGACTCCAATATCAAAAGGAGGATTTGAAAGAGAGAAATCTGGATCATCTTCACTGACCAAATTAAGGAGATTAAAGAATAATTTGTTTCATCGAAGTATGACTTTTGGTATTTATATACAAATGTCTTATTTAATGTGTGAAAAGTGTACCTTTGTTTCTTCAATTTCTGTGCAAGATGAATGTTTAAAGAAAAAATTTTGATGCAAAACGTACCTCTCAATTTCTAGTGTATTGAATTGATTATAGAGTTATTAAAATTTACATTTGAGAACGTGACTGCCAGAAATAACAAATCAATGGTATTGCTGTTCATTAAACTCTAAAGACCTTAAAATAAAACTTATGGCTGTTGATAAACTGGTATTGAGCAATTACACAGCTAACTTAACGTTTCATGTGTTTGCCATTTACAGCTCGCGTTATACAAGTTATAATTATAGTAATCTTTGAGGGCAAAAGCTGTAAGTTTAAATACCAAACAATATTAACTGCAGTATTTGAATGTACTCCTTAGGCACTGTGTTCCCATGGCAGGGACATAGCCCTGATACCATCATAGTCCTCTTTTTTCATTGTAATATGAGCATAACATCCAACAAAAATGCAGATCCCTGTATGCAGCTTTAGACCAAGATCTTAAACTTGTAACACTCCTTGGTCCAAGTACTTTGGAAATCTGCAGATCTGAGCGTGAAGATAAATGCTGAGCAGTAAACATGTCCCAAAGGCTGCTCTGTATCCTTTCTCCACTGTATCCCATTCTCAATCGAAGGACTTTAATGGACCAAGCCTTTAGTGCTGCTCCAGTCCACACTAGGGGAATAAATCTTCAGTGGGTATGATACATCCCAGTAGCTGTAGCTGCCTAAAAGTTCTTCACTCAATCTAGTGAGTCCCTGAAGAGAGAAGGAAAAGGTGGTAATTCCTACTTGGCATATCTGGATGCTCAGAAATCTGCTAGGAGGTTAAAAAGGAGTTCTCCGAGTTTTCTAAATATATTAAGTATTCGTGGGATTTTTTTGTAAATAATAGGAAGCAAAAGTGAATTTGCAATGTTTAGAATATAAACTAGAAATGCAAAAATAGAAACAGGGAAGTACACATCTGTGATTTGACTTTGCACCAATTTCTCAGAAGCCTGCCTCATGCCTATCTTTTAGGTATATTTCTAAAAATATAATTACATAGGTCACATAAAAAACCTCTGACTTTTGTCCGTGTCTTAAGTGAAGCTGAAGAAAAATTTTCATCACACAAGGTTTTTGATAGGAAGAAATCTGTATGGCATACTTAGCATGGTTTTGTGAATCAGTTGTTATTCCTATAATTAAACTGACATTTTTTAAACAATAGTTCATAACTGCTTCTAGTTCATCACTGCTTCTTTTTCTTGTGTGCTCTTTTTCAGATAAAGGAGTAGTGGAAGTCGTTGCTAACTCTGATCCTTACTTGGAGGACCTTTTTGCAGATTATTATGAAAAAGCTGCGAGCATGACTAATCTGTCCACAAGCTATCTCAGAGACGGTTCTCATATCCGAATTAATTTACTTAATAACAACATCCCCAAAGGCCCCTGTGTCCTTTGTGGAATGGGAAGTTGTAAAAGGGAGACAGTCTATGGATGCCTGGAGTGTTCTTTTAATGGACAAAAGTACGTACGACTGCATGCTGTGCCCTGTTTTGACCTCTGGCATAAGAGAATGAAGTAACTGATCTGGGTAAGTGCCTGCTGTCACAGACATGGGCATAACTGTGCCACAAAGTTTTCAGTTAGTAAATATGATTCAAATTGTGAAATGCAAAATAGTGAAAGTGCAAAACATTTTATTACGCTGTTATCTTCAAATTCTTTGCTTCACAGTCAATGACCTTCTACTTTAAAATTCACATGCATTCCCTGACATTGCTGTTTTTCCTAGAGCCTTCTCATTATCAAGATAATGAAAAACATACTTTTAAATAGTATTTTCATAATGTCAAAATATACGCTAGACCTTAAAAGTTGTTTACACAAACTTCTTGTTAAACCCCCAAAATGTTGCCTTTCTCTACACTGGCATATGATGGTTAAATGAGAATATTTGTTAATAATTTAGTGTTCTCATGAATGTTTAATTGAAGTATCGGATTAAAAAACATGCTAAAACTTAGCTCAGTCTAATGTTTCGGTTACAAAAGGGAGCAACTGAAACTATGGATGCGAGTTTCATATTAAGGTCCTGTTGCCGTATATCAAGTTTGTTTAGATTATTAAAATGTACCAGCCAGTCCACCTGCTGCAGTAGGATTTTATGTCAGAGCTGCTCTTGACTTTATGTGCTCAGAAAAAAACATGATTAGCAGAAAATGTTTTGGAAGCTTATGAAAATAATGGAACTGCACACTCCAAAAAGACTTCAGTGGTGAAGGTCTTTAACAGGTACATCCCAGCCTCAGCAAATTGAGTCTGTTGAGGACTGGAACACCAGAGAGCTGTGTCCAGGGCTGGGACTGGGCATGCTGTGGGGAGGGTGCTGCTAAGCCTCTCACCACACTGTTTTACACTAGCAGAGTGAAAAACCTTTTTATACCTTTTAAAATTATTTCAAGGATAACCCAGGTATGGAAGCTTTTTTCACTTGTGCTGCCACTTTCACTGTGTACATCTGATTATTACATGTTGAAATGAATGCAGCCATTGCTCTTCACGTGGGAAGAGTGAAGTATGTTACACAAGTGTTATGATGTGTTCTGCACCAGCAGAAGAGTTAACAGACATAAGTACTGTTAACTATTGCTACTTCCTTGTATTCTTCCAGTGAGGAAAACCAGGATGATGCCCAAGTAATAAATTACTTATGTTTATATATAGTATCTCCCATCATCTTCCACCTCATTCAGTTAAATGATGATAGTGTAGATTTTTAACTTGGTGCTGCTGAATAAACTGGCTAACTTGATAATTTTACTAAGTCAAAGTTTAAAAACTCACTTAAAATACTGCTTTTTCTTTATCACCAAGTTCTTCATGTTAATATTACATCAAAGAGGTCATTTTAAGTTGCTTTAAAAACATTTTTGCTTTTATCTTATCATTCCATAGACAGAGTTCGCCTATTTTAAGGCCTTTTATAGTTAATTGCTGCAAATGGCCTTTCCTCAAGAAGCTAGGCTAGGAGCCTGCAGGGATCTAAGAGTTATATTCCTGGGATTCTGTTTTCCCTTTTCATTTTACAGGGGTTGAGAAGTTCATCAGTTATGTTCCAGCTATGTCAAAGGTTACTGTAACTTTTGTGTGCTCAATAGAACAGAAATTATTATTTTCATCAGTATTTCACCAAATGAGAGACTACTGAGCAATAGTGTAGATTGGAACGTGTTGTAGGAACCACTAATATTAGATCATGGTGTCCTTCAGTTTTATTTCTTTCTTTTGAAACATCTAACATATTTTATTAGCTGAATGTTAAAAATAAGATTTTTACAGTCACCTTAAGAGATATAAAAAGATGCTACTATAAAAAAAATACAAAAATTTTGTAACAAACTATTATTATTTAGAATTCAGTGTCCAGAAAACAGCCAAGGATTTTTTAAAGTACTTAGAGTTCATCATGCTGGTAGACATTGTACTCCTTTGCTGATATGAAGCCATCTCCATCATGGTCATTCTTCTTAAATATATCAGCTAAGATTTCATCGTGGGCTGAGGGATGACGTTTTTTGCCATCTCTTGCAAATTCTTCTTTCAAATACTGGCTTATCTAGAAGAAAAGAAAAAAAGTCCAATCGTTGTGACTTTTATGCCAGTACTCAACAGCTATCTTCAAGGACACTGGGTGTATACAAGGAACGTATTGTGATTCCAGTGCAGACACATCTACAGTTTGTCTACAGGAAGTCTGAGACTTATTAATGTATTAAAGCAAATTTCAGCGAACTACAGTACAGTGTAGTTTGTGTAAGCACACAGAAACCTTACATGACCAGTTGCAGCAGAGGCAGCTCATGTAAAGATAAAACGGATGCAGCCACACCTATAGTTTTATAAATTATTTATTTCAAATTATTTACATCATATTACCTCAAGTTCAGAGAGTTTCTTGTCACCGTCTTTGTCTATTTGATTAAATGCTTCAACACTGCGAGGTCCCTTATTTACTGCAAAAAGTTCAATCTCAAAGATCAGTGTTGCATTGGGTGGAATCTTCCCCTGTGCTACAAATAAAGAACAAAAAGCATTTAAGGAATCAGACACTACGGGCAGAGATAACATGTATGATAAATTCCCATGTAAAGCGTTTTTTAATTAAAAAAGGCCATGTTAATATTCAGATTAAACTCTGAATTTAAATGTTGTACATTTAGACAGGAAGACTGATTGTGTTAGATAAATAGTTTCGGAAGAAACTTGCTAATCATGTACTTGCCTGAAACAAAACTTTATCACATATCGATTCAGGTACTTTCAGAGATTAAGTGAATGGTAATCATGAAAAACAAGTATTTCTAAAGTTCTTACTCTTTCACATCCTGTCATATGACAGGGCTTATTTAGAGACTGGTTCTAAGATGTATGTCTTTATCAAACGGCTGCAATCGCATTTAAAATATAATATTAGTAGACCAATGCTCATATGTATTTTCTGCCTGAAGAAACAAGCAGACAATATCATGTTTTACCTCCTTCATATGAATTATACCTATGGTAAAAGAACTTGATGTAAAATAGTGTTTAAAATGTACGTCTCAAAAAGAAGCAACAGAATGTAAGTCATCTGACTTGCAAAAAACCCCCACAGAAACCCCAAACTACTGGAATACTTTGTCTGGTCTCTGAATTAAGAAAACAACTGTTAGAATTCATTATTCCTGGATCAAAGTGTTTTCTGACACCTGAGGTAAAACCAGCACTGCCTACAAACACAGGTCCATCTGGCAAAAAAAAGGAACTGAAAAGAGACAGCAACAAACCAGTGTGGCCTAAAAACAGTGCCAAAAGAGCATCAAGAAATCATGCAGTGTAAAATTAAAATGTAAACATGCAAGCTGCCAAAGCCAGTGAGCATGACATTGTAACCTCAGAATTCTGAGCTTGTGTCTACCCTTCATAAACTGAAGAAAAGTTAAAGAAGCTACACTGTTTGTAAACAGAAGATAAAACTATTACACTACTCATCTAAAATAGCTATAGTAAAAATTACAGGTTTCAGAGTTCAAGAGGTTTTAACCTTCCATGCTTTAGAAAAGTAGAAATTTTAAATACATCTGACTGTAAATCATGATTTAAATACCACTTACAAAAGAAAGATACAATACTAGAATTCAGTGCTAGTAATTTATAAATATACATACCAACACAGGAAAGACATGTAAAGATTTAGAAAGCCACATGCATCTTTTCTAATTCAAGATTAGGCAGGCATCTTCCCCAGCATGCAGGAATATGCTGAGACAGAGGACAGGTATGCTGTAGGAAAATACTACTTTCTTCAAGTGCTACCTGGAACAAACAGTTAACACTAGTATTAAAGAACATTTTTTATTTGTATCAGTGTTTTTCCTTGTTGTATGATATTGTATTAAAGGCAAAACTGATGCATTGAATTCTGACATATCACTACCAAAGTATTATTATAGAGCAGGATCTACCTTTTCACAGAAACTACTGCACCCATGTCAGAGCTGAATTTATCTACATCTGAATGCTGAAACACTGCATAAAACTTGTACTGGAACTTTTTTGAAGTAATCTGCAGACTAAATCATCTTACATTCAAATCAGATTTCATGCATTGCACTATTGCTATTACTGTGTAATGTGATGATGAGAGCCATTAACTGTTCAGAATGTAAGCAGTATGTTAAGCAAATTATTTCTACTTAGATTAATTGCACTGCATTATATTTCATTTTACTCAGAAGATGAAGATTGTCATTAAAAAGGCTAAACAGGTAGCAGTCAAATAATAAAAACCGAACGTGACTGGAATTTAATAGATTAACACAATAATGCTGATATCGGATCATGAAGATCTTCCTTTTGCTGCCAATTTTTCATATTATGGCAATACTCGGGCAAACGCATTGGGTGGCGTGTGCTGAGTTCTAATGCAGACTGCAAGGCCTGGGCCGGGTATGTGGTCAGGAGTACTTAAACTGCACAGCAATGAGCAGGACTGGGGCTGCACAGCTGCACTGCCTCCAACTAGGAACACCAATTCTTACACACATTTACAATACTGTATGTTTGAAAGGGTAAAACACAGGAAAGACAAAGTTTAGTGTTAAAACTTCTTTTTTACCGTATCCTTGCTGTCCGTACGCTAATGATGGAGGAATTGTCACTTTCCGTTTTTCTCCAGGACACATATTCATCATGGCAATATCTAAGCCTTTTATGACTTGTCCAACACCCAGAACGAACCATTTTGGATGACCTTCATTTTGTGTCCGACTATTAAAAAAAAATTGTGTATGGGTAACATTAATTTAATATTTTTTTTACATAAATATAACTTGGTAAGAACATAGATTATTAGCACACAAGAATGTTTAGAGTACAAGAATACAAAGTATAAACACTTTTTCTGCTACATTTATAATTTAAGGTCAACTCCCCACACGTGTAAGGGGAAACATCCTTTTAAACTAAAAAATACCCCTTGTTTTTTGACTTCTTACAAAAATATCTGATCTTTCTGATCATGTACACTGTATGCAGGAAGTCTCCAAGAAGAGGAATATGGGGTGCACTAGAAAGTGAAAATGTCTTCAGCAGTTCACAACACTGTAGGAGGGCATGGGACTGAGAATGCAGGTGTGCACTGGGGAAACCTGGCAATGTCAGCTACAGTGCTGTGTGCTCACCTACCACTTCGGCCAGTTCAGACAGTCCATGCTTGAGGCAGCTTCTGGTCATGGGAGGCATCCCCAGTATGGGCACTACACTGAACAGCAACTGAGCAAAACATCCAGAGTGCAACACTCTATGTACCAAAGTCAGTCACTTCGACAGGCAAAGAAATGCAAGCGAAACGGTACTGTTAAATGTAGAATTATCCTATACTGGCTTTTTTCTTAAATTATACAAATACAGAAATGAATCAAGATTTTATAAGCTAAGCTACTGTCTGAGGATAGATGGATAGGGCAAAGTGAAAAAGCAAAAGACTAAATGATAACTTTGTGGTAAAATGGACGGCACAACGAATCAAGATGGGAAACAGCAACGGGGAAGAGGCAAAAAGGCTGCAAACCGCTAGTGTAATCATGTGGCTGTACTGCACAGTGCCAACTATGTGGAGGCGCATGCTATATTCAAGTTCTGCCTAAAATCGTCAGTGTGCATTCCTAACAGGAGGCCCTCCTAACAACCCGAGTTTTTCTGCACATATTACAGCACAGAACATGGCAAGTGACAACATGATGGGGTTTTTTGCCTCGCTGCCAAAGGGAGTCTCCATGTGAGGTGTGGGCTACAGGCTTTCGAAGTCCCTGCCGGGCCCCTTCACTGGCGACGGCCGCCAACCTCGAGCGAAGCCGTCTTTGATTTCCATCTTTTGCCTCTGCGCTCCCTCTTCACCCTAGGGAAACTCTGCATCCTTCAACACTCGGCTGAGGAAAAGTAAAGGTTGAGACGGGGAAAAATTACCAATGCTGATGTGGTCAGTGCTGGCCCCGAGCTGCGCCCACGCCGGGAGCGCCCCAAGTCCCGCTTATCCGGCTTAGGGTGAGCGGAGCGGCTGTGCAACGTATCCCGCCGGGCAGGGCCCACCGCCCGTCCTCCGACCCGGGCCACTGGGGCTCACCTGCAGTAAAACTTGGATCCGTCGCTGGCCAGAAATCCGTCATAGTGCGCGTTCAGCAGGTCGCCCTTCTTGCTCTTCGGGCTGCAGGCCTCGGGGAGGTGCAGCACCTCTATCTGAACCTCCGCCGCCGCCGCGCCGCCCTCGGCC